>VCRD01000633.1:87675-116639 GCA_006783055.1 Trinorchestia longiramus | reverse complement strand
TCACGATGCCTCACGATGCCTCACGATGCCTCACGATGCCTCACGATGTCTCACGATGTCTCACGATGCCTCACGATGCCTCACGATGCTCTCACGATGCTCTCACGATGCTCTCTCCAGTTCAAGTTACTGTTGTTATTCACTTGTTTCTCCTCAAACGATTTTCAAAGAAAACAATGTTTTTTGCATTAACATGATTGAAAATTCTATTAAAATGCTGTGAAAACACAGACTTCGCAAGGAACACAGAGAAAGAAAATGCACGTTGCGTACACAACAGCAGCTGCAGACACAGCAGCAGTTGCGAATGCCATGCACACGATTATAAAATGTTCAACAGAATCAAGCTTTAGGAAACTACACAAAACATAAATTCTATTCTTAGGAAAATGACGTTCAGCTGCAAACAGTACAAGATTAATTGAAACAAGCGATCAATTACATACATTTAATTACACTAGAACGGTTTCAATTAGCAGTTTGATTGAACGTGTTCTCATTTCATTAGAAATTTACAACTGAATAAATTTTTTCTTTCAATTCGTAAACGTACAGTTAGAAGATTGCACATTGCCGTGAAACTACCTGAGGTGCACGCTGCAACAAGCCTGGAAAAGTATATTGAAAATAATGTTAACCCGTTCGTTGTCACGATAATAAATACATAGCATACCTCCTGTCGTTACGAAAAATCAGAAAAAATGTTTTTCCCTCCAAACAACCAAAAATCACTTAACACGTTGACTCCGATTGCCTGATTGGTGTAAAACTTCACTTTGTACGCATAGTCACTAGAAGGATCTGAAAAAATTACAGAACCTAACGTAAGTGGTACACATACGTACCACTTCGGAGTCAACGTGTTAAGAAGCATGGAAACAACATTTAAAATCCACTTACTCGGTTTAACCCTTTCGGTACTGACGGCATCTCTGGTAGCCGCAGTCATTTTTCGCCTATTAAGATGCAGAGCAACACGTGTGTCTGTGCAAACGCTGGTAGGGCAGTGCAAGCTACAGTTTGATCAAGACAATGCAGTGACCGTAAAACATCACAATGCATCTTTTTTAAAATTTGATGTTAAATATGTTGAAAAGGTTTTGATGTTCGCATCATGGTACCGAAAGGGTTAAATGTTTCCCGTGGGCTCTTTAATTCCTCCTTGGTTGACGTGACGAAAAAAATTCCCTGGTTGACGTGAAAAACATGTGGTAGTTAAAAAAAATTCCCTGGTTGACGTGAAAAACCAGTGATAGTTAAAAAATTTTCCCAGGTTGACGTGAAAAACAAGTGGTAGTAAAAAAAATTCCCTGGTTGAAGTGAAAAACTAGTGGTAGTTAAAAAAAATTTCCCTGGTTGATGTGAAAAACAACAAACGGGTTAATTGCAGCACGTAGTGGACTCAACGCTCCAGAATTTATACACTGAAGTAAAACCCGGGGATTCTAAATTGCAGTCACGATCAACACTGCGTAATCAACGCGTTGTAAAAACTCGCTTAACAAAAATTATTTCTAAAGAAAGGACTCTTTGCTACGAGAGTCTGAACGGAAGGTATCTCAATAGAGTGGAAAAATTAACTTGAAACGCGGGTGAAGGCAAAAAATCTTTGTACTCGAGCGGAAAGCCTTTTTAGGTCCTTGAAACGAGCGCTGATTTTCTCTCTCTATTTATGTTTTAAAAACATGTAGTTCGTCGAGTTCTTCAGTAATTTGGGAGTCTCCTCGTAATTTCCGAGGTAAGACTAACGTCCAATGTGCAATACAAGGTGCAAATATCTTCGCTAGACTTCATCTTCCTGCGTCTTTCCACTCGCCAATTTCTAGACAGAACAAGACAGAAACAACAAATTGAGCGTTATTTGGCATAGACTGTGAATATGAGAATACGAACCACTTTTAAAAATTGATAGAGTAAAATTAACCATTAATATTAATATAAATAAATAAATATTAATAAAAAATAGTATTAATAAAATTAATAACTATTAATTATAGAATAAATTTTGTCTGACGTCCGATCGAATGCTATCTACGATACCTAGCTGTAATTAGCCTCAATGAGGCGAAAAAAAGAAAGATAAGTCTTAAAATTAAGAATTTCAGGCAAATTCACAGTTCACTAGTCCAAAACAGTAGAGTCTCGAGCCAAAGATCACATTTTCTCTGTCATTTCTTCAGCATCTACAACTAAAAACTACAGACAAACTCCAGTTGAGTGCACGCATTTCAAAAAATTGATACAAACTATCAAGCTTGACTTGTCAACGCAGAAATGCTCCTAACTGTCGCAAGCAAAAAAGCAGTCAAGACTTCTCCCGAGTAGCATCTGATGAAGTTAGGAACAATGCCACCCTTGTGGGAAGTCTGTATCCAGCGTATTGATCATGTATTACTTCTGACGCATCATATTTTCTTTACTAATGGCAGAAAAAGCTAGTGGAAAAACATCCGTAGATGTACATATATATAATTCAGAAAAATGCAAGACTACAGAGAAAAACATTTTAAGAGCACAATATCGTTTGTTACGCATCATTGTTGAGAAATAGGCTATTGTTCTTGAGTTAAACTTCATTCTGTAAAATTCAACGAAAATAAACTCAAGAGTCATAGAAGTAATTATAATATAATAAATATAGGAAATATATCGTAAATATATGTATAAATGATACTAATTAAATAAAGATATACACAATAATAAGTCACTTAAGAAGTGTAACCAGTAGGCCCACATGAGTATACTATCAAACTATGATACAAGCGTACTGGTTGGTATATTATCCAGTGCCGTCACTTCCACACTCCTTTTCATATTTTGCACGAAAAAGTTGAACTTAAGCGCCTGTCTAAAAAGTCCCACAGAAAATCAAGATTTGAAACCGAGCATGCGCATAAATCTATCACGCATAAATCTATCGTCAATTTAGGTTCTGTACGTCGGAATTGCATGCCCACACATCAATTTAAGAAAGTGCATAATTTTGACGAAGAGCGTAAAATACCAATTCCATTTTTCATGAACTTCCTCTATCATGATGAACAATATTATACTGAAATTATAACTAGTTTTGATTACATAGCTGCAAGCCTACATCCTGTCTGAGCTCTTTTCTGTACAATTCGCTTCCTCCTACTCCTATAATCAACTCCCAAGAACATCAAAACGAAACAGAGCTTCAAGAGTTCACAACATTGACCTTCCAAAGATTTAAAACACATTAATCACGAGCTTCAGTAATACTTGAGTTAAGTCGAGACAGTTTTGCCATACCTTCACAACAAAGGAAACAAATGCAATACAAAATCAAGAAGAGCTACCACCAACAAAGTCGAGCATTACTCAATTATCAACAAGAGCATTAACTGCCCCTACATCTCGTGTGAACTTTACCTGGGAACATTTGTAGGTCACCCTCGAATAAATTACAATACAAACGCAGCTTGAGAGGATGGAAGCATTAGCACAGGGTTGTTTTTTTTGAGGTTGTGAAGGCGCTACACTGAAATGAATGCGTAGTTGGAAATGAAATACTAACTAGAACAACAGGAAAGAAATAGCTAGATACATAAGTTCTAGAATATTTTAGTCATCAACAATACCAATAATAATTCAGAGGTTCGAAGTAGACATTAGAAATTCCTCGACGGTAGAGAAGCGTATTTTGGGTTCTGGAACGTTTCTTCGGGAGGGAGTTGCACAAATCAACGCTCTTCCAAAGTAAAGTTTTCCCATGAGGTTGCCCGTGACCACTGCTGCAATTAGAGGAGGCTTCCATAAGCGCCAGGCCTGATGAGGCCACGAAATTTGAACTTGCGCTTCTAGAAATCCAAGCCTTTGCGTCGTGCGAAAACACGAGTATTGCCACATTTCGTTTGACTGTTAGTTAAATCATTTTGAAAAAGCTTTAGTCTAGAAGGTAGTGCTATTGACGTTTATATCTACAAAAAACAGCGGATCTGAAGCACAGGTTGATGGCCGCACATTCACCAGAATTGGTATTTATCATCGAACTTTATCACAATTGTCCGTACTGAAGCGTCGGAAAATAGGCAATGCTCGGATAAAATCTCAAGCGCAGAGCAGACGGCACTATAGAACTCGTCAAGTAGAGAGCAGCAAGAAAGAATTTCGGCTCAAATCAAGTATATTGGGGTCAGATTTTCGTACTGCATCATAATATTGAACGGCATAATAATGGAAAGATTATCTAGCCGATATTTATAACATGAAAATGACGTTCAAAATCGAGAACGGTATCATTTCTCTTAGAATGCCCTCGTCTTGGCTCACGATATCATTGTGACACGTCTCCAGGAACATCAAATTTGACAGGAATTCAAAAAATCGCTATGCCAACGAATGTTTCAGCCAAACTGAACTGCGATTGACTAAAATCCGCTGGACACTCAAAATATTGAAGGCTATACAAGAGTTACACTTTGAACTGCCTTTCTCTTCACAAGATCCCAGAACACAGCGCCTCCACCCAATTGGAATTTCACACAAGCTAAAAACTACACCTGAAGTGTGCCTCTCTCTTTTAACACTTTCAGGCTCATACTTTTGATGGAAAGAAATGTGTAACATGTTCAAAAACTTATGGATTCATAGGGATATTCCCTTACATTTATGATGGTTGTACAAATTTGGAACTGCTGAGCAGCGCAGGAACTCAATTTTAAAAAGTGGTAAGCTTTCTGTACCACCAAGAATTCTGTACCACGGAGGTATGAAATGTGTACCACCAGACTTGAAAGGATTAAGAATTAATTCAAATGAATCAAGTAACAATCAAAGAAATATCTTCGCCGAACGGAACATTTCCAGCTGGTAAAATTTGGAGAACACTAACTGTTTCCCTACATAATACCAATTTCCAGTACCGAGGTAAATGCCAATAATCTATGCATTTTGACTTTTCAGCCTCCAAACTTGCCTAATAACTAATTCTATCAGCTGAACAGCATTTCGTTGTGAGCCAAATCTAGGTTTTCGAGGTCCATTAGCCAAACCCACATCTGAAATTTTCGTTGATACTCAAAAACTCTGACTTCCTAAAGTCAAAGATGCTCTGAAGTGGACGCACATTTCTTTACACGTTGACTCCGAAGTGGTACGTATGTGTACCACTTAGGTTAGGATGTGTAATTTTTCAGATCCTTCTAGTGACTATGCATACAAAGTGAAGTTTTACACCAATCAGGCAATCGGAGGCAACATGTTAATGGCCCGTTTTTGGCATCAAGACTTTGAATTACCTCGGTTCTGATAACGTAATTCAATCTCAGCAGTTCTGTCGAGGTGCGTTTGAAGAACACACGACTCGGGTTGTGCTGACCACAGCTAAAAACCGTGCAGAAATTGTGGAACGTCCATACCGAATACACCCGCTGTTATGATGGAAGGTCATTAATATTCATGCACTTTGCCAAAAAAAATTCATCCATTTTAGTCACTCTTGAAGTCAACAGAATTTAAAGAAAAAATTGAAGAATAATTGAACAGTTTTAAGGGACCCACTAATCACCTCTGACATAACTTCATTGCGCAGAGAACGCTGAAAAACTGATGATGGCATTAGACTCAGCCGCTGCAGTTAATGCTGAGGAAAAACGGGAAAAAATTATGAAACATAAAACAATCCCTAAAAGTTTCTCCTTTACTAGTCTTTCGACAAAAAGCACACCCAAGAGTAGCAATTGAGTTAGTCATCTAAAGCACGTAAATTGAGCCGTTTTTAGTGTAAAATTTTCATACACTATAATTAGTAAAAATGTCTTTCACTAGCGGCAGTGTAAACTCACCCATATACGGAAAACAGAACTGAGAAATTAAATCGCATACACGAAAGAAATTTAATTGTACGATACACTAATCGAGAATTAGAACTGGAAAATATAAACATCTTAACTTTCATTAACACCCCAAAGAAATTGCAGCAAAAGCTACACACACATAAGCGGTCATCATAAGGATCTCAAATGAACAAGTTTCCATAGGAGGTAGCTGAGGGCAAACACAATCACTTGGTCGAACTCCTAAGTTTGAAGGCAAGAAGGCAACAAAATTATGAAAAAGATAAATTAGATTAAATGTACCAAAACATTACAAAGAATGATCGTTCAAAGAGCATGCCATGTTTGAAGGCAGGTACATTTAGAAATTAATGTTTCGATAAATTGATCTCGAAAGTGACGAAGTCACCAGTAACCAAGATTTTACCTCGTTTCTATGTTGATGATTCCCTTCGATCATTGTGCAACCAGCGCTCGTCATCCTAGCACAACAAAAAGCCCTTTCTAAAGACCTATCCTGACGTGCAAGCTACAGGCTTATTTTATTTCAGCTCCCAAAGTGATTTTGGCTGCACAATACAGAAAGCCAGCCACCATAAATAGGACGAAAGAATGTAAAATAATACACAGACAGCACGGCGACGCTATCCTCACCCTGCTGCAGCCCTTTGATTGCATCAAGAGCTGCGTTCACAACAGGATATGGATGAAGTGGACGCTGCCAGGGAACTGCATGTCTTCATTGAATTAAGGGGTACATTTATTGAACCAATAGCCATCCTATGACCGATATGTTTGCAGTTCCCAAGGTCTTTCAGTTTTGTTGGCGCTGCTCACCGCTCTCCAGCAACGCCTTCACAGTGTTAGCTGTCCCAAAATACCTCGCGCATATTTTATGCTACTATATTTAGACAAAGTTTGCTAGTCGTTTCCTCTTTCGCTTTTTCGGATCTGTATCGTAACAACCAGAGCTGGTCAAATAATAAGCTCAACTCTAAGCAAAGTAAACTACTAATGAAAAACTGATTTTTGGTTCACCTAATAAAAAATTTAAAAAAAACAACGGATGTTGGAACCAAATCCGTGTTCGAAAGAAAAGAGCGTGGGACAGAGTATGCAGGGAAGAAATATAAAAGTACAAATTAATTAAGACTAGGATGGGGAAAAGACAATCTAGTGCATAAGTTAGATCACTCTGGAGGAAGAATAATGTTGGGAACGTATGAAGAAGAGGAACCTATAATGAATTAATCGCTTGCGAACATAATTGGAATTTTATTACTATATTACATACACGGAAACATGACCAACTCTGTAAACTTTATAGGGACGTAGTCAACCTAATTTTGCATCTACCATTCCAAACATGTCAAAATAAAACATTAACGACGCAGCGAAAGCAATTCACACACATCAAAGGCTCATTTCGGTCTCGCAAGTTTGGGTACATTTTGGGTCTCGTTCGCATATTTTATGGCATTGAACCATGAAAATTGGAATGACAAATTGCTCATGCTACAGTTAAACAGTGATGACTTGATCGTTATTAAAGCCTTTTCTACTATAAGTAATGACAATATGGGCCAAGGGTCCATAAAACTTTCATATATGGGCAATGAAGCAAGCCTTCTTCAGAACAACGATTGCTGTTGTAATTCTGACGCCAAGTAATAGAAATCCCTTCCATTGAAATTCTCACATACATTGATTTGCAGTTATGTACATTTATTTAATTCTCACATACATTGATTTACATATATATTCAATTTTTATTGACCCACCTTAAAAAAACTGCAGTCCAAACGACACTCGTACTTCAAAACCATAACAACACACACAAACACATGTCGCTACCTCCCAGGTGGCAGGGGACTTTAGATTTCACCTGTAGTACAAAAATAAAAATGTATCACGTTCATTATCTATTGGTAAAAAGAACTGATTAAATTCAGCTGGGTCGCACCCTAGTGGTTCGTCTGTCATAGTCTGAAATAAATATATAAACAAAAATCATTACGAATTATGAATCATTTATATTTTCAATGGACCGAAGTGGATTATTATATTGGATGTAATAATAATTGGATATAATAATCGTTGATAATCTAACGTAAATCGAAGTGATTCTGCACTACTCAAGAAATCTAAAAACAATATCGAACAAGAATTAAAACTGAAATAATTCTATTCTTGAAGAATAATCATTAAAAAGGCTTACTTCCGCAATGCAGCAAGAGTTTCCATTCAAAAAATATACACCAATAAGAGAACAACAGTGAAACAGTGCAGTATTCTCATTACAGATATCTGCACGATCAAAGTTTTCGAACTCCTACTGTAGTTCTTCAACGGCCCCGACGTCTTATTGCGTAAGTTGTCGTGCTTGCAAACAAAAACGGCGGCTATAATTTAATACATCAAGATATTACTCAGCTACCTCCACCGCAGCACGCAGGACAATAATGGTCATGACATGTTTGAAGGCAGTAACATTTAGAAATTAATGTTTCGATAAATTTATCTCGAAAGTGAAAAAAAGTCACTAGCAACCGAGATTTCCCCCCGTCTCTGTCTTGACGATTTCCTTCGATCATTGTGGAAAGGTCTGGATCATTCACTGCAATGCAGACAACATTGCTGTCTAGTGCTGTACTGTAAACGAGGATATTGGGAATGTTAAATGGCAATAAGCCTATTAATATTGTACTCATTTTCCATTCTACAAGCTTAAAACATTCAAAACGTCTAAAATACAAGAAATAGAAGCAATATTTTTTTAAATTTACTACTTTCAGGGCAATGAAAAAAATTGTAACCGCAGCTGATCGGAGACAAGGGTAGAAATAAAATACGGAACAATGGAAGTTATGACTCATCAATCGAGGAACAAAATTCTGCGTTTACTAATAGAAAAGGCAGGCACATCATGGAAGCAGGTTTTACCATAACCATTATGAAACGAGAAAAAGAACTACAACAGAAAGAGCTAGCACCAACGGAAGACATTACTTCCCCTACATACTCTCTTTATTGTGTGATGAAACAGAGGAAAAAGACTCATCCATCTGGGAGCTGCACTGACACAATGCTTAATTAAAAAGCCGAGGCTACGTCAGAGCAACAATCCAGCGAAAAATATCGTATCAGTTGAGGGAAGTCTGTCCGAGTTACAAAACGATCTCTTCTCAGGAAGGCATGAAGTGCCATTTCAAGCACCTCATTCTGTCGTTTCTATGAAGTGTCAAGAAGGTTTCTGCTCTTTTTAGATATCTTGAGCAATATAACATCTGAAAACTTTAGTAAAGATCAAAAGAGGTGTACATACTGAGGAACACATGCGCCGTATATCAGCCTGTCTGTCACCCGCTATATCTGTCTCGTAAATCCTACTTTTGGCTTCAAAAGCGAGCAAGTCTAAAACAGTCCAGCTCAGCGACACTGTCAGGATGAACGTAGGCCCAGAGTGGTGTTGAACATGAACCCAAGTTTAAACAATGAAGCTGTAAACTGGTGTTAAAGTGACTTGTTCCTGTGCACTTTAAAACAGCTGTATTTGATTATACAATATCACTGGGTTAAGCCGATGTAAAAAAAAGACCAAGTTCTTAAACTCATATCGTGTTCAGTAAAAGCAGAGAGAACTTCATCCGTGAAAAATTATTTAAAACAAGGAAACTTGAGTACAAATATTGTAATTTAATTTATTGATGTTCTTATACAACTTATACGACTAGAACATTTAGGCTAGTGCATTGCAATACCTCACTCTATATTTGGATAAATGTACAAATACTTTTCACTGCACAAATTGCATAAAAATGTATTTAGAGTCACAATGTGAAGTAATATATTTAAAAAAAAAATTCCCTCAAAAAAGTTCCAGCCAATGAGCGTGTGAACCCACACGAATAAAATTTAATGATTTAGGAGAAAATTACTACTTACAAGCTCCAATAAAATAAGACACGTTGATGTTGAAGTAGAAGAGGAGTTTCATAAGTAAGAGCACGGCAAGCCTCTCTAGTGAGACAACTGAGAGCAGTTGCTGCAGGCCGGGTGGTCTAACAAACTTCCATACAATAAAATTTTTTAGTTAGGGATATCTACGCCAATGGAAGCAAATTTCATACAAAAACCAGCGTGACCAAAGATGGGCACACATGTATTTCAAACGTAAAGACTGGCATAAATGGCATTACAACTAAATTTTGCGTCACATATAGCTGAAGTTTGCCCTCATTGATTAGCAACTCCTGAATGATGCTTTGTAGTTGAACTCTCCACAGTTTATCTCTGCACAAGAAGTGCTCAGTGATTTTTTTAAAAGTAATCTACAGGTTCATAAATAAAACTTGCACAATTTATGCCTGAGATACTTACTGAGTGATGCAAAAAAGTAATGTTTAAACACTTTTTTCCATACATAAACCTGTTTGATACTGTACAAATAGTGTTACAGAAAAAAAATTCATCAAAGTTAGAGTAAAAAAAATCATCCCTTGAGCTAATCATGTGAAACAAAAAATTCCCCTCGAAGAAACAATGCAAAAAACCTGCAAATGCGTTTATTGCAAATGTGAGCAGTATTTTAGGCTCAGTTACTGATGTTGTCATAATAAATTATTCAATTTTTCATGCAAAAAGTTTCACATAAATAACACATTAGAGTTTGTTCGATAATGAATGCACACAAGTCGAACAAAATTTAATCCTTTAAAATTCATTCTTCGTAAAAAAAAGTCTTTGAGTAAACTACTTTTTAGTCTCACGATCAAAAATAGCATCTACCTGGCTGAAATAAATCGCTTTACCCGTACCTTTTATAGGTTACTAGTACACTTGCATGAGAATAAATCCCATTTTTTAATAAATTTCTTTCATTTGCCAGCCGACGCAACCTATCTTATGGACTTTCCGTCTATTTATACTAGTCTTCTTATATACAGTAGAATTCTTTTAAACTGGCTGACCAAGCTTTACATATTTATTCATTATGTTTTTTCTTCTTTAACTGCTTTAAGCAATTGATATTGCTTTGCTTGTATGTCTAGCGTGTCTATAAATTGTTTGTGGTTACTTAGGTGATATTAGCCGGCAACTGTTAAGTCCCATGGGTGCTGGTTAGAAAGATTTCTACTGTAATAGACAGTATCTCCATCTCTGTCTCTTTCTATTTATCTATATTTCTTTCTGTGTGCGTCCGTCCCATTTCTTAATGTTACTGAAAAAACATTATTGAATTAAAATCAATGCGGGTACACATGTATTATAAACATATGAATACGAATACCAAATGTACCAAATTACTGTAAAATACGCCATTTTTCCCATTATTATCATTCTTCTCCTACACGGCCATGTTATCGGGAGATAAGATACAGAATGAAAATTCTGTATAGATTCATGAAAGATTTCCATTGAAAACACAATAATTCATCGTACATCTTTAATACGTTCGTCGTTATAATAATTTCAAATTAGCCAAGTCTAAACCGTGGAATTTCCACGACAACTATCTAGTTGTATAATAATACAGATACTCATTACTCACTAAGAGGAGGGAAGCGAAAAGGAGGATGAGGAGTTAGGATAGTATTACACAAGCAGAAGTTACGGTAGGTACTTGAACTATACATACTAGGAATGCACAAGTAGCATCGAAACACGAGAGTTAGAGTGGCACGGTAGCCTGCCTACGCACGCGCACATTTGTGATCGATAAAGTTCTTTGTCTAAGTTCAGCGCTTACTCACGAAAAAAAATTGATGAGCGAACTCGCATCTTTGTGTTCAAGTTTGATATAGTGTGACGTACCAATAAAAACACCTTAGTTGATCTTGGTTTCCTTCGTTCTGTTTGTAGAAAATGAATACGTATAATATCATAAAATGATCTTAGTGCTCTTTGTAAACGAAAAAAATCAAGAACGAGTCTAACCGTCACAGCATGCAAGACGTCACCATCGGTACACTAGAGACTTGGTCGTCCACAGGAATACCTGTGAGAAGTGCCGAGTTCGTGCCAGGTCTGTAATTGCATACTAATTGGAAAAAATACTTACTTTTCTACCTCCTTCCGATTAAAAAATCACTAGACAGAAACGTCATTTGAAAGAAAGTAGTATTTTTTCGATGTTTTCAAAGAGCTTTTTCGTGATCATTCATTGTGAGCCAATCAATTGAAGAGAATTATTTAAAAGCATTCGAAAATTGAGTGCTGAGCTCCTAAGATGAAAATTTTTGCATCGTAATAAAGCTGAAGATTAACTGAAGTCTATCACATATGAGAATGAAACATCAGGCAGTAAAAAAAGTTCTTAAATTCACTTTTCTCCAAACAAATTGACTCAACGAAAAGAAAACGTTACAATTTGGACCTGGAGTCCAGTAACCTGATGGTCTGGAATGCATGCTTATGCTAACAAAACTCAACTGGAGAGCAAGGGTGTAAACTTCTGGCGAGCCATAAACAAGATAAAAACTTTGCTAAGATAGAGCTGAAGCAGATCCCAGCAAACTTCGCTAACCAGTATCTCTACAAAATCCTGGGCTGCTCAAAATCTGGAAAAAAAACGAGATGCGGGGTGAAGCACTAAATCACTTTGCTACAAGATTGAGATGATATAAGTAATAAACTAATGAGTGGGAGAGTGAATTAAGAACGTACGAAGCTATGCTTGAACTTCCAGGAATATTTAACGAATGTCCTACTAGATTGCTGACGTGGTGTTACGTTGTACGTGAGTTCTTTCACAGATTAAACAGAGTAGCATGAATTTTTCCAAGCTTCTAATTATGAGGTACATAAAAAAGTCCGAAAAATCTGATAAAAAATTAGGCTAGGTATAAATAGGACCACAGTCAATGATGTACAAACAACAAGCATAACTTCTCATAAAGAGCAGAAACAACGAGAAAGTCGGTTATGAAATAAAAATTTGCGTTTTTGAAACACGACGTCCTAAAAATATGTCTCGCCACCATAATATTTGTGCCCATTCTACCAAGAGCATTAAAACTTTGCACACAAACGTGTCAGTGCTGTGCCTCAGTTTGCAGACTTGGCTATAAACTGTGCTCGTTCAAGGCATACAGAAGCCGACAGCACGACTGCATCAAATTTCATGCTTTAATTAAGACAAACAATGAGGCACTGGAACAACGAAGCAATTAACGCAAGCACTGTGCTCAAACCAGGATCGCTAATTTATTGTTATTATTAACTACACTCAGGGTAAAGGAATAAAATTAAAATGTCAAAAGAAGACCACGCTGACGAGGATGTAGAATGCACTTCAGAATGCACCCGAGAAAGTGATGAAGATAATAAAAAAGTTCTTCCATGAAAGCAAATCTAAGCTAGACAAATAATGATAAATTTAACAAATCTCTTCAGTGCTCTGAAAGAATAAGCAAGCTCATGAATAAATGGCACACACTCATAATTTTTTGAGTAGGGTTAGCAGTAGCTTTATCAGTCAAACAAACGGCACTTTGCCTTGTCCTGCATTGCTTTGTAAACCATAGAAAATGTCAAGTGCTCAAAATCCCACAAATCTACGGTAATTGCTACACAAATTTAACTTTGATGTCAGGGCCATGTTTGAAGCGGAGTCGCGTTTGTAAACTCTGACGTTATTAAACAATCCGTAGCATTCCCTCACTAGTTCTTTCGTACAACAAAAACCACTGCATCCATCGTCCGTCAGAACCGCGATTCGTAAGAAGCTTTCCGTCGCTCCAAATTTTCATTACTCATTCGCTAATAAAACTCGACCTGTGAGCCATTTTTTTTATACCGAGCAGCTCATGGTCCTGATTCCACTTGCGTGAATCTTTGGCTACTCAAAATATCAATGCGGTAATGTGTCACTGTCTGTTTTTATTTTCGAGATAATATTCATAGGATGCTCGGTTTGGAAATCGAGTCCATCACCATTCTATTGTACTTCAGGATTGCCCAGAGATACGAAAAAACACCATTTAACGCAGTCCTCTGCAACTGCTAACCGAAAAAAATAAGGCAGCTACTAATACCTCACTCTTTATGTGGCACACAGGCAAGACTAGGCTATTTAACTCGAACTCAAAACATAAGCAAATTATGGAACACAATATGCCTATATATGGAGCGAGTATATGAAATTTTCTTTCCCGCAAAAGTTAAGATAATAAGAATGAAACAACGGTACCTCAAGCAAAAATCCTACTACATGACATGGTCACTCTGCTCATTGACAATACGAAGCAGCACCACAAATTCATAACGTTACTTTCAATTTTAAAAGTCAGCTCGTCTGAGGATTCCGTTATTCACATTACCATTTATCATCTATGATAATTTGAGCCACAGATCAAATTCATGGTCATTAATTTATTCCATGTCTGTTGTCGCAGGCGGCAGAGCGCGTCTGTAATTCAAAAGACGATATTTAATATCGCAATTATATTTACCCGAAGAACTTCGCATTCCGCACAGCCGTCCGAAATTATTCAGACTCTTCCTCAACTTTCGCGCTCGCAGTGACTAGCGACACAAGAAGCGTCAGACCGGCTAATGTGAATTGAAAGCGACCTCGTAGACTATAATGATGGAAATTCTCATGAGAATGCTTTGCTTCCCTCCTTCCCAAGTACAATATGTTGATTAGAATGCAAAGAGAACACGGAACGACAAAGAGGAAATGTGGTTCGAGTATATAAAACTTAGTAATTGTATCATATAACAGAATTGATTGTTGGTTTCGTAAGTTTTCTAATTATTCAAGAATTAAAATTGATGGTTTCAATTGATGGTTGAAATATTGACCCTAAACAGCAAATGCCCAGAAATAATTAATTACAGACTGCAAACAGAAAACATTTTTCCTAGCAAAACCCCACTAGATATCACACTCAAATTTTGCATAGTAAAAGGAATTTTGTTTTATAAATGGGAGACCACAGCGCTCTCGACTATCTCGAAGCCTGGAGGGAAATGTGAGCAGTGACACTTGCCGTTAATTGAGTTTCAAACGAGGCTCACGTTCAGGCTTACTTTGTCAACCACAACACTGACAGCACGAGCAGCACCAGCTATTACTTCGACTACGGTCTGCCAGTTATAATTCATCATATCAACTACGATTTACCAACCGTAATTGAACATTACATCACCTACGATTTACTAGCCGTAATTTATAAAATCAACTACAGTTCATAAGCCATAAATGACCATTACATCACTGACAGTTTACCAGCCGTAAATCATCACATCAACTACGGTTTGCTAGCCGTAATTTAGCATCACATCACCTACGGTTTACCAGCCGTAATCGTTTCAAGAATAAGAGCGTGAATGCAAGAAAGTTTAAGTGTTAAGCTACTGTATTTTATAAAAAGCAATCGTATGAACTGTGGTTGGATCGTTACATCAGTCACCTCCACCAGAGAGAAAGAAAATTAATAAAATACAAGGAAAATTATTGAGTACTCCTTAAAAAGTAATAAGTGTGCAGCGAGCAGAAATAAAGGTCCTCTTCAGGACAGGCTAGTGTCCAAAGTATTATAAATTGCCGAGGAGATGAGCATTTTTATATCTCCTCACACCTTACAACTACTGCATTATTAATAAAGTCTGGCAAACTCATTGTTATTTCAACGCCATTACCAAAATAAAGAGAAATCTAGAATCTCACCAACGTATGCAGTATGATACACATTATGACAAAAGTAATAAAAAAATCTTCACGTTCCTTGCAAATAACACTGAGATTACATTATGGATCTATTTATTAACTAGACATGATCAGAGAAAGCAAATGAACCGCTGGATTGAATATGATCAACGAGTGCTGGTTATACGAAATTTAAGCGGCTGCACTTACGATTAAAATCTTTGAACCGAAATAAAAATTGAGTACCAGAACACCGTGCTTTTAATAGCATGATCACTGGCCGTAACTGAAAACCACACAACAATAAATAATCAGTCAACATCATGAAAAAACGCGTATTTCTACATCAGTAACTCAGCAACAAGCTACACACACGCCGCGACTGCAGGAAATGAAGGTAGGTGGTGTGACAGAGAAGAGATGGTGTGGATGCATCGTGATGGATGAGAAGGGCTGCACACACGACACGTGTGATAGTGATAAGGAAAGACAGGTGAGTGCGTCGCACTGTTACAGGATGCACCAACTGGCAGAATAAAAGGGAAAAACTGGCGAGTGGAAACCAGTACGCGGCGCGGGTGATGAAGCGGCAGCTTCCCTACATGCATAATGACGAAGAAGCCGAGCTATAAAAAGCGCACGAGATAGAAACAGTCCATCAGTATCGTAGGACGTGACGAATCTGGGTCCTTAGGAAAAGCATGATGTATCTTGACGCGGTCACCTAGGCGAAGCTTGAGCGTGACTGAGTTGGCAGATCATTTCCAGCCCAGTGAATCATCTGTACACATTCAAATTTTCCTTTGTGATGAAGTTCAGGAATAACTTCAAGAAATCGTTACCGCATATTCAAGAACAGCATAAGCAGTAGCAAAATCATGTAAAAAAGAGCAAGATAAAGAGGTATTACTTCATTTTTAGCGGGAAAAGTTCTTACTGAACAATCGCTAAAAGAAGTCGAAGCTCAGGGAAAAATTATTTGAACTCAGAATGATCGAAACACGCTTGATCTAAGGCAGCGTTTAGAATAGATCAATACAAATCACCTCCGCCCGAAAGAAGGGAAGAATATTGAACATAAGCGATTATGCTCGAGTGAGACATCGCTGAAATCCAAACTTCGGCCTCCATCCCTCCATAAAAAAGAGAAAATTAAACATAAGACGTGCCTAACACCAGGCTATCACAACCAGTGCTAATGGATCTGTCACTGGTAGCTAAAGATGTCCTTGCGGAACATCAGATCCTCTATTACTTAAGGACAACTGGGACAAAATTACATAGGGTGCAGCAACATAATTTCCTTTTTTCAAAGCGCTTTGCTTTGAAAAACAGGGAACTGTGTTGCCGCACCCTGCAGGTGTACCTAGTTCAGAGCTAAAATTATGGTTTTCTCTCCAGGAATCTCAGTTCTTCAAATACTCAAAGAATTAAAAGATAAATTGAAAAAATATGAAGCAAAATGATTCATGCATACATGTCGCATATGCATGTGAGAAATTTAATTTGATTTTTCAATATAGCCTTCTTTACTGCCAGTCAGCGAAAACAAAAAACTAATCACCAAACAATTACAAATTCTATAACTGAACAGAGATATTTCTAGAGCTGAATACTTCATTTTGTAGCATTAACATTAACAAGGTAGCATTAAGTACTCGATCATCTTTAGTTCTGTGTTCTATTAACAGGTGACGCTAATTCCTGCAAGGTATAAGGAAGAGTACCTCATTGGATGCTTAGTATACGACACTTATTCCTGCAAGATGTAGGAATTAGTTTTTCATCTCAGTAAGTTACAGTAACGAGCATACAGGGTGTCTCAAAAAAATATAAATGTAACGCACCCTTGGTGTGCGTTATCAGCGTTGTCTGGACAATAATGGTCATCAATTCGAACATTTGCGAACATGATTCTTTAATCACATTTGTCTTCTGTATTCGAAGCTATTCTATTTCACTGTATGTTCATAAATAAAGGATCTCGTCATTCGAAGTGTGAGTACATTTTTTTGAGACACCCTGTATATACTACCAGCATACATTCCTGTCTTCTCCGAGAAGATTACAGGAATCCTACTGATCTGAAAAGAAACGTTTACTCCTCAAAATCCGTTTAGAGGAACAAATACAATCATCGTTCAGACCAAATTTCACAAGCCAGAAAAAACTGAACTAAACTCCGAGTAACCAATCATAATTAATCAAAAAAATGAATAATTAATTCCGCGCGAAACTTTAACGCAGAGACTTCTACGCATTGTTATTCCCATGTAAACAGATAAACATGAGAGTGTAAATTCTTGCAAAAATACACAGACCAAAGACGGTACGCAATCAGCTTAACTGCTCACCGTCGCAGGATCTGCAGTAATCCTGTACTCACTCGCAAACTACGTTCGAGGACAGGAGAATTTTTGAGGCAGCCAGATCAAAGGGATAGGTCTCCGTTGTGCTGGTGTCGATGCAACAACAAGAGAACTGAGGAAAAATAAGAGCTTGCCGCAGAGTGTGACCGTAAGAACAGGAGAAGGAGAAATGAAACAGATAGTAGGAGATGAAAAAGGCATGTCATGCATGCTTCATCGGCTGGTAACGGTATATTTTGGGTTTATTTAGCGTCTAATTAGGCATGCGTGAAGTAAGCTTTGGGCGTGAAGATGGGACATGAACGCCCAGCTTGTCTTCAACGTCTCTAATGCTGAAGTGATGCGGCGAGATGGGATTCCACAGTCCACACAAAACACCTGGTAACAGATACCTTTATTCAACGGTTCTAAATTCCAGTAAATGGAGATTGGTGCACTTCGATCGTATGAGAACGAATTGGCTGAGTTTTTTTAATCAGATGTGATTGAAGTTTTTTCTCACGAAGTTGTTCAGATTTTCAATTTTTCCTTTGAAACTCGTATAACCCGTGCTCCTAGTGCATTGAAAACGTAATTGATCTATAAGGATACACTTTATCAACTCTAGAATGCATATCGACACCACAGAATGATTCCAATTTGATTTACAGGGTCAGGGAAAATGATCGGACACATTTAACCTACAAATGTGTCAGACCATTTTGCCTGACCCTGTACTTAACACAAATTTGAGCACTATTCGTATCCATCGAACGGACAACACGCCCGTATCTTCCGGAAGCCAGTCATCTTTCTTCTTCGTTTTTGAAGGGACGCACGAAGGACACATAAAAATCAGTCATTCGAGTTTCTAGTGAGCCGTTGCAATGCTTCAATCCAAGCTACGCTAACGTGAATGTAATTTGAACAAGACAGTAAGAAAAAACTCTGTGTTGCTCAAATTAGAATTTTAACCACTTCGATAATATAAGTGTATTCTGAACTGAGTGTCGTAACGTTTTGAACGAACTATAGTGAACAGAAATAAGAAAATAATTATTGAGTTTATACTTTTCAAGGAGCGCTATGACCGACCCAGTTCAACTCCTTTTTAAAACTTGACATGTCGAAGCAATCCAGTGAGACCAGCTTCTAACTTTCAATGTTAACTTCTAATAATTAAACGAACATGACGGGAATTCTTAAAGACGTTAGTATTTTTAATGCTACCTAGAAATATCAACGGCATCTTATGAAATCAAAAAGACTACAAATATGAAAAATTTATTCAACTTTTTCTTGAAAATCATTAAAAACTCACAAACCAGTATTATTAAATTAATTTCTACTCAGAGTCCGTACACATTTATATAAGAACGCATACACAGCGCACAAAAGCGCTTTGGATGCAAACATAACGGAAATAAAAAACTACACTGACCAGCTAATGGATCGTCGGTGCGGAACATATCATCAGTCAATACTCTTGCTCAGGGCTGATGGTAGCTTAATTAATTAACCAGTGAAATTTTCCGGCATGCTAACGACAAACGACAATTCAATTTCCGATGCTTCTAATGGTAGTACAAAAAATACACCTACTTGACAATTGAACTTCATACGACTATTTGCTTTGCCCTTTCAATTACAGTGAAAAAATATAGATTTTAGCATAGCTCCATCTCTTCTCAGTAAGACCAAAATTAGCAAATCGTACACCGAAAACTCCATCGAAATAAAATTTCCCTAACAACGTTTTTGCAATTAAACGGCCTGTGAAGTAACTATATTGTCCAAACACTACTTTTTAAAGTCACATGGATAATACTCTGCCCACTCTCACCAGAACACAAAAGCAAAGAGTATTGAGTTAGTCAACTGAGCTCACACTGAACCTGTAACGAGCACTGAAGACTGAGGTTAGTAGATATGACACTGAGGAATTTTTAACCCCTGACGCACGCTAAGCCTTCAAAGTATATCGACAAGGACGATATGAATATTGGCCAGCACGATGACAAGCACTGTATCACTAAGCAGCTCTACACTTCCATCAACACACACCCAATAAGAACAGTTCCCAAACATCACAAGACTGACAAAAACATTACAAAATTATTCAGCTACTTTTTCGGCCCACTGGTCACCTAACTCGTGCTTCATGGTAGGCATCCGTAGTTTCTACTGTCATGAACCACGCCTGAATTATTTGATGGCAGAATCGATCACCATGACACAGAGCAGCACTATAGGTCAACCCACGGCCTCCACTACACACGCATCCATCACAGCTCCACACCAGGCGTGAGTGCAGCAACGTCCTTAGTTCTTACGCCATATAAAAAGCGAAGATATTTATCGCGTAGTATACATTAAACCTTCACTTCATTCCTAATACACTGTAGTAACTCTTTACATGCAGCCGGTGGGTAGAAGAAGGATTATTGTACCAGTTATTAGAGCAGTCATAAATTTTTTAGGTCATGAAATGTGATCAAAGAGTTCGTGCACAAACATACACAGCAAGATAATAGGAATATTATAATCCTACAAGAAGCTGTAACAGATAAATCCACAGCGAAAGACATCTACATATAAACACTCAGAAAAGCTTATACATTATTTATTTGATAGTACACAGAAGCGGACGGAGAGATACTGTGATACTTCTTAATACAGACACCTGTGGAGCGTGTGGATGAACAGATTATTAGTTTTATGTGCACAACAGATACAATAGTTCTAAACCTCTGAACACCAGCGACTGGTGTACACTGTAGACTGGATCACGGCTGCTGATGTTCGATGGTTAAAATCATTACGACTCTGCAAGTATCGGAATTCAGGATTTACTGTTCACCACATTGCGCGCAGAATAGTCACACAATAACGCATAACATGAGTAAAATTGAAATTTCCTTCTAGGGGAGACGAGCTGCTTATACTTTGAGATAAAGCTTTTTAGAAAAAGTAATTTTGAAACAAAGTTCGTTATGGCTTGGTCGTCTTGAGGTTCTAATAAAGTTTGGCTGCTCATTTCGTTAACCTTACATTTTATATTGTACGTTGCGGGATTATCTAAAGAACATTTTATGACCCACACATCAAGTGAAATAATGCACAAGACATTATTTCCCTAAAATTAAGAGGGTAGTTGGAATATTAAACCATAATACTACCGAAGAGATTTCTCAATTTACTCGCCTGCGACCGCTTCTACGCCCGCATTATTAGTGTAGTTTCATCCAGCTCAGCAAGTATGGAACCTACACACGTCATCCAGCTCAGCAAGTATGAAACCTACACACGTCATCCAGCTCAGCAAGTATGAAACCTACACACGTCATCCAGCTCAGCAAGTATGGAACCTACACACGTCATCCAGCTCAGCAAGTATGGAACCTACACACGTCACTGTAATCAGTGAACATGCTTTCTCATAACTTGTCCACCTCGTGATGAATTGGTACGTGACTTTCTAAAATGCAATAGTTTCTGGACTTTGACAGGCAGCTGATTTTTGGGGTTACATATCTTTAAACAGGGAAATAATTCAAACCAAAATTAAGCTTGTTGATGAGCCTTAAAAATAATTATTTACATTGAAGAAAAACACATTCAACTATGAGTATAATTTTTAAAAAAAGACAAAACAATGACTGACGAGAAGAAAATTTCTTAAATTGATTCCATATAAACATATTTTATCCAGAAGCCACACCATTTATTTTTCGTCTAAAAAGGCTCGCAATATGCAAGACATGAAGAATGCACGATTCAAGCTGGCATTCTAGAACGGGATGGGATTCAAAATTCATTCTCCATGAAAAGCAACAAAGGTAAATAAATGGATGAAAACAATGACCTAAGCACACTACCGCCGCTAGATTGCGGGCTGTACTGAGACACAGAATTGAATGAATGGAATGGAGTTACTATCTCATTCGTGTACTGACTTAAGCGTTTGCGGTAGTACTTATTTAAAAAGAATGAAGTGCGGACACTCGTAACTTACGTTAATTGCTAAAGATTTGTGCATGAAGTCTTCCCGAGAAGATTAAGAGCAGTTACTTAGTTTCAAGATCCTTAGTTTTTCAAGCGAGTTGTTAAAGACGGCCATTGATTCTGAGTCGAAGTCGAAGACTTGCGTTAGTGTCTATGAATACTGTTCGTTTAAGTGAATATTTGTTAAACTACTTCAGTAGTTACTATTTACAGTGCTTTTACTTTATTCTGAAAAATATATTCAGAGCTTCACTAGAAATGTATTCTTCATATCACACACGATAATAGTGCCTTTTTATAATCTGTACCTAATGCATTAAAATCAGCTCGCTTTCAAAGTTGAATTTATAATAAGGATGATCTGAAAGAAGATACGATAATTTAATTCTCGTACTTGAACTTCGCTAATTTTTGTGAAAAGAATGCTTTCAGCTCATTGAACAATTTCATGCAGTATCGCTTATATTTACGTACATTAAATTTCCTTTCGACGAGAGCCAAACTTTACCGAATTGCTTACTAATTTTATAGATTATGGCACGAGCTTTATTCAGAAAACACAAGGAGGAAGGAGCATCGTCAGAAAATGATAGAATTTATAAGAAGTTAAGTGCACCAAGTTGCCAATAACATAACAAAAGGAGGACCTAAAACAAACCCTTGAAGAACACGACACCTTCTGCTTCTTGCTTTAAATTGTATATTAATGAAACTCACTGTTCTATTATTATTTAAACATTTTGTAGCTATTGCTAATGCCTTAGATCATTGGTTCTTAGCCTGAGGTTCTGGTACCCCCTGAGGGTACCAAACGCCGTCCCAGAGGGTACCAAACGCCGTCCCAGGGGGTACCAAACGCCGTCCCAGGGGGTACCAAACGCCGTCCCAGGGGGTACCAAACGCCGTCCCAGAGGGTACCAAACGTAATCTGGTTTATCAAAAAATTTCAATGAATATTTAAAAATTTCAATATGCATACTTTTTGTAAATTTCTACAGGTGGTAAACGACGACTTTGTCTGCCTTCAGAAGATACTAACAGTGGAAAAGCATAAAAACCATTGTACCCTACAGTTAATAACTACTAACTACTGCTACTACCTAACCTACTTTGTCTCGTAGAATAGCAAGTTTTATGTATTGAAACAAGCTTAAGATGCTGTTTAGTTGTTACCACTGTAATAATACCGTAAATGGTTATAAAATGAGTTAGTTATTGACTTCTAAAATAAAAAGTAATTTATTCAAAAATAATTTTATTCGAACTAAGAGTATACCTTCTTTTTCGCATATTTTTTAGTCGTACAAAACGTACGCAGTATGACGTATTCCAGTGTTAGTGAAAAAGTGCATTTTTACGAAACGAAGCTAACTCGTACTGTGGTAACATTTGAGAAGTCAAATAAGCTCCCCGTCATAAAACATTCCGTAATAATGTCAGTAAATTCAGTGAAACTATGTCGAGGAAATTTGCACCATTATAAATTTGTACTCTTTATAGATATTGCACAGAAGAAGCTCTGAAATGTAAACTTCAGTACAAATATTCTTACGATGAAATACAGTCGATCTTACACCGCTTTATTTCTGAGAAACTTTATTTAATATTCATGCAACGCTAGAATAAATCATACCCTTACAGCGAACGATCAAATAATTTCATCTCAAACAAGTTCCTACTGCATTCCCACTCGCCAAAATCTTCTGAAATGAATTCAAGAGAAAAATATTCCCAAGCGAAAGACTCGGTTTTTAAAATTCGTTGCAGCCGTGGGCAAAATTATATTAGCTCGAACGCTTACATCACGCGCCACTGAGCTCAAGTAACGTCCGCATCACTCGTTCCCATGAACTGGCAAGTGCTTGCATGAGCTTAACTTTATAATTCATCCATATAGAAAATCCAGGGCAATAATCGACAATTTTTAGTGGCGCGAATTTTAGAAAACGAATAAATTTTACGAGCGCGACTTTTTTTCCTCTTCAAATGATTGCCATGGTAGAAAACAATGGTGTTACCGACATTAAATGGCTAGTGGTACAAATCCATTAATCAGGAAACACTATTAATATCCACAACCCTACATTGACACAAAGCGAGTTTATTTTTAATTTCATCCCGAAATAATTGCTACTTGCTACTGCTTGCAGAGTAATAGCATTTTGACTTCCGATAATACTTAAATACAACACAATATCTAGAGCAGTTGTAGTGACAATGAAAACTTTAATAGATTATATTAGTGAGCGAGTAAACACTAGTTCATTTTGCAAGGTTCGAACCTTATATTCCGAAAACACAATTCTGATCAAGGTGATCACTCAAAAAAACACCTCTCAATGAACGTACAAAGATTGTGTCGTATAATGTTGAATTTACTTAGCTTTACGGTACGGCATGCCTCACTAGCCTCGCTGTGGACCAACACCCGTTTATGAGATAAACCCTCACATAATGTGTTAGATGTTATTAAGAAACAACAGACTTAAACTAAGACCTTAAAAGAGATAATTTTTGATGAATGTGCATGCTCATAATGCAGAAAAATGCTCAGCTTCTACAATAAAAATCTGGTGTATATCGAAAACGAATTCACGTTTATTATTTACGTTGGATTGGCTCACTAGATTTCCTTAACTTGAACACTTAACTAGGTTCAGTTTAGTATGAAATGCCGTGAAATATATTACACTCGTAAGGCACCACGTAACTTTTCTTAATACAGTCGTCTGAGTCTTCGGGAGACCAAGCTTAATTACAGTGATATTTAACACCTCAATAATTTTTTTTCTAAAACGTCTAAATTTCAGTCATTCGTAATTTCTGGTTTATTACCTAAACTTCTTAGATATGAAACCATAATGCGCAAAGGAATAATGTTCTACATGAGCATACCAAGAAATTCATTGAAGAAAAAATTACCCCTGCCAAGGCTGCATGTGGTATGCTGTTTAACGCACAATTAAGCGAGAGGCAAGTTTCAGAACTGCACTCACTTGGACATAATCTACTGCACAACAACTCTAATTTCAGAAGTAAACGAAAGAAAACTCGACTTCTCAAATGTTTCTCCAGCCAAAATTTCCAACGAATGAAAGTTGGTAACATTTCCATTACCAGAAAAGTTACACTTTTATGAAGCAGGAGTTCGGAGAAGCAAAAATCACAGAGCAGTGCAGTACAGTACGAAATTGAATTTTTAGTTCCTTTAAAATCAGTTGTGATGAAACTGTTCATTTCATAATAATGCAAACAGATACTACAAAATCACAGACTCCCACTGAAGACAAAATTCAGTAAAATCTAATGATCATTCATCGCATGCAGTGAAATCACCACGCGTACAGTAACCGTATTGTGGCACGACACTTGAAAAAAGTCACCACAGAGAGGAATTGCAGTTCTCCATGCCGTTAATTGACGTGCACTCACGTCTTCCACAGACAATAAATACACCCGTGAGGCTATTATTATTGTAACCTGTCTGTCACCTTCAAAGAGTTGAGCTTAGAATAATTAAGGAGCATGTGGGCGCAGACGAGCAAGGGTTGGCACTCCATCAAACAACACAAACAATGAGGAGCATTTGCAAGTACAGAACAGTAGCTTGGCTGCGGCTGAGACGGAGGTTTAGTTTCACGTGTTATGGCAACAGAAGTGATCTCCTGAGTGACAACAGAGCTTGCATTTCTCTTCTGCCCCAGCAGTAAACAAAACAAAATTGCAACCTCGAGTGGTGACAACTTTTTCTTTAAAGCAATTTCCGTCCTCGGTCGGCATAACATATGCCCAAGTCCACATGCATATTAAATATAAAATTTTGCGAATTTCGCTGAAAATGATATCAGGTTCTTATGAATGATTAACAGATTTTAATGTTGAAGACTTCTAGACATTCAAAAGTGGTTCAAAAAATTCGTGCCTTATTTCAGAATGGTCAAGTGCGTCAAAATATCACCTACACATAATTCATAATGCACGTCCAACTCAAGCACATTATTGTTCAAAACTGCTCATTTCTTCATTTTAAACGTCAGAGTACGCCTATGATGTTCTCTACCCTAAAATATGAACTTGGTAAGGATTTACAATTATTTGTTTAAAACGGCTTAAAATTGACATTTTCGTGTGCATTAACTGTTGAAAATTTAGAATTTTTAAAGCTGAGCTGAAGACCCTTTACCTACAAATCCAGAATCTTTTTCTTTGTCCAGCATTAGTAAGTTGAGGATATTATTTGTCATGGTTGAATATCTGACTAATTATTAATTTCTTATTGCTGAATATCTAACTATTAATTTCTTATTGTTGAATATCTGATTAACTATTAGTTTTTTAATCGTTGAATATCACACACTTATAATAACGTGATTCATTTCGAGAACACGAAAGGTTTTCCCCTTCATTTTCCAATAAAAAGAAGAGCAATCGACCCTTATCTCTGGTAATAATAATGCATGAAAGTATCTACGCACAACTCAAGCCACAGATTTCATAATATTTATTCAGACGTGAAAGAAACAAACTAAGACAAATACTTTACAATGTTTATTTTGAAACAATCGAAGTAAAAAATTATCTATCTGTATGGCACAATTTATTCTACCAGTAGATTCCAGGTAGATGCACCCTGCTGTTGAAATTTCCACTATTTTTGAGTACTACATCTTGTTTATTATTCTCTAACTACAGTTGCTCTTAGAAAGTGCGCAGGTTGACTAGGACTACCTACCATGCAACACAATTGAGAAAACCATCTTTTTATGAAGAGACCAGAACTGAAATTGGTTGACGAAGTCGTTTTATATAATGAATTAAAAGTACGAATCGATAAATCAGCGAACAAAACCAATTATAGAGATGCATGCAGAAAAGGATCGAACGGGGCAGCACTTGTGGAATTGGACGTCCATTGACGTGAACATGACTGAACAGGAACTGTTCAGACCATCGTACACGCAGGTCAGTGCGACTTGTGACGACTTCGTAGCCATGCAAGTTGACTTAAGCCGAGCCTGACACTGTGTACTTTTCTTATGCATCACTATAGACCGAATTGTAGAAGTAAAATTTAAGGTAAGTGGATGGTGTTCATCATCGATCTGCCACAACATCGACAGTACAACAGGAAAAAGATTGACGTTCTACTCAAACCCATACCAATTAGGACCTCAGCTGCTAGAAGATATAGTGATAGTATTCGTTTCAGAACGCTTATATAATGATAAGAGCAAGCGATTGCACTGAAGAGACGCATATTTTTCCTGAAGCTGTACATTTCCTTTCAGTGTCTGTAGGTAAAAGAATCAATTAGAATTGTGTGCCAAGAAAAACAATGACAAGGAATATCAGTGAGTAGGTATGATAGTCGATAAAATCTCGTGTGCTGGACATTGTAATCGTGTTATCTTTGCCGTAAGTAGAGTTTTGTTCTACAAAGAACTTTACGCAAGGTGGTGACCGCAGAAATGGCACTAACTCTTTTATTATCATTCGAGTCATTGCGGTTCATTTGTTGGGTGTTAAACTGGCACGATTTGTCGGACGTGTTTTGACTGCGAAGTAAATAGCTTGCCAACAGTAACGATTAATTAGGAAGTTTATACAAGGTAGTGCAGAAATCTGCATCTCAACCATGCGCCTGGTCTCCGGACGTATTCTGTACATGAAGACAGCGAGAAATAAACGAAATTTCCACGTCGCGTTGGGAGAGAACACTGACGTGTTTTATAGACAATACCATTTTACCGAAAGAGTCAATTAAAAAACGATAATTATTCTTACCTACAATGGATTTCACTCATTACAATAATTGCACCTCAGTAATATGCCGAGGTGCAATCTTATTTCCGCAGCAGTCATCTTCAATAAGCAGAAATAAAACATTAAAACGACAGCTAATTTAAATAGCATTTAGAATAGAATAGAATGAGGCTATAGGAACGAACCTTCTGGCCCATTCTTGGGTCGGATAATTACTTCCATAATTATTCGGTTGTTTACCCAAGTCCCATGCCGTATTTCTAGCCGCGTCAACCATGTCGGCAGCGGGATTCGAACCCGGGTCTTTCCGCTCGCAAGCAGACTCGCTCACCAGTCGACCAAGCTGGTGATTTCATTTACAATTTAGCTTACATTGAAGCAGAGAGTGTCGGTGTGCGCAGAATGAAAAATTGTAGCAATAGTAGTCCAGTACATTGAAAACCTAGGGACATAAATCTATATAAGACTCACTTTTATTGCTTTATTCCATTCTACATCTAGGAGTGCTGCATCAAGTATTACTCCACACAGGACACAACTTTGAGTAATCAGAAATCACCACAAAGATTAAATTTCTCATTTGACGTGGTTTCTACTAAGAGCCAACATATATTCTTGCATTACCATCCCTGTATAATGAACCACGAAAAATCAAACATCAGATATGTTTGAGTAATAAAATCTCAAGGTCATTCGTTTCGGTAGAAGTGCAATCGCGTTGATTTGGCTCGTTATGAGTACACGTACAAACTAAGAATGCATCATACCTTCCGTTGAACAGTTACGTTTGGAAGATCTTAATACACGTCCCGCAGCGTGGACATAAGAAGTACGCGTTGTTTACTGCATGTTGGATTGGTTGATGAAATGTGCTAGTGCCTCACAGCTGGAGTAGATATTAATGCCATCACGCCATTCAGAAAAGACAATGCGTTCACACTTACAAATTTCTACGAGTGTTCCACATCTGATGCACTAAACCCTCGTGTGGTGTTCGGGTCTGCGGGATCCGTTTTAATTTTCACTGCCAATATTTTTACTTTTACGCTGCTTGTAATTGGGATGAAGTAAACATCTGTTGCGTATTTTAACATAAGTGTTTGATTGTGAGGCATTAGAAGCCACAAAATGCAACGGGTCCACCAGACCTACAAACACTGGCTGAGTAACAACAATATGTACACCACACAAGGGTTAAGCAAATATTCGATTCATTTCTGAAACTTTTTACTAGGAGGACTGAAGAAATCCAGTGCACGAAACTTACGTTCGTTTTTAGATGATTTACTCAAAAATGCAGAGAAAATTGCACAAAACATTGAATAATGGACAAGGCAAAATTAACGTATACCTCCTAAGAGAATTTGCACAAATAACCTGGAAAAAATTACATTA
>VCRD01000633.1:70017-87469 GCA_006783055.1 Trinorchestia longiramus | reverse complement strand
TGAAGGAGCAGAAAAAATGAGTAGAGCCGTTGAGTGATGGAGGAGATTCAGAAAATAAGGTTTCCCTTCATTACTGGTACCCTCATCCATAACAGGGAAACCAATACTTGGAACGTCAGTGATTATTTGCTCGTGTACGGTTCGCTTGACAGTTGATAAAATGATAGTGTAGGAACATTACTCCAGAGATAGGAGTAACTCGTGGGCGTGTGTGTGTGTGTGTGTAGAGATTTAACTCGTGTTATCGAAACCAGACCTTTGAAAACCCGGGATTGACGTGTGTGTAGAGATCCACCTTGTGTTGCCCAAACCAGACCTCTCAAGATCCAGGATTAACTCGTGTGTGTAGAGATCCACCTTGTGTTACCCAAACCAGACCTCTCAAGATCCAGGATTAACTCGTGTGTGTAAAGATCCACCTTGTGTTATCCAAACCAGACCTCTCAAGATCCAGGATTAACTCGTGTGTGTAGAGATCCACCTTGTGTTGCCCAAACCAGACCTTTGAAGATCCAGGATTAACTCGTGTGTGTAGAGATCCACCTTGTGTTGCCCAAACCAGACCTCTCAAGATCCAGGATTCTTACCAGGCCGTCCAGAGCAACCAATACGCCCACACAGCGCCGTCTTCGAAGCTCCATCTACCGAGATCCCCAATAAACGATAAAGCAAGATGCCATAACAAGGCTGCAGAGCCAACAAACTAACACCTTACAATAAATCCTCAATGTACAGCAGCCAGAAGGGCCCATGAAACCCTTCTCGTCTAGTAAAGCGTGTTCATTCCTACGTAACGTGGCATCAATTTATCAAATTAGATAAAGGCAAAACAGAAACGGTCAGGTTTAGAAAATAAGTAATTCTTTCAAAAATAATTATCTTTTGTTATGTGTGACACAGTAAAACAAGACAAATATGCGCAAAAGCTGTGCCAAACCCGAAGCCTGTCTAAACTAAATGCACCAAAGAGTTGAGCATCGAACAGGCACAATCAATTTGAACTCCAAATGAGAACATTTTTTCTTAAATTGATAGTCATTCAGTCACAAAATACGTACAACTTTTTACTGTTCAGCTGCCAGAGAGGATCTAAAATACGGTTATTTTTCGGCTGGGTCAAAGGAAACTAGCAAAAGCAATTCCATTAACCTTGGAGCACTGGACATGGGTATAGTTTGCTCGAGGCTAGTGACGTCTACGTCCTTGTTCAGTGCTCCAGGGATAATCTATACATAAACCCATAACCATTTTAGTAAAAGCTGTAAAAGATAACTTCATCTTTACAGCCTCTGGATTCGTACATCTCACAACTATAACCAGTTTTGAGGACGTGTTGTGAGCAGCACTACACAACTCCTACACCTACCTGTGGTCTGGACAACAACGCGCAGTGGCTGTCCGTTTTAATATTTTTTAAAATATGTTCACAAAAAAATGAACAAGGTTCTCAAATAAATTTATTCTATGAAATCAACTCTAGGCATTTTTTCATGCAATGTTTACGAATAGTATTGACCGAATGAATATTTTTTCTGAAAATTAGTTATTTTTATCAATCCCAGTCTTAGTCTTGAACAAGGTGGTGCAAAAGTAACACCCCTTTTTACAAAACTTTAAATTAATTGAAACTATTGCATAATTTAATTAAAGTTAACGTAACTTTAAAATCTTCTCGATCGTTTACAATTGTCCCAATCTCTTTGTCTTTCATAGTTTAATTAATGTCAATAATTTTTTAAAATAGGGCGTTACTTATGCGCCACCATCAAGGACTACTATAATGTAGTCCTTGGCCACCATACATAATTGTTAACATGAATTAATGGCCAAACAATATTTAAACCAACAGATACTAAAATACCAATTAAACAATAAAACTAATACGTTTGATTAATAATATTCACACGTGATATTTTGTTTATCAATGCAATGTCCGTTACTTTTGATGAACCTCAAAGACAATTATCTGGTCAGAACATAATTTTTTTCTGATCGTAGCAGCTAACACAGATGGCGCAGTGACTTGTATGGCGACCCATAACGTTTCTTTTAAATTAAATTGCCGTTTATCTGCATAAATTTCGCGCGTTATTATGCTCCACTAGTTTTCCAATTGATTCAAATCTGGCGTAAACGGTGGCCATACCACCAAATCGTTGCCTCTAAAGCTCAATGAAGCAAAATAGTGCTTCGGCACATTCACCGAGTGTTACGGGGCATTTTTAACTAAAACTTTACCTGTTTTCGAAGGACCAAAGGTTGGCCTTCAAGCCAAAGAAAAGATGGTTTATTAAAAAATTCCCAATAAGACCAGTGTTCAAGCGCTGCGTAGTTTCTTTTCAGCATTACAGATGCCGGAATCGATTATCCTTTCGGTCGTCTAACCATAAACGAGGGTGTTTAAATTAACGCAGCTAAAAGATGTCCATTAAAATCAAAATGCCTTTACCGATCTTTCACTGGAATTCAGTGAATCATATTATCCTTGAATACAAATCGAAATGCCTAGAAGCTTCACTCGTCTTGCCCTTTAATCGCGTTTCTAGAAGACAAATTTCGAGCCCATTTAATGGACAAGACGCTTGAGACATGCGTCCAACTCTCAGATACGCTGGACTTTCAACAAATCCTTAGGGATTAAGCTGCGGCTGTTCGCTCAGAGCATGGTCAAGTGGCATCTTGCCCAGCAATCCAATCAATAAGAGCACAAGTCTCAGGCCTCACATAAGTGGCTCTTTAGACTTCAAATCCAGAACCAAGCACATCAACTGAAACCACAGCAATTATGGATTTTTCTGAGATAAACCTACATCTACACTATACGTACTGGCTTTAATACAGGTACCTGCGTTCAGCTCCACAAACATTACGTTTGAGTCGTAAGACAATGCCAGGTTTGACGCTCGTATGTGGGCATCAGCTACAGCTCGGAAGCGAGAAAACTGAGAAGCCTCGGCTTTCGTACGTAATATGTTCCTTCTAATGGCGGCTCCCGAGCCCTAATGTAAGTCATTTAAGTTTTATTGTATTCGGCATACACACAATTACATTTGGAAGACAAAAGTATATTAGTTACACTACCACATCGAATTGACACAGCTGTTTTTAAGTTAAGAAGAGGAGACAGTGGGAGCTTACTTTATTTTCTGACAAAAAAACCTGTTCGTTCCTTGAAACTTAACTTCGCACACAGAATATTGGATACGTTCGCACGGCACTGCAGTGCATGCAGGTATAGAGGCGATCCAAAACATGCTGTTAGCTTTCAACATAACACGATCGTAGTTTTATCAGTCATCCGAATAAAATGCCTCACCTTCCTGCACTCCTATAGGGTGTATGGTAATTAAGTATTCATTATATGCCTATGAATTAAGAAGAGAACGCCTTACTCTCGTAAAACACTCTTCATCTCTGACGGTCGTGGGTGTATCTCAACTTCCTACCATAAAATTGCAAAATTTTTATTTTGTTAACACGTTGCCTCCGATTGCCTGATTGGTGTAAAACTTTACTTTGTACGCATAGTCACTAGAAGGATCTGAAAAAATTACAGAACCTAACCTCAGTGGTACACATACGTACCACTTCGGAGTCAACGTGTTAAAGTTCCACATGAAGAATTATGACAATCATGATACGAAAAGTAAGGGCTTTAAAGTTTTAAATATCCATTATTTTTATTAGAATCACACCGCTGAAAATAATTGGACTTTAATAGATTATGTATGCCGAAAATAAATTCAAACCTGAAAAAAGTTCTTCGATATCAGAACTATTTGTTAAGCAAGCACGAACCCAAAGCAATTAATTATAAAGCCCGTTCTCATCAAGCACACCAGCTTTCAGAAGATTTAGATAAAAAATTTTTCTCATAGTCTTTCCACGCAACGCTTTTTTCCATTCTAGTTTTCCTATTTGAGCAGCTTGCAATAGCTTAGGTCGCTCGATGTTATCTATTGTATGAAATTGCAGTCGCTAATTTGTGCCAGTCTTCTAAAAGCACGAAAGAGCCAAAGAATGAGAGTAGAAAATTTCCCAAGTGCTGCAATGAAGTGGTAAAAATAATTTAAATTCTTGAAAACTTTCAAGAACAGGTTTTTGTTTGTTTACATGCATAAATTTCTTGGATTATTTTTAACGTTGCTCTGACTAAGAAATCAACAACCTCAAGGTGCATAGTTCCTTAAGTTTTTGCATTCACGTCACGACTTAAACTTCCAAAAGTAATTCAACGACGGAATTGCCTCAGTTTTAATTTTATTCAATCGTGTAGAAAAAGTTCCTGGACTCCAAAGCCCAGATTACACATGAATCAAAAAACTTACCAAAATGACAGCATTTGTCTCGGCTGTCCTCAGTCAGAGATAGTTGAGAGATGAACTGAAGGCTATTATTTTGTGTCGTGAATGCAGTTTATCTCAAAATTTGCGTGTAGATGAAGAGAGAGAGAAAGAGAACGCGTGTATTGACTTGAATCGCTCGTCATGAAACAGCAGTAGTTTTCATGTTTTATTATGATGCCTTGTGAGAGTCAAATTTTCCTTTGCATTACTTGAATTTCACAAGACTCGCCGTACTTCATTCTTCATCGTATTTGCATCGGTAACGCTAATGTACAGCAGTATAATATACACTTGACAAGTATTTGCTGTCTAATTGAGGTCATTTATGCATTCATTTACACTAATTTCTTATTTAGCATAGAGAACTCGATTTCGAAACCACCTAGAATTATCCCCGCATGCAAGTTTAATGAAGTTAATACATTTAAACTGTCCATTTGAACATTATTGCTTGGGTCTAACAGAACAAGCAAACTCCAGGTTCGGAAATTTACAATTTGGTACTGACCTTATTTGAGAGCACTCGAGATGTCTGGAATAAATCCGACCTCAATTCTTACCTCTGAAATTCAGAAAACCTCGACTGTCACTGGCAGGGAAGTGTAGAAATCACCAGGGTAGTTTCCTGAAATAAAATTGAATGGCGTCAATTACTGTGTAATTCATAACTCACATAACCATTTGCAAACAATAAAAACGACAAAAATCAGCTGACACGCAAAAATAACCTCAAGCAGACAGAAAGTCAGAAAAAATACTAAAGTTAAAGATGTCCATACAATAAAAGGCTGATGCCACTTTAAGGAAAGGAGCACTGAAACGACCGATCCGATTTTCGAGGACGTCGTTACGAAATGGAACAAAAAGCTCCCAGGAAAGCTGGATTGCCTAATTCGAGGGAATTCAGAAGCATTATAAAAATCCGAGAATGAAGGAAGAACAGGTATCGCACTTAACTGAAGAATACTTTTAGCATAAATGCAGTAATTGTCTACATTTTTCATGAAATTTGAAGCCCATGCTCCTGACCACACACACAAACAGGTTCTTTATTCTTTGAACAAGAAAAGCTGAAGCACATATGGCCTGTAATTCCTGAAAGAACGTCATTTACATCCAAAAATCCCGTTGAAAGAAACGAGTTCTTAGAGTTCTACTCATGAGACGAGAATGTTGCACGTCCCATTGAAAGCATTTGCAATCTCGTTGAAGCAAACTTAAAAGAGATGCCTGGTCATTCAAGTAAATGAGGCTACGGCTCTCTAATGAGACTCTTACGACAGCAGGGCCTAAACAATATGTTTGGACACTAACTTAAGACACTCAGTTCTAAAGAACAAAATAATAACACGAGACTCGTACGGTAAAACCTGCCTCGTAAACGCACGAATTGTAAAGAAGTCAAATATGTCTGAGCTCTGCTGTGTCCATGTTTCTCTCAGATAGGGGAGCGTGAGTCTGAATCCTTTAAGGAACTCACAAGCGTCAGATGAGATCGTATGCAGAACCTATGCGTATACAGTTTCCAAGATCTTGAACTTTTCATCAAAATTTTGACGAAGTTTACGTGTACAAGCACATTGACAGCATAGTATGAACATGCATAATAATGAAAACATTTGTTCAAATTCTTGCATTTAACAGGAATAAATTTGTTGGGGCCATTTAATCTTTAAAATAGGCCTGAAAAATAATTTGTCGATTCGAGTCAAGAACGTCTTAAATGTGGCAAATTTTGGCATACGTACATACAGTCGCCTTTACACTGAACCCTTTAGCGACCAATTTATTTTTCTAGTTTGTACGTCTAAGCTCACAAAGACCGTCTGTACACTGATGCAATGAAGCACGCTGAGAGCCAGGCAACCAAAAGAACGACGCTGTAACACATTGGTTCCCAACCTGGGGGTAAATTACCCCCTGTGGGGTAATTTAGCAATTTTTCGGGGGTAATGGAGGGGTGACAGAAAAATGTTAAGAATTCTGAAAATCAAGAAAGCATTGCGGTACCTTGTATTAGGATTAATGTTAACTTAGTCTTAGTATTTTAAGTTGTAAAGTAAACCTACTATAAGTAACAAAGCTAAACCAAATAACAATAAATATAAAAAACTAATATATATACAGTATTAGAAAAGAAGAAATATATAGCTGTGTGGTAACCGAAAAGTATTTTCACAAGTATGCTTCAGGACACGTCACTCAGTAACCCCGATGACTCATCGACAAGTCCAGTACGCGTCACTCACTGCCCGAGTCTGCCTATATTTCACACTGCCAGTTTCTCTGTGAGCATCAGCCGAGGTAGACATAAGCTGGTATGTATGTGTTGACTGATGGATTTACTTTTAGACGGCATGGGACTTCGGTATTGAACCAAGAATGGGCCAAACGGCTCGTTCCTATTGCCTTATTCTATTCTATTCTATTCTACTGCCCTGTGCAGTGTATACTTAGTATTTACCCACTGTTACTGTGAGTTTGTGTTTTAATTTTGTATATAATGTATGCGTGGTTCTTATGTTTTCAATGGTTTTGCTAGCATTAGCAGAGTATGCGAGGCTGCGTACGTTCACTGTAGTCTCGCGCTACAAGATGCTCTTGTGCTGACAAGCATGATACATGCAGCCTGGCGAATGTATGCGTGTGTGCTTGAATCAGTGAACTTGTGTTAGCTGCCATGCGAGAAATTATGTACCTCGCGTTTTGCAGTGTATTCACGGATATTGTGTTGAATAGGTGTTGCGTTGAGTTTTTCTGTAGGGGTGTACTGAGGTTTTGGTGTTGCGGATTTGGCTTGTGATATTCGAGTTGTGTATTGAAGTGTAATTTAGTGTTTTAGTGTAACTGTGTATTCGAGTGTGTGAGTGCAGAATTTTTTATTTTTATTTTTAACACAGTTACATCATTCCTATGCTGAATAAGCTCTTCTAATGTTATCTAGAATTCCATGAAAAACTAAATAATAAGTTCTCAGTGTTCACACTTTTTTATGCATTTTTTTCTTTTTCCGAAGATTGAACAATAAAATGTCCAAAAAGCGAACCTACTCTGACGCCTTTCTTCGCTATGGCTTTGCGAATTTACCATCCGGTGGAGAGGATCGGCCACAATGTGTGATATGTCACAAAGTGTTGACAAATGAAAGCCTGAAGCCATCAAAACTCTCAACTCACCTCCAGAAGTGCCATCCAAATCTACAAAATAAGGATCAGGCTTATTTTCAGCGCCAGGCTGTAGCACTGAAGAATATCCAGTTCGGTTCATCTGGAATTCAAGCCCAAAAGCTTCAAGCTGCAGTGGAAGCATCCTACTTTGTTGCATATAAAGTTGCCGAACAACAGAAATGCCACACCAGTGCAGAGAATCTGATTATGCCGTGTGCATACGAGATGGTAAGCAAGATATGTGGGAAGGATCAAGCGAAGAAACTGAGTGTCATATCTCTATCAAACAACACCATCCACAGACGAATCGATGACATGGCATCAGATATCTTGTCCCAAGTTATAACAGAGATCAAAGAAAGCTCATATAGCAAATTCTCCTTGCAATTTGATGAATCGTGTGACGTAGCCAGTTGTGCTGTTCTCCTTGAGTTCGTCCGTTACATCCACCAGGATAGGATCAAAGAAAAGTTCCTATTTTGCGAGAATCTGCTGACAACCACGAAGGGAGAAGATGTCTTCAATATCATCAACAGTTTCTTTACAAGAATGGATTGGATTGGAACAGCGTTCAACAGGTAGGGAGCGATGTTTATATAAAGTCTAAATTAGTATAAATACAATGAATTACATGGCATATAGTCATATACAGTTTTATTTATTGTACAAGTAACCGTAGTGTAGCTAATATTTTGTGCATGATTAACACAAAAAACATCGTGCGTCGTACTGAAAAACTAAAGTACCCAAATAATTAAATTAATACCATATAATTATAACGTAAAAGATAAGTAACAATGACTAACTGACGCAATCTATAATATTTTTTTCTTTTTAATCCAGGTCTCCGTCGATAGAGCACCAGCGATGATGGGTGGTAATCGTGGATTACGGGGCCTCATACAAGCTGTCAATCCAGAAATTTCTGTAGATCATTGCATCATTCATCGGTACTCTCTTGGATCGAAAAGCCTGCCTGGTAATCTGAAGTTAGTGTTTGAAGATGTGTTGAAAATCGTCAACTTCATCAAGTCCAGGGATGTGAACTCTCGCTTATTCAAGGAGCTGTGCAAGGAAATGGGAGAAAAGTATGAAGTTCTGCTCTACCACACCGATGTTCGCTGGTTGTCACGAGGCAAGGTTATACATCGTATCATTGAGCTCCGAAAGGCTATTCAAGAATTCCTGGAACAAAAAGGATCTCCTTTTGCTACCAAGTTCACTGATAAGGAGTTGCTTGCTCGACTTTGTTACTTGGCTGACATATTTGCGGAGCTGAACAGTGGTAATCTGCAACTCCAGGGCCGAAACACGACTGTCATTGATGCCCATCACACTGTGGCTGCATATCTGGGGAAACTTGAGACTCTGGATTCGGCGCTTGGAGAAAGGAGTGATCGCCCAGTTCCCCACCCTAGACCAGTTTATTGAGGAGAATAGTCATGATACTGGATCTCTTCTACAGACCATCAACAAAGAGATGAGCGACCATTTGAAGGGGCTTGAAACAAGCATGCATCACTACTTTCCAGAGAGTGACCCAGAAACAGCCAGTCTTCAGTGGATCATTCATCCCTTCTCTGTACCTGATGAGGCCATTCATTATGATGATTTCCCTGCAAAGGAGGAGTGGATCACAATGCGAGCCAATGAAGCCTTGAAAATCGAATTGCAAAACCAAAATGCAGATTACTTTTGGATTTCACGACTAGCCGACTAGCCAACTCTGTCCAAGAGAGCCTTGAAGTTGTTGGTATCATTCTCAACAACGTATCTGTGCGAGAAGGGGTTCTCAACTGTGATGGGCATGAAAACAAAAAAGAGGACTTGTTTGAATGTTGCAAACGATGCCAGGCTGGCACTTTCAACCACGAAGCCAAGAATTCCTCAACTAGCTTCAAATATGCAACACCAACCATCTCACTGATTCTCTTGACATCTTTGGTAAGTCATTAGAGATGCAAAATGTACTAATACAATAAATAAAATAAATTATCTTTAGTGTTTTAGTTTAGCCGTATATATCAATGTTGACAAAATTTTGTGAAAGGGGTAACATGCTTAATGTGGCATGCTAAATTGGGTAACAAGCTGAAAAAGGTTGGGAACCACTGCTGTAACATGCCGCCGCGTTCAAACCTAGTAGCAACCTCATATTGCTCACTGTTTAATTATTAGAACAATTCTCCCAAAGACCGTGAAAGACGACCGTATTGTCCGTTTAGTCGCTAAAGGATTAAGTTTTGGGTAGGTGAAGTTACTCCTACAACGCACTCAGAATATTACACGGAAGTCTTTATCACTGAATGTCACAACTCGTTCCAAGAACAATAAAAAATTAGTCAATATAATCTAAATACCTATCACGTGCAAGTGGACATGAGGATAAAATTTCCAATGAACGCATAAACCACTTGTTCATCCGATCCGGTCATGTGCGACTGTATTTATAATTCAACAGGTTTGAAACTTTGAGAATTGGCTTAATCCTGCGGGCACATTTGATCTTGTGGAAGCCAGCGACTCCAACAAAATGGAACAGGCGTGATGCCGTCACCGTGTTGGGATACCAACATAGGAGGATTTGCTGAGGCTACAATCCATTATTCTTGTGATCCAGTTGTTCGTTTAGCAGTAAAGTGCTTTTAAGTTCGCAGGTTTATTTGTCAAGCGTGTTAAAATCAAGCACATAGGTCTGTCACACGAATTTTTGTGTGTGCGTTTAGATTTACCGGCGTCTGAAGTCCAGATTACATTGGCGCAAATTTAAAAATTGATAAAAGTTATTTAAATTAACTGCTACCAATAAAATGAGATATAATACTATGCGGGATGAGTTAACGATTACCGAACACCGATCGAAATAAAACTCTGCACAAAATGCTTATAAAAATCACTATCAATACGGGTCTATATAATATACTTTTAACGTTTCCAAGCATTACTTTCTAAAGAAAATGAATATCTACCATATGATAGAACAGTTCTATAAGAGAAGGGTGGAAAGGTACAAAAATTAAATCCGGGGGTGAATATAACAAACAAAAAACTGTACTACTTCTCATTCAACAATAAAGTGATTGCTACGCAAAATTTCATCACTGAGCCTATTTACGAACAGGACAATTTGCACGTCAGAGTCGTCCCCGGCAGCCCTTCGTTCGAAGCACGAATAAAAAGTACATTTTCCTTCACATTTATTTTTTGGAACGCATTAGAAGCCTCAGCTCTCACCACTTGCCAAGGACGGCTGCGGTGAAGTAAGACGGTGCATGAGGAATTAATGAGCTCTGTGCATTAAAACTCGATGTTTGTGATGCACTCAAAATCTTCATTTAATCAACGTAAACGCAGAACTGGACAAAAAATTTGCTTCAAGCAGCTTACCTCCAGAATGCAGTATAAAGCGGAAGCAGAGCGCGGAAATTTTCTAAATTAATCAATTTCAATCGTGCGTTTAAATTTATAGCAGTTTCTATGCTTCAGTTACATGTCCTGTAGAAAATAATCAGGAAAGTCCAAGTTCATCAAAGAAATAACAAAAGCAAACCCTGCCACTGATGATATTGATCTACCCAACACTTGTTACAGAAATTTTGCAGTTTTACAAAAAGTAAAATGTTCATAAGTTATCTCAAAGAACGAAAACTCACAACAAAACGGTGGTTAAAAAAATGAACTCTATTACTCGTATTCCAGTAGACAGAATATACACGTAAAATTACATGTAGTGCAGCACCAAATATGCATTGCACGACAACTCGACTCACGGCGTTATTGATCACTTCAATGAATTCCACAAAGTATTCACGTAAGACCTTCATTGTCATATTCTTACTCATATTATTCATTAACCGTGTAACACTGAACATAGGCATAGACGTCACTAGCCTGGAGCAAACTATACCCATGTTCAGTGTTCCAGGGTAAATAACAATTTGAATTTAATGTTTTTAACTGCGAATAGTCCCAACAAAGAAGTAATTCGCTAGAGCCGTAACGGATGCTAACCGATGGTTTGTCAAACGACATGGAAAGACTTCATTACTTTCTTCCTGACTGCAATAAGTAACGTAAAATAAATAAAGGCACAAACATTAGTACGAATAAAACGAGCGAGGAAACTTCAGACGCTTTCGCTGCTAGACATGCAGTCTATTGCGGCACCTGGTCCGGAATAGATGAGCCTATTTTTATTAATACAACATCAGAGGTCTGGATTTTATGAGCAACAAGCCTTATGAAATACGTGAGTAAACTGACAAAAATTCAGCAGCGAATGACAGCTCGAAAACTTCAAAAAATATATCATTCACAGTTATTGAACTAGGAATCCCAAATCTGATAGGCAGAAAATTATGATAATGAGAATCATGAGGAATTATAAGCAAAAGATTTTCACCGTTCCGACAAGATTTAAAATATAGAAAAGTGCAAAGACAATGTTTCATAAAATTGAGTGAAATAGATTGAAACAATGAGGTAGGGGAAAACAAGGCAGCTTTGTAGGGTCTTAAATAACAGACGTTGTGGAGGAAACTAACGTGGAGAACCAACTCAGGACGCGACCACGTAGAGCTGAAGATGTCATACGGAAATTGGGAGGCTTTTTTTCACAGCACTGTATTTTTGCAGACGAAACATTTAGAGCTGAGCCCCCAAAAATTAGTTCTGTGCTACGCCGAGGGAAATAGTATGGTGGCTTTAAAAAGATGTGCTACAGGTTGACAAGCGGTAGAGATTCGTGCGAAATCAGCAACAATCGAGAAACATCCTATGTGGCAGCAATGGTAACGTCACGTCCTCCTCAAGATCCCATGTCAAAGTAGACAACATTACAAACTGGTGACAGCTGTTATATTAAAAGCCTGCCGGAGCAGCCGACGTCTTCATCAACTCTGCATCATCGACGTAATCGCTTATATTCGGTGGCGTATTTGTTTCGATGTGATGTACGGCTGAGAGCATCACAAAGTGGTACAAAGCGAAGATAAGAGAAAAAATTTTCATAGTCGGCCAATTTTTAATGAAATTGAGATAAAACTAGTTTGTTTTCGTAGGTAATACGAAATGCTGTAAATATTCGCTTTCTGTCTTCAGGATGAGACTACTCTATTTTCACGAGGGCACGACACACAAAAGTAATACGTGACAAGACATTCATTCAGAATGTGAAGTGTGAATTGATATTTGATATTTTTGTTGGAGCTTCTAGATGACAGCTGCCCTGAGGGGTAATTTTATGAATACGAATACTCGCTCATGTTAACGTGCAATGCGTTAAACAACCGTGATTTATTTTACTTCTGTTTATATACATATACAGTATAATCGACTATGTATCTCCATCTTGATATATCTGTGTGTGTCCGTCCCATTACTTCCTATCTATTACTGAAGAAAAATTCTTTAACTGAAATCAGAACGGGTATGCATGTATTACAAGCATTGTATTGTGGATACCAAAGACACCGGATCACTATAAAACACGCCATTTGTTCCGTTATTAACTTTCTTCTCTTACACGGCCATGTTATCGTTAGGTAAGATACAAAATGAAAGTTCTGTATACATGCAAGAAAAATATTCTGATTCTGATGGTACCACGGGCAAAACTGAAAAATGCATTTTATTTCATAGATCCTTAATTACATCACTTTTAAACCAAGAAATTTCAACGGATACTATCCGGGCCATGTTATCATTAGATAAAATACAGAATGGTAGTTCTGTAAACATTAATAAAAAATATTCATTCAAAATACAATAATTCGTCGTAAATCTTTAATACGTTCATCTTCAAAATAATTTCAAATTAGTCGAATCTAAATCGTGGAATTTCCACGAGAACTGTCTAGTATGGGAAGAATTACATAATGTAGCTAACGTTTTAGTTTATTTTGAGGAGAAACTTTCTGGTTCAATATTAATTTCAGGTTAGTGAAAAATTTGTGAATTTTCAAGTTTTACATGGACCCTGTAAAAGCAGACTAATTTTATATTAAACCTTGTTCAAAGTTTTCTTAATAACGAGAGAAATATTCCTTGGGGTAAATTTTACATCAAATCGTGTAAACATCACTATTGAAAGCTACATATTTATTATGCATCAGCGTTCCATATTGGCAATAATTACACGTCTTCTCATATTTTTTATTTTTTGGTTTATTTGGCAAGTGATCTAGGTAGAGGTGTGTGAGAATAGGTACGTCGAGTAGAAAGAGCAAAAGACAGAGCTTAATATCACTGTAAATTACAACCAAAGTTCACTATTTCAACAATTAGAAATTGCTAGCTTTTTATATATATTACAACAGCTGGTTTCATCATCGATATATAATTAATTTTAAATATTTTTCATAATTTTTATTCTTACTTTGATTTCATTGTGATATGGCTAGAGATTTAGGTATATGACCAGTGTTACATTTTACAAAATAATTTTAGCTTAATAACAACATACACTGCAGGACTTTGAATCTCGGTACGAACAATTTTTGACAACAGACAACCCGAACTTTTTCACTGAGCTGCCAAATCAGAGAAGCTACTTCCTGCTTCCCCTCGTGAAGGAAAACAAGCAACAAAAAGAGCGTCAAGTTTGCGTAGTGAGCCTCAAAACAATCCCAGATCCTGCCTCCAGAACCTGACGCCCTCGGGACAGCCAATCTCCCCCAGCAGCGCCGCCGTCTGCAGCAGCAGTGCACAACCTGAGTTCTCAAGGGAGCAACAATAGTGACAGGAGAATAACAAAAATATTTACTCTCGGAAACACAATATTTGTGAAGTCATAATGTAAGGTAGACCAAATGGGCATCCTGGTCAACATCACATAGAAAAAAGGAAGCTTTTACTGGTATAAATATTACAGAAGAAAATATTGTAGAATAGGAGTCTTCAGCCTGCATGTGCAAGTTCCTATACACAAATAAGTACGCAGAATGCCCATAAACACGAAATTCATCCAGTAATTTAAACACTAAACATGCGAGAGTTTAGATAATCATTTCATGAAAAGACGAGTAAAGATAAAATGAAACCGTAGAAAACTAATCATCTATTTTTGTGAGCATTTCAAGCATAAAAAGGGGCAGCACAGTTCGATAAATAATAATACAAAAAAGTTGAACTTAGAGAAGGAAAAAAGATTTAAAAATACAACATGGCATGTTTTCATACAAGGACAAACTATTTACTCAAACTAAGGACGATCGAAGTTTAATTCGTATCCTATTTGGCAACATAAATTATAAATTATTACAAGATCAATGTGAAAACTATTAATTTTTATGAGGTCAACGTATAATAGAAACTCGAGGTACATATATGTACTTACCTATCAGATGCCACTACCACAAGTTTGTCGTTAATGAAATTAACTGTTTTGAGTTGCTTGCTTCCATAATCAATTGCAGCAAACATTGTACAGGGTGCGGCAACATAACGTCCTTGTTTCAAAAGAAGTTCCTTTCAAAAAAGGACGTTATGTTGCCGTGCGCGGTAGTTCCTCTATCTTGAGGTGGTACTGCTGGCAGTAAACTCAAACTGAAGCAGGAGGCGGGAGGACGACCCTGCCTAAACTCACGCACAAGAATTTCAGTGAGATGCAATTTCCCCACGGATGCTAAAAGATTTTGAAACATGAGGAAGATTTCGTTTGGAGCTCTTCTTTACCGCACGTTTCTTGACCAGAACACAACTATCAACCTTCGTACCTTCACTGCGATCTCGTTCATATTTCGCATTATGCATGAGACCGCGTAAAAAACTTACCACACACTCATACTCTACCAGTGATCCTTATTCTAGAGGCCAATAAGCAACTACAGTAGAAGTCTTTTTAACCGGCACCCATGAGACTGCATTTTCCGGTTAATATCACCCAAGTAACCACAAACCATTCATAGACACCCTAGACATAAAAGAAAAACAATATCAATTGCTTAAAGCAGTTGATAATGAAAAAATATAATGAATAAATATATAAAGCTTGGCCAGCGAGTGCCGGTTTAAAGGAATTCTACTGTATTATCATGAGAACAACAACAATAAATGAATGTAAGTTATTTTTTACCAGAATGTTAATATTTTATTTTAGATGAGTAACTTTGTTTTGGTAGAGAACTCCAAACTTTTAAAACCGCTCCTAATTATTCCTCGGCTGACACGATTACCTCCTGGATACACAAGATGCATCGCAGACGTTAATATTATAGTTACTTTTGTTGGAGTAACTTTCTAGGTTTTTAGTTTGGTATAAAATCAAAATACTGTAAAAGTTCCATTAGTCTCCTCTTTGAGAGTATTGTTATGTGCACTAGTTCGAGGTAACTTGGTTATCGGTAAAGTGCGCATCAATTGAAACATGTGGAGACCATAATTTTCTACAAGATACGTATGTAGCACCTTGTATGAGTGAAAGCACTGTATGACCTCACCTATAACACTTACATAAATAAATAATTCTAGCCCATTTCTGGAACCACAACAGGAAGTCACAAGTGTTAGATAAAACAAGATAAACGTTGTGACATGATAACTGCTAAGCTTCAAGCCTTCAACAATTCATCATGTCCTATTAACTGTTCCTGCCAAGCTCCCCAGACAGCAACCCCTTCACGAGCGTCACAAACCTGCTACTTGATTCGATTATTTGATACATTTATCAGTTAACTGTCTAAGAAACATTTGTTTGTATGTTCGTTTTGCTTTCGAGATAAATATTCTTCATAATTTTACAAACATTTTAGATCGCTCAGAGCTCTCGATAATTTATAATGAACCTAAGGATAGTTCTTATTGCAGCAATTGCGTTTTGCCTTTCCCTGATTTAAAATCCACTGTGGCAATCATCAAGAATTAATATTTTTCCAAGTCGTTCAAGGTGTTCATAACCACGGAACTTGAAATCATGAAACATTTATGAAAAATTCTTAATAAATAGAAATCTGATCCCCTATTTAATTTTTTAAATTTCAAAATATTAACTTTGAAAATTCAAATCAAGGTCGGAAAACATAGGACAACGAGCTAGAACTGCAGTATATATCAATTCATAGAAAAATATAAAATTAAACAAAGACCCAAAAGTCGCAAAATCCTAATTTAAGTAATACGTTTAGCTAACCAAACATTGTTTGTCAACACTGGTTATTATTTACTAGTATTAAAATTTATTCAGTTTGAAACAAACACATAAACAAAGAAAAACGAAGTTTATAACATAATAAGGTTACTTTTTACGACAGAGAACAAGGAAAACAACGCAATTGTTGCTAAATAACATGCGGGAATATGTTACACTATTCAAGAAAACACTGCACAGAATGTGTCACAAAGGTGAAGCTCGTAATGTTCACACACAGTCACATTCATATTAGAATGAAACACTAGAACCATGAAAATATAAATCCCAAAGACGGAAAAAAGCCCCAAATACCGGACTTGAAACAGTCATGTCCAAGTCACGCAGCTACGAAAGAAAATGCGTAACACTCGAATCTAAAAACGCCTCACATTTATTGATATTGAAGTTGGATCTGAACGCAAAATCAAAACCATTTTACTAAACCATTTGAGTTGTAGCAAGAGACCCTTTACACCACGAAAAATCACCTCACTGCAACATCCTACCCTAATGCCTCTTGCTAAGTGTTAGTCCAAGCACATATAATATTAAGTGGTATTATCGTGTTGCAGTCTCAAGACCCAGAGCACAACACACAAGTGGTTCAAAGCATTCGTGTTAAGTATGAGGAGTTCCGACCAGGGGATATCAGATGAAGATGAACAATAAGGCTCCCGACCTGCAGCCAGCGAGAGACTTGGCAGACAACAGCCCGCTCTTTTCGAGTAAGCAAGTTTCCGGAAATGTTTTCTCTCCATAAGAATTACATTTCGCAACGATAAAGAGTAGGAGCACAGGAACACTAATAAATG
>VCRD01000633.1:47381-69287 GCA_006783055.1 Trinorchestia longiramus | reverse complement strand
AACTACAAGCACAAACCAGACCTACAGTTTGCACAAAACTGCAAGCACAAACCACAAGCACAAACTAGACCTACAGTTTGCACAAAACTGCAAGCACAAACCAGAGCTACAGTTTACACAAAACTGCAAACACAAACCACAAGCACAAACTACAAGCACAAACCAGACCTACAGTTTGCACAAAACTGCAAGCACAAACCACAAAACCACAAGCACAAACCAGACGCACGGTTTGCAGAAATTAGACTTGCAACACCACAAAACTTTGCATTCCATTCTGTTCCATTAGCACCAGCTGCATGATAAACTATTCCACATATTAATTAATGGCAAACAAGTTAACGCTTCTGCAAATAATATCAGTACATTTGAGAACTACATTCTAGCCCCATCAAATATGAAATATCTTTATCTTCAGAAGTATTTTATTTCATTGTTGTTTAGGTTTATGATCGCAGTAAAAAGCTTCTTTACACCGTCATGACTCAATAACGTGTACTAAAACATTCATTTAAAAATATCAGTTATGTTGAATTCTTTAGAAAATACTCTCACGCCATCTATTGACATCCTGGGTAAAATAAGTTCATGCACACACCACTAAGTATAAACTAAACTTCTCCCACACATACACCAACATTTTCATGAAATTCAAACGGAAAATACACGATGCAAGTGCCTGTATAAATGAGAACAAGCACAAGGTCTTGAATAATTTGAGTTTGTGTCGGATGCGAGTTTTTAATATAACTGAAAGCTTGGGAGCTTGTACAGCGTTAATATCTTTATACCACAGGCAAAACATGAATAAAAAAAAGCATTCCATTTAACAAATAGCAAGTGTGACAAAAAAACATTTAAAATCAAGCCTAGCTGTAACACTGCAAAATAACAGGAAGAATGCAAGACTTTCAAATCGTTTCACGACGTGGTTTACAGCTACAAAGTCTGCTACACAACCACGCTGGCTGCAGAAATTTAGAAGACACTAAGAAACACAAGGACAGTACGTACAAAACGTGCCGCCGAGCGCTTACGGAAGTTGTGCACGATATCTTACAATCAAAAGTGAGGCAACATGCTACAAAATTCACACTAGAGAGCATGTTCACTTTATCGGCAACTGCGTGCTGGAGAGACGATAACGTAACGCCGGAAAGCGAGAATTTCAAAGCATCGTGACGCACGCTTGCGATGTAGAATTCAGACGAAAATTTGAGAATCAAATGTACACGGAGATTTATTTCAGTGAGTTAAACCGTGAGGGAAGTTCAGCAGCACAACATCAACAATACAACACCATCAGCCCATGAAAGTTGCACTACATCGACAGCATATGACTCAAACAGCGCGACTTCAGCAACACCTAAAGAATGAGCAGCACATTAAAAGAATATGAAGGCCAAATATCAGCAGTACATATGAAAGATAAATATAGGAGAAATGCATAGACAAGAATGTACAACATCAAATAAGGCCTTGACTACACACACGATGCATACAGGAAAGTCTCGGACAGTCATATCTATGAGTGCGCACTTCTAGATAATGATATCTTTCTTTCAGCGTCTTAATATTATTCACGCCTGAATCCATGATAAGACTATATTATTTTCCTAAAGTAAAACAAGTCTAAGTTCTGAGCTGCTCCAGTGCTTCCTCTTTTTCACGAGAGTGCATGAAGAAAATGGAAACACCAGGCAGTAGTGTAATATAGTGAGATATTGAACATTAAATAAAACTTTGATTGATCAGCAGTAAAAATAAATGTGGCCTGCTGTAGCTTAAGACTACCAAGCAAGTTTACACCTTGTTTCTTGGATAAATATGCTAAATAAATGAAGGAAATGCCAGAATCAATCTAGAAAACTCTCGATGTTTTCGCTAAATGAAGTCCAGTGTAATTGGAAAACACAGATGAATTTCAGTAAACAATAAATGGTACAATAAGCATCCACTAAAATTGTTGCAAAATTACCAAAAAACATTTTAGAGGTGTACATATGCAAGAAACGAATAACCCCGCAAACTATTTTAACACAAACTCAACACCTGCACATCTCCGAATATCCATCAGAGCTATCAGGTGCACATCCGCATGCTCACTTGGGAACAAATCTGTACTTGTGCCGTTACAGCGGACAAGTAATGGAGGCAGCGATACTGAGCGTAATCTCCTGAAGCAGATATCACAGTTACGTACATGACATCTACATCGCTCGACTAAACTGCGTCATACGCACTTTCTTGTTGTTGTCTCCAGTGGCCACACATTTCAGCAGTAGCCTCTCCTTTTAACACGTTGACTCCGAAGTGGTACGTATGTGTACCATTTGGGTTAGGTTCTGTAATTTTTTCAGATGCTTCTAGTGACTATGCGTACAAAGTGAAGTTTTACACCAATCAGGCAATCGGAGGCAACGTGTTAACACATTTCTTGCGAAGTGACCCACCGGTGGGTCACTCAGGTTAGGTTCTGTAATTTTTCAAAGCATTTTAGGGCCTATGTGTACAAAGTAAAGATTTGCACCAGCTAGGCAATCGCAGGAAACGTATTAATTATATGAAGCTTTTCTTATCCACTTCAACTGCTCCATCACTCATTCGATGCGCTCAAATCATCCAATTCTTTAGCAGGCTGTCATGTGAAAACTCCTGTAGTACATGCATGCGCATGTTCAAACGCTTGTAATTGTTCTCTTGTCTTCGAACTCTATGTTCTTATTCAATATTTTGGTTATTCATTCCAAAACTTTAACTTGAACTTTGCATTTGCCAATAAAAAATGAAGCGCCAAAAAATGCATCTAATGTTTACTGTAAGGGATCGGACAACATCGTTTCCCGTTTACAGAAAGAAGCTCAATTGCAGCGACGGAGGGAGAATGGCAGCGAAAATTGAAGCGATTCGTCGAACATCAGTTGGTATCAAAATTATCTCAATGCCCTGCGATCGCAAGCGATCGACATCACCATCAGGAACATGATCAATAGGCACGATAGCGAGATTACAAGATCTCAGAAAAAGGCACCGGCTCGGCCAGTCGAATAAAATTCGTTGTATTCAAAAAACTAAAGCTCATTCTTTACACAAAACTGGACGAGAGCTTTCATAAACGAACGACGCATGAATACATTTTGTTTGATATAATACGATGCATAAGAAATGTAGCCTGCGCTCCCCAAATTAATGAGTCATACGGAGATAAGTAAAATTCATCGAGCGCAACCAAGTACATACATTGATCTGCCAAAATAGAAACAGAAGAAAAAGTGTTGTTCATTCAGACAGTGGGAACAGTTGTGGCTCCGAAAATGTGCGTATTCAATGAAGAGAAATAATTCAATTAAGAAGAGGACATTAAAGACCTCCGATCTTAACACGCGGGAGAAGATTGCTTTCGTAGAAGCAAATTAACTGAAACGAGCAACTAAAGCTGCACGTTCTAATACAATATCTGGGAAGTGTTCTTGTGTTACATACTGGAAACCTATTTCTACATTTCTTGGTTCAGACTAACAATTACACTGCGGGGAAACATCTTGCTTAACATTATTCATCAGCAGGTATCTGCTAGCCAGAATTTCTAGAATTTGAAAGACAATTTTATACAAAGCAAAACGCTTTTTTCAAAGCAAAACGCTTTTTTCAAAGCAAAGCACTTTGAAAAAAGGAAATTATGTTGCCGCACTCTAAATGATTAGAGAAAATCATTTCGCTCGCCTACGTCACAGAACACTTGACGTGCATCGTTTCTCCTTCCAGCCTAAAATTAACTGAATTCAAGTTTTCATTCCTAAAAAACCGAATCACTTCACTGTACTTTAACTCTCGTTTCGTCATATTATACGCCATTTAAAACGCAGTCTTTTCTCTCCACAGAAAACCAACGTTTTCCCCAAACTCGCATTCATTTGAAGATAAAATGAAATACAAGGAAAAATGCTTCGCATACCGATGAAACTAGTAAGTGGTAATTTCATTCAAGAATTTAAATTCACTTCACTTTAATTGTCAATTAGACTTGGACCACTTATTTTCGATGTCATCAAACCACCCCAGTGATCCAGTTGGAGATGAACATTCCCGACTAAGAGTTCGAGATGGAAGTCATCTCCTTCAGTTCCAGCACCCAGTTGAGGCAATTGAAGTTCCGTAACTCCAGCGCAGCTATGCAAGGTGTTGCTTGATGTGATGCCCGTGCTCAAAATCTTCAGAGACTACACTGCATGAAATTAAACCATAAAAGCTACGAAGATGAACGTGTAAACTCAGATGACCGCATTAGTTAAGCTATCGCAGACAGTTACAGCTAAATAACCCCACTTGCTACAGCGGCTACAATAGCAATAATTTAGGGCAAGAGTTGTGAAGACTGATGGAGCAGTGTCTTAATCTAACCACGGAACGCATGTTACAAGTCACAGTAATTACATATGTAATTCAGGTGAAAATATTCAAGAATGAGGAAGACAAAATAGGAAAGATACCCTGGTACAATGATCTAGTATGTCCGACGAGAAATAATGAGAAAAGCAGAAATTTGGCAAAAATATCAACGAAACCAAACATTGAAAAACGTTTTTTATGGAGAATTGAAATGGACAATTCAGCATTTTTTCAAGACTTTTGCATTTCCTTCAACTCCGATTTTTTTAATGAGCTCGTCTTTCGAGCGCATTTCCTATGGGTAGGCAGTGACGACGACACGAAACAAAGTTTAAGTAAATTTATACATGTACCAAGGACTACTATAATAGTTATAGTAGTCCTTGACATGTACATAAATAAGATATACGTAACGTATATGCATTAAATAAATTTATACATATATAGATATACATAAATACATTCATACAAATATATATATATATATATATATATATATATATATATATATATATATATATACACACATTATTTATGACAATTCTTTTCAGAAAATTTTGTTACGAAATTTCATACGTATTTCGTACACACATGCATGCCTTTAGTTTTCTACAGTACAGACCCGAGGACAGTTACCATGTAATAGAAATTAGAGAAAACACCGACATATACAACATCTCTTACATAAAATAACCAGTGCTTCACACATCCCCTTTAGTGACGTCTACCACAAGTATATTAACATGTTGGCAGTTTTCAGCCAAAGTATCCGCACCGTTATAGTCTGCAGGCTTCGATTTTCGATACATTTCTAGCCCACTCGAGCAAACTTCTGAAACTGGAGAGACTTTCATCCATAATAGCCTGCCATGTCGACGTCAACGCTCACCTTAAATCAGATAAATTTTTCACAATTTAAAAACGCTTGAGCAAAAATTAAGTCCAGGCGCGTCATACAGGGTGTTGAAAAATAATGTTCCCTATTATTTATTACCGATGTATCACCATTTTAAAAATATTTTATATTCGATAAAATTATTGTTCTACCTCATTTATCATAGCATTTACTGCTTTTCTTATGATCTTTGAGTCGTCTCTTAACGAACTAAAGTCATTCTTAATTCGCTGACGCGTGATTTCTAATGATGGAGGTTGTATTTGCAAGACCTTTTTCTTCACACAGCTTCATAAGATACAATCGTACGATGTGAGATCTGAATTAATGGGTGACTCATCAACAGAATCGTTAAATTTTAATAAGAAAATTCGTTGATGTTTTGTCAGCTACGTTTTGGGTTTAAATAAAAATTTGAAATATGAATGAAGTATCGTAATTCACTAGTTCCTCCTGATCTGCTTAATACACTAGTTCCATTAGCACTGTATGTGTTATACATCTTATCATCCAATGGTGATCGTTGCGACGATTCTGCATTTCTTTGAAGCTTGTACAGTTTCATTAAGACGGATACCTGGCTTCTGCTCAAAGCACTGATTGGCACAGTTCATTCAAACTAGTGTCAAATACTCTTTATTCAATTTATATTTAGGATTATTTTTATCACTTTGAAAAAGAAAGTTTCATCAAAATTAAAACTAAATTTATAATTTTTAATGTTGGTATAGGGGTAACCAAACAACACAGGAGAATATGTGGGAAATATGAAATAGCCCACAATAATTAGACGTCGAAATTGTATTAATTTAATCCTACGAGTTGCATATTCGGAACACAACATTGCATCAGGTCTTTAAAACTAAATGTGCAGTCCATTCGTAGTCTAGCAGATCAAAAAATCAACAATTTCATAAAACACGGCATTCTGCCAGGGGAAAAACTCCAATAAACCAGGAATGTCAGTTCAATAACATTTCTTTCGAGCATACAGCACGATTCAGTCCCAGATTGGGAACCTTTTTTTAAAGTTGAATACATTGAAAGGGCGCTTACAGGTATGAAATGCTCTAAAATATCGATAAATTCATGAGAGTCACATGGCCCATTCGAGTCAAATATAAAAGAGAACACCGTAAACTGAAGAACTCAAGAATTAAATCTGGCGTCGTTGCCTTAGTAAATAAGTCGACGGATTACAGTACTTCATGGGTCGCAGAGGTGCAAACTCTGTAGACGTACTGCTGCAAATTCAGTCCTCAGCCAATGAAGGTGTTCTACTCGCATTGCTTTATGTGAAATTCGTGCATGTTTGCACGTCATCTAGAAGTTGAAGACTTAGCAGCTCGTGTGTCAAAACGAATATTTGAAAACTCTACTACCCTCCTGGTATGTAAAAGAATACGTTAACAAATTGCTGAATGTCGACGAACTTCAGACTCAAAATACCAGTAAACAAATGCAATACTCCCTGTGTGCCTTCAACAGGATGATCACTTGCAGCTCGATGGTGTACTATATAAACACATGTAACTGTATTAAAAAACTTTTAAATTCCGCGAAAGGTGAGTCCCAATCTCAATACCACCAAGCGAGTTCGGAACCACGAATCAAAATGTTTTCAAATTTGAACAACACAGAATTAAAACTATTTTATAAAGGATGGTAGGAGGCTAGTAAAATGAAAGCCACAGGTGTTCCTTTCAGAGCACTCTGTACCAGCGCAGCGTCAGGTGCGGTGTATGCTTAGTGTATGCTTCATGTATACATACTTAACGTACTCCTAACACCTGACAGAACTCTGCACCTGTACTGTAAACAAAATCCTCAAAACATGACCGAATACATATAATTTTTACCTCAAACGCCGATGCCCCGTTGCTGTTTCAGTTGCATTTTACATTAGCGAGTTGGCAAAGTCGCATGGCGAAACCTGCGCTAGCTACCAACGAGTCTGACACTAATATTATACGATAATTCTGTCAAATAGGAACTCAACGAAGAAAGTTCTTCAGTTTTTACGGAGGAGCACGATCTGGATGACACGTGCGAAATCATAGCGCTTAGTTTTTCTCAAATAATTTCAGTTATTGAGTTCATCCTCAAGCTCACCTGCGCCTACATCGCTCATTCTGACTGTACTGGTAATTCGTAACCCGGAGTAGAGGCATTTAGGGGTAAATTAGGCATGAGGAAAGTGTGCCCCAATTGAAACAAGTGGTGACTGTCATTTTCTAATTTAACAGATTTATAAAGCGGTTTTGAAGACGGTTGGCTGGATACCGAGTGAAGTAAATTCACCTATGATTGCAATTCGAGCTCATAATGCTGACTACACTACTTTGTTAACCACACTGCACGAATACAACAGCTCCACCAACCTTCCCTGGAGCACCAAATGGCGTAAAGTAGGTCGTAAAATGTTCGTAAACTGAAGTGCAGCTCCTCAATCATGCGTGGTGGTGTCCAGGGAAAAAAGTACAGGAACTTGAGCTGCGGACAGGTACAGCATGTCCGTAACTGTAGTAACGCGAGTCCTGGACCTTGCAATGCTAAACAAGTGTAAGAAGATAAATGACGCTCACAGCACTGCACTTGCCTTAAAGCTGTTTCGACAGGTATCGCATGACGAACAAAAAACGGTAGTTAACTAGAACACGGTGGGAAACACTCCTGTCACACGTAGGTTAAGAACACATGAAACCAGAATTCCATCACTATAAAACAAAACTGTCCATAAAAAATTTAATGCCGACAAAAAACAGCTAATCGCGGTGTGGAAATTTGTTTGACTTGAAGAAAGATTCAAAATTGACGTTCATGGGAAAAAATAAAGAACTTACACTGTTAGTACGGACACGTGTAGCTGTACTCCTTGAAACTTTTTCAGTGTGATTTTTTACACAATTCAGTGTGATTTTAGATTTTCATACGAGTTCACTTTAGATTTTATTCAACATCGCTAAATATCGTTCACAAAACATGATTCAATTTTTCAACAATTGCGTTCAGATGGCATAAGAAAGTTGGGAACTAAAATGTGGGAAAAACTAAATGGGTGTTCAACCCATTTTAGTTCTGTACAACACCTGCACTGGTCATCAAGACAGAGACACATAAATATAATTCATACCTGAAATAACCATTCGTTTGAAGTTGTTTCATGTTTTTCTGTCTTTTACTTCATATATTTTAGTCCCATTTAATATTTATTCACGAGAAAGCACCTGCATAATATTCTATGTAGTTTTTCAGACAGACTACTCATGGACCCTTCTGACGCTTAATGTTTTTGTTGGAATATTCGTAACACGCTAGTTTTTCGTTAGTTCTTCAGTGTTGTAGAAGCACCTACTTACCATACCAAAGGGACAAGTGTACAGATTATTTTAGCAGTTAAATTTTGGCACCGCATTCTGCAAAATTTTATCCGCTAAATGCAAATGACGAAAAGTCATTTTGAAGATTTCAAATCACATAACATTTTGGATTTTTTTTCGAGACATGTAGAGACGCTATTTTAAGCACCATAAATATAAGTAAGATTTTACATCTTCAACGTATAATTACTAATTTTAGAATAGAAGAAGATTATAACATTATAAACTTACAGTGATAGAAAACATCAACATTTTACTCTAACATGTTACGGGAAGAACTGCATGCGCGCACACGCGTTCAAATAATGAAACGATGAAAGGACGAATTCGCAGTCATTCAACTCCTAATTTTTGTCAAGTATAAAGCAAGCTTGTCGAAGCACTGCATTCCATACATGAAGGATGAAGCGAAAGTAAATTGCTAGAGACTGCACTAGCAGTGCGTCCAAAAGACAACTCCGAATAAACTCGCCAGTCATGAGAAGTAGCAAATAATGAACAAATAAAGTTCAAATTGTCTCCAACGCCAGACACTCGAGAGAAAGTCTGCCTCACCTCGACGCAAATTAAACTGGCACGAGGGGACGATCAGGGCTTTCACTGCCTCGACGAGAACAAACTTTTCGGCCCCCGAAAAAATGACAGCGGCAAAGATTCTCCGTAGTTCCTGTCAACTTTTAATGAAACCACAAAGAAAACAAATTATTAATTTAGTGCAGAGTATAAATGTTGAATCGTAACAGTTTTGTCGTTTATCGCGCAACACATTTTTCTCTATAACATGAACCCTCAATTCGCAAACAAAAAGTCAAAGAACTACGTAAGTGTATGGAGGCAAAACTTAGAATTTGCCAGAACTGATAACTAGACATGGAGACAATCTCAGCATGCAATGCCAGGTTTAACAACTACCTACACTAAAAGTTTCCGTCGCCTAATTAAGTTATCCTCAAAAGAATAAGAACTGCCTTCAACCTCAGCATCTCTACCAGCATGAAGCCGCCTTATGCAAACAGAAGTTTTTCAGGAAGAGGAACTCATCAGGAAACCAACCCGCAGCATGTGGAGTCTCCTCGTTAAAGTTTGGCAGGGTTGATACATCGTCTGGAACACGATAAACTTTTACAGGACAAATACTATTAACAAAAGAAGAATGAGATCAAAGGATGCAGAGGATAAAAAAGAGCATTTCACTGAGCAAACTATCCAACATAAATACACATTGTGAGTTTGAACTGTTGGTGACTATAATAGATTGTGAGTTTGGAGTTCTTAATTTAATTCTCAGATTTGAACCATTTTCAACATGGCCTCTGCAAATGCTGACAAACAGTAAGCCCAACCTTAGACAATATAATCAAAGTGTAGCCTCCGCACACAATTATTAGTCAAATATTTACGTCTCGTGAGCATAACTAAACTGATATGAAGTTTACATCATGATGAACTATTTGTATATCACTTTAGCATACATAAAATGCATTAAACTGTAGAGATTTCATCATAATTTTAAATTCACACAAAACACTCACTCGTTCAGTTGTAAATCAAAATAGTGTAAGTTTATCATCTTTTCGAATTATCTAATAATGATCGGAAACATGTCACGAATGATCAACGTACTGGTAATAAATACGTGAAAATTATCGACGTTAAGTGAATGAAATTCAAAAATCCCACACGTCAATGAAAAGTACTTGCGTTCTAAGACATGAAAAAAAAGATAAGGCAACAAAGAGAGCGATAAGAGTTAAAACAAAAACAAGTAATAAATAGCAAAAGTACAGTGTAGAATCTAAGCGTGTGACCACTATCTTACAGAACACTAAGACCCAAGTGGCAGAAATAGCACAAAATTGCCAGGGCACAGCTGAAGAACTTAAGCTGCGACCTAAACTCTCAAGACCTAAACTATCAAGTTACCTGAAGTGGAGCTCAATAGCAGCATACTAAAGAGAAGCACGCACTAAAACAAGAGCACTACGAACGCATTCAAATATCTTGAAACAATTGGTCATGCACTTACTGAGCTTCCTGGTACTCGTGATTTCCACGACCTCAGCGTACAAGCTCTTCTATTTACTACAAGGACACCGAAAAGCCTAATGAGAGTATCAGGTTTTTCAACTATGTTTACATTTTCAGAAAATAATTCACAGTATTATGATGACAGCTCTACAGAATTTAGCAGGATATTTAAGGCATTGCATCGTCCTTGATTCACTTAATGATACGAACATTAGTAAATCGATGGATTTTATTAGTTTCTAAAAGAAAAAAATGTCAGGTATGTCTGCAAAAAACTATATTTTAAAGTCAAACCAGTTTCCAGAAGTGTTTATAGTAAAATATCAGTTCCAATTCTAAAATTTTACTACATATAAAATATGACCAATGAAAATAGCGCATACACTATGCCTACAAAACCACTCAAACGTGGACCATACACATGTTGGCTGCTTCCTACACAAAGCTAACATTTATACTTTCTTATAAACTTGAATTTTTAAGTCAGTATAACTCAAAGTTGAACGCCGCCTAAATTTTGGCTTTGGAATCTTACGTTTCAAGACACGGTGTCAGTTATGGACTAAAGTATTTCAAAAATAAACTGTCAACGCTACACTCATACTAAATATTGCACGCACAGAAAACTAATAGTCATAGCTCAACTACAGGGTACAGCAACATAACTTCCTCTTTTTGAAATGAACTTCCTTTGAAAAAAGGAAGTTATGTTGCCGCACTCTGTGCAATAGACCGTCTACGCTTGATGGAGACTGTTAGACCGATAAATACTGGAGCAGTTTTCCGATTGCGTTACGTTAACAGTGGATGCTGCATAGTGTCTTTATACAACCAATATAAATTTAACTTCAATTCAACTTGAAGAAATAACCATTTTCTCTTTTCACAATATGCAAAATACTTCGAGGAAGAAAGTTTTTCTCTTCATCTGTATTCATTAGACAAAAAATTTCTCTAATTCAAACTTTGATCCAAGAAATAAGCATTTGCTCTCTTTGAAGCACGTAAAATACTTTGAGAAAGAAAGCGCTTTCACGAACAGATTTATCCTCCACTGTTGAGATGGAGCATTCTCTTCTAATATAAGTCACGTCGAGTTCAAACGCTCCCTCACGTCCACCAGCACGTGTCTCGACACACTCATGCAGCTTAGATCACAATGGATCACAATTAAAACACGCAGAAATGCATGAGAAGAACGTCCCTTAAGCTTACTGATTTCATGAACCAAGCAGCGATTTCTTCTTATAACTAAAAATTAACATGAAATAATTGAGTGACAGTAGAATTTCTTTAAACCGGCACTCGCTGGCCAAGCTTTATATATTTATTCATTATGTTTTGTTCTTCTTTAACTGTTTTAATCAATTGATATTGTTTTCGTTGTGTGTCTAGCGTGTCTATGAATTGTTTGTGGTTACTTGGGTGATATTAACCGGCAACTGCAAAGTCCCATGGGTGCCGGTTAAAAAGACCTACTGTACAATATTTTGGATACTGAATTTCTATGAATATATGTATGTGGGGCTCGTGGGACATTCTCAGCACGACTCATTGCTTAAGAAACTTGTTATAGTTCTTAATAAGAATGCTACCCTAGTTCAAACTCTCCTTCGTCCAGAGTGCGGCAACATAACTTCCTTTTTTAAATGCGTTTTGCTTTGAAAAAAGGAAGTTATGTTACCGCACGCTGTACCTCATCATTGAACTTTAACCCCCAACTTTGAATAATATTGCACAGCAGTTTACCGAGGATAAAAACACGATAGTGGATGAAAATGACATCCTTCCCTTGTCTTTAATTGTGTGCGCCGCTTTAATTTAGCTCAGCAAGGCAAGTCTTCACTGTATTTCTAACGAACTCCAGTTCGTGAACAACAATTAGAAGATCGAAGCCTAGACAGCAAACACCGGCAAATTCACCGTTCATAGAAGAGTAGAGCTACCAAAGCTCGCCGCCATTACACTCCATTATTGATGTCGGGTAGGGCGGCACAGAACAGCTAGACGGCCAGAGAACACAGCAGAACATGTGTGTGAACATTGAGAAGTTTCATCACTCATGAGAGAAGTAAAAGCCTCACAACTTTCATAGTAGGGTTGTAGTAGTTACCGGTCAATAAATAAGGCAAGACACTGATTCACATAATTCTGGAAGTTACACATTTGAAAAACGGTGGGAAATAGAAGAGTATAAATGTTAAAGGATCATTTAAATTATGCAAAAACTAAGAAAACCATATAACAAATTTGTATGATTAAAGGAAATCAAACTTTGAAACTTGACCTCCAAATTATGAACAATTCATAACATTTAACTCACAGGAATTAAAATATTCTCAACATTTTTCCGATAAATCACTTAAAATATTTTGTATAAGACCATTCGTAATTTTAGTGAGATATTTTTCAAGTTTACATGTCCGAATTTTCAGTTTCCATTAAAGCCAGAATTATGGAAGTTTTTCTATTCAAATATAGTCATCGCTTCATTTGTTCAAATGATAATTATCACGATATTATGACTCACAGATTTAATTGAATCAAGCCGTTGTCCATCTAAACAAAAACTCTGTTAAATTAAAGTGCTCGTGAGGACAAAATCAGAGTCTCACACTGGTCTCGCCTCTTCCTCATTTGTGATCACAAATTCAGTTCCCTACATTTTTGAATTACATTATCACAAAATTAATTAAAAACCGCTACACTCAAACAAAGAACAAAACTCGGCAGTTTTCTCTTCTGCCAAAACAAAAGTATTTCATCTAGAATGACCTTAAATTTTCCGATGTGTCACCGTCGGAACTGAAACTAACAAATGAGTTTATATTGCACTCGGCAAATAGAATTACGCCAGAAAAATGGAACCATAACACAGAACTGCCAGTTTTGCTCATTTAAGAATTCTCTACTTCCAAATGGATCATATTTATCTAAGATTCTTTTCTCAAAAACTTTCCGTTGCCCATTAGTCGCACACAAAAATTAAAAAAATAGTCAGAAATTTATTTCCATCTTTTAAATGAAAAAATCTGCATTTATGTCTCTGAATTATATAATGAAATTAGCAGCGCCATAAAATTAAATTAGCAGCCCAGGTATAATTATTAGATTACAAAACGATTACGAACTCATTTACATAATTATGGGAGCCTCATGAAATCCTTCACGAGAATTGTAGAGCTCAAAAGAAAACTGAGCAATTATATTGAATGATTATAATTATAATAATAATACGAAACTGAAGGAATATTGAAATCAAGAGCTTCACTACCACAGCCGTGCACAGAGAGTTTAGAGCAGCAAGGAACATATCAATGATACGGGAAACTAAAAAATTGAAATGATGAATAAATTATAGAGGACAACCCTGTAGAATGTCGATTGCACGAAACGCCTGCCTCCTCATATAGAAGAAAGAGAAGCAGCCAAGTAAGCACAACACTACACAACTGCATCCTGCAACAAGTGTTGCTTAATTTGTGCTGTTTATAACAGGATGTCACACATGAAATGATGCGCTTTAATGTCAATGAAGAAAACGCATCTGAACTGTTAAATAACTAACATATTTGATTAAGACTTTTTATATCGGGCCATTCACATCCATGTTAAAAATTGAGCCATTCATATTGAATGCAGTGAAATTGGGTCATTCATATTCAGTGGAATAAAATTGGTCATTTATTATTCAGTACTATAAGATGCTTCTCAATTTTACGTGCATGCACTCAATTCCTTCACAATACGAGGTTGCAGTTACTGTTTCACTTTGAAGTAAAAATGAATGAACATTTTGAAACAATATCTTACAATAACCGGTCAACTTTTTAGTGCGCAGAGGAGATAAGCATTATCATTGTCATAATTTTTATTACTCTTATAACTGATATTTGAAAACAATATATGGAAAGAAGCAGAGTCATGAATAACCTAAGGTTTTTTATATGATTGAAAAGTTATTTCTTTGGACGCGACCAAGATGTAACCTAAAACAACGCGTCATTCCGTGCATGACGACAATCTAATACCTAAGAAAAACACTGGCGAATTTGCACCTTTAAAGTACACTGACAACACGCACTAGCAGATTATAAGCGTGGAAATCACAATTCCTACAAATCCTCGGAAGTGAGTTCGGCCCCTGAAACCCCTTGAAGCACAATCTCCTCTTGCTCACTCTACCAGGGAAAATAAGACGTCCTGCAATAGCAACAATATCAAGTTTACTATGAAGAGGTAACGCTGACCAACGAACACAAAACAAGTTATCGCTGGGTGAAGACAGTAAGAATAAAAATGCTCCAATGAGCGACTATCTGAAAACTTTTCCACAATAATGTGCATTAGAACCTTCAGTTAAGTACAATGTGATACTGAATAAGTTGAAGCTAGTTTGCATAACGGGACGCCGGTTGCGCACCGCAAACCGTTACAATGCGTACCGTCATACACTGTACAGAGCAAACATCACGTGCAGCGTCACGCACTGCACAGAGCAGACACATCACGTGCAGCGTTACGCACTGCACAGAGCAGACATCACGTGCAGCGTCACGCACAGCACAGAGCAGACATCACGTGCAGCGTCACGCACTGCACAGAGCAGACATCACGTGCAGCGTCACGCACTGCACAGAGCAGACACATCACGTGCAGCGTCACGCACTGCACAGAGCAGACACATCACGTGCAGCGTCACGCACTGCACAGAGCAGACACATCACGTGCAGCGTCACGCACTGCACAGAGCAGACACATCACGTGCAGCGTCACGCACTGCACAGAGCAGACACATCACGTGCAGCGATGCAAATCATTAACTTAGAGCAGAAAAATGTCGTCAGTTTACTTGTAGCAAGCTTGCCATCTCTATAATTAACAGAGGTGCTATACATGATCAAAAGGTGATGTTTTGACCACCCCCAGCTTGGTCGACTGGTGAGCGAATCTGCTTGCGAGCAGAAAGACCCGGGTTCGAATCCCGCTGCCGACATGGTTGACGCGGCTAGAAATACGGCATGGGACTTGGGTAAACAACCGAATAATTATCGAAGTAATCATCCGACCCAAGAATGGGCCAGAAGGTTCGTTCCTATAGCCTCATTCTATTCTATTCTATTCTATTAATACAAAGTATTTCTCAGCTACTTTCCTACACATACGCAAAATATACAAATACATATAAATTGTAAAACGCATTTTCTCTCACTTTTTCATCAAATTTATGCTCCAAATTGTCAGTAATGACTGAAGGTCGCCCATTTCGTTTATCATCATACGCATTCGTACAGCCATCTTTAAAAGTTTTCCTCCATTTCCTTACCATCCCATCGCTCATAATGTTTTCTCCAGGCACTTCACTAACCTGACAAATTTAAGCCACTTTCATGCCTTTAATACTAAGAAAACGAATAATAGCGCGTATTTCACAGTCGACGGGATTCTTAATCAGGGGAGGCATTTCAAATACTCACAAACAAACGTACATAGACCGAATGACTCTGTACTAGCGTTTGTGGCTTGCCAACGGAGTACAGTACACAACACATGTCACGGTTAATATGAATTCATTGACTAAGTCACGACGGTCAACATGCATTCACACAATATGTCACGACGGTCAACATGCATTCACACAATATGTCACGACGGTCAACATGCATTCACACAATATGTCACGACTGTCAACATGCATTCATACAATGTTACAACGGTAAACATGTATTCCCAAAAACTTGCATAAATATGGTGGGAGTGCCAATAAACATTGAAAGACTAGCAAGGAATGGTTCTACGACTGCTGGTCTACACAAATCGAGCTTTTGAGTTTTACTTGAGAAGCAAAAGGAACAGGAACCACGAGACAACTGTCATGCGCTGGCTGTGTCGAGCAGGACATCAGTAATAATTACCACATTATAACGTGAACGCAAATTTGTACGCATTTTCCGGGTTTATCAGTGCAGAAACAGCGCACGGTGTGTTAGAGGAGATACCAGGAAATGAAAGCATGATGATAACAGGAATAAAATAGTGCCGAAATAAGTCTTTATGATTTTTCATAACATAAAACGGTTCTTTCTAATAAATTTTCCTAAGAATGTCAAGTTTGATGTTCCATTTCAGAGCACAAAATGTAGAAATAAGCAACGCGCAAAATTGCTCGTCAATTTTTGGCCGCAGAATTTTTTCACAAAACTCTCCTAAAAAACATGTTAGTCGGAGTTCGTGAGGTTGTAAAACTGCAGTCAATTTAATTAAGGTCGAGGCAATTTTTAAGCAAATACCGTCAATGTTGGACGTGTGAAAAATTGAAGTTATATTTCAGTGGTTCATGTAATTGTGTCGTCGTCGTTAGTACACAACCTTGCACTGGATCATTCCAAAATTTCTCTCATGCATCAAAGCCAAGAAATACACGCGTTCTAGTAAAATAAACAATTCTGCAAAGAATTTTATATGTACCACGGACTGGGATCATCCGTTCCTAACTTCACATGTGGAATCCAACACAGAGAAATTGTCATTACTATTAATCTGAGAAATTGTTGGGTCCTATATTCATTTACACCGACACACATCTTTCTTTTCTAACGTTATACATTTCGAAACTTTTTTTCCACGTTGAGAATACAGATTTATTGACAGAAAAAAAACAGGTAAAATATAGACATAGAGTCTTTTTCCCTGTAATCTTGTCGTTACGAAGAAGTTTCACACCTGTTAGCAAAATTTATTCGTATAGTGAAATCAATTATTGCTTTGACATCAGTAAGTTACGAGACTTAAAATCTTCAATTAACTGACCAAAAGGCAGCTCTCATCAACGTCACTTCATTTTTCAATTACATACTTATTCCTCCTTGAGAGGTGCTGTCGTACACGTATTTTCAATCTAAAACCTGTACACAAACTGTAGTGCAAGTCCCACCATATAATAATACACAGTTTGTTGCTTGCTTGGTCCGTCTCTCTGTGACGCTCTTAAGGATTTAGAGAAGAGGAAGTTCCGTAGGGTATCCATGTGTTGTAAGCATTGTATTGTGGATACCAAAGGTATATCCTTCAATGTGAAAACTCCTCTGCAAAGTGGCAAATCAAACGAAAAATTCGGTAAAAAACACGAATTTTTTCACGTGTGGGTCTACTAGTAGAACAATAAAACCGAGGTTCATGGGAAAAAATTCGGCCGCGATGCATCAATTGCGCAAGCCCCCAGTCACTGATGCAAAAGCGCACGTTAAATTAAATACTTCAAATTTAATTAAACTTTAGCTAGAGTTCCCGAAAGCTTCTATTCACACTGAATATTATGCCTATTTTATTCTGTGCAGACCAATGCAGAAGTTACCCAAGTGAATACGTCAATAGTCAACACTTCTCAATTAACAAATACTACAGTCAGCTTGAAAAACATATAGACACTTGACAGTTCCCGTGGAAGTTCCACGGTTTAGATTTTACTGATTTTGAATTATTATGAAGACTAGTGTACCCAGCCGACAAAAATGACGGCAGATATTTTGTGACAATACCCGTGCCATCAAAAATGATGGCAAATACTGTTGGAAAGATATTAAATAAAATTACATATAGGAACGCACATTACATAGTGTGCGCGCACATTACATTAGTTTTATACATATAAACGTTTTAATTGAATATTTATTTAATGACAACATTCCTAGTGAAAACGAAGACACTTAGTTTTCTACTGCTGCAATTGACTTTGCAATTCGTGTCATATTCAGGTACAATGTACCGGAATCATAGGGCAATACCCGGCCGAACTCTGTATCCATGATAAGGACTCGAGTATAAAAGGCTCTGGATCTCTCTAATCTATACTATAATAAGAGCCGCGTCCGTCTGTCCCAGTGTCACACTCTTCTAATCGATAGCTTTGATAGCAATAAGGATAAAGCTTAAGAAATACAAGAAATCATTCTATTGCATTATTTTTCAGTGGCAATTCAATTTCCTTTCACTTGCATTATGGTATCCAGAATACACAATCGGTTTAGTTTTACAAATAGAAATTTTTTTTGACCTTTTTCTGTTGAAATTCATCATGATGCTTTGATATTTTTAACTGATAATGCAAAAAGAAATTTCTTAAATTAGTTTGATCATCAACCTGGCTACCACTTAGAATAAGGCCAAACATTTTGGAAATTGAGTTATTGTTTTCGGAATTGTGATTTTCTTGAAAAGCTTTAAAGAAATAATAGAGGATATTTCGGAATAAAATTCCGTCAAAAAAGGCCAACATGGATAGAAACGTGTCCAACCGTAAGAGAGAAGCAGCAAGACTTCGACAGATAAGAAAAACGCCGAAGACTATCGGACGAACAACGCGAAATGGCAAGACGAAGCAATGCTGCTCGCATGGCAAAGTTAACGGGTACACATTGCACTAGACAATACAATGCACTGTATTGTCGGTATGAAAGGCACCGGATCACTATAAAACACGCTATTTTTTCTTTATTAGCTTTCTTCTCCCACTCGGCCCTGTTATTGGTAGATAAAATAGAAAATGGAAGTTCTGTGTACATTCATGAAAAATATTCAGATTTTGATAATACCACGGGTAAAAATGAAAAATGTATTTTACTTCATAGATCCTGAATTTTGCGGGCACACATTGCACTAGTTTTTTTTAAAGTGGCACGAAACATATAAATCAATATATATATATATATATATATATATATATATATATATATATATATATATATATATATATATACATATCTATAAATAAATATATGAATAAATATATAAACACACGACGGTTATTCTTAGTATTAGATTAGATTAATGTAATAAGGATTGACGACGAATGATTGTGTTTTGAATGAATATTTTTCATTGATATATATAGAACTTCCATTCTGTATCTTAGCTAACGATAACATGGCCCAGTTAGTACACGTTGAAACTCCTCAGTTTGAAATGATAAAATTACGGATCGCTGAAATAAAATACAATTTTCAGTTTTACCCAAGGTACTATCAGAATCTGAACATTTTCCTGAGTACATACAGAACTTCCATGCTGCATCTTATCTACCGCTATCATGGTCGTGTCAGAGAAGAAAGCTAATAACAGAAAAAATTGAGTATTTTATAGTAATCGGGCGCCTTTGGTATCCACAATACAATGCTTATAACCACATGCATACCCGTTTCGATTTCAGTTCAATAATTTTTCTTCAGTAATAGATAGGAAGTAATGGGACGGACACACGCAGATACTGAGAGATCGAAATATGTACATGTCTATTTTATACGTAAATATTAAACAAAATTCTGAAATAATAACTACAGTACATACAAGCGCGAGATTGGACAGTATTTCTAAAGCAATTCACGTTCAAATGAAATTTTGTAGTTCAAAAAAGAAAAAATATATAATAAACAAATAAAATTCATATTCATTGATTCGACAATTCGGTATATTCGAAGTAAACACTTCATGCGGAAAATTATAGATAACTTCCTAAACATAAAAGAAATTTTAACTTTGGGGTGAGCCACGCTTTGATGCTCGTTTAATTTTCCAAAAGTGAGACAGGAATTTTATTTGAGAATTTCGACCGCTAAAACTGCATGAACTTAGTTTATTAGACCTTCTGTGAAGCTTTCATAGCACTAAAAACTGCAAATTGGGTAAACAACCGAATAATTATCGAAGTAATTATCCGACCCAAGAATGGGCCAGAAGGTTCGTTCCTATAGCCTCATTCTATTCTATTCTATTCTAAATCTGCGCGCAAATTTTTTTGCTTTAATTTGCAATTGGCAGCAACCGCACAGCAGACACTTGCCTTTACGCAACCAGGTGCACGGCCGTGTGATCACAACCAGGTGCACGGCTGTGTGATCACAACCAGGTGCACGGCCGTGTGATCACAACCAGGTGCACGGCTGTGTGATCACAACCAGGTGCACGGCCGTGTGATCACAACCAGGTGCACGGCCGTGTGATCACAACCAGGTGCACGGCCGTGTGATCACAACCAGGTGCACGGCCGTGTGATCACAACTAGGTGCACGGCCGTGTGATCACAACCAGGTGCACGGCCGTGTGATCACAACTAGGTGCACGGCCGTATGATCACAACCAGGTGCTCTGGTTGCACTATACAACTATACAGCATCATGGCTGCACTCGGAAATTCACTAAACATTTCAAGAAGAAACACTGCCTGCAGATAAAAGGACTTGAAGTTTGAACTTGATTTATTCATTAAATTGCTTGTACATTAAAAGTTATAGGAAGTCAAAAGTATCCCCAAACACTAGTAAAGTGATGCACCAGGCGGAACATAATAATATTGAATTATTCGAAGTAGTAGGAACCAGGGTGAAAATAAATACAAAAAACCTTCCTTTTTAGTAAATTTTGCTAATATTTAAGAAGTACTCGACGCTAAACTAGCAAAACTAATAATAAAAACAGCTACTTTCCAACCTGAAAAGAATACCACACTAATTTCCTATGCAGTTACTTCTCAGCTCTCATTGTGTCATCACATAGCAGCACGTGACCTGGTCCTCACTACTGCATCCACCTGCTCTAAACTCCAGCCATGCACGACTACTACTAATACTAATACTACTATATACTACTACTACTACATACTACTACTACTACTACTATATACTACTACTACTATTATATACTACTACTACCGTTACTATATACTACTACAATATACTACATGCTAGATACTATTACTACGCGAACCAGCTTTGCAACCGGCATTCTACACCTTTTAAGTGGCTCGATACTACCAATAAATGGTGGTACGCACACATGTGCATTGGAGTACAAAAGTAAAACATGGTTTTTTAGATACTTGAATATCATGGCAGTTTTCAGACTGCATGTCTACCATCAGACGCTATTCAATGCTTGTTTCCGTCAATCGGATGCCTAATATTCGTAACCGATGTTACAGGTGTAAGATCTATATGTATTAAACAAGTCTTCATGCTACTAGGTCATCTCTGTAGCTGAATTACAAAAAAGCTCTCAGTACTCAACACGAAAGTGTGTCACAAATAATTCACACAAAAAAATAGACGACGACGATATCTAAGATTAGACGCCGTGCATTGGGGCAGTTTGCCATGCGGCCAACTCTAACAACTACATGGTTTTTATGTCATGGTTACATGTATAATGCATCCCATGTGGTAC
>VCRD01000633.1:0-45910 GCA_006783055.1 Trinorchestia longiramus | reverse complement strand
GAAAGTGCCCTTTTCGCAATAACCCTTTCTGCAACAATTGAATTTCTTGCGGGGATTATGTTTCTTATAAAAATTTAACTAATTTGCTCAATAAATTCAATTTTATAACTATTAGAAATTAGAATGCATCTTATTAATAGTAAGCTTGTCACTAATGGTGCTGCAGCGCACATTTACGGCTGAGTTAGAGAGTGAAATATTTGTTCCTCTGATACATAACTTGCATGGGAATATTCCGATCGTGGGAAATCAGATTGCAAATGCTATCCATGTTCCCAGCCGTTCACAATAGAACAAGATAAATGAATGTTACAAACTTCCTCTCTATTCATAGGTATTTCATTTGCTTTTATCTTCCAGCTCGTGAAGTTTACCATTCTTTTTTAGAAATTCGTTTGTGAAAAGTTTAACACGTTGACTCCGAAGTGGTACGCATGTGTACCATTGAGGTTAGGTTCTGTAATTTTTTCAGATCCTTCTAGTGACTATGCGTACAAAGTGAAGATTTACACCAGTCAGGCAATCGGAGGCAACGTGTTAAAGTTCCCATTTTTAATCAACCTCAATTGATAGCACGAGTATTTGATCTCTTATTAATTGTTTTTGTGTCCTTTCCTTCAGCTGCGCCCTGCCTCAACAAAGTACAAACAATGCCATTGTAGACCATGAATCAGAAGCGATCTGTCTTTCTACTACAACTTCATGTACTACAACTTCATGTTTGTACGTTATAACTTTTTTGTCGTATTACAAATGAACGAGGTTGAAGACATTCCGAGAAGGTGGTTACCTCCTAAAATAGAAACAGGGTTCAAAAAATTGTGTTGGGAATGTATTGTAAATCGTTTCAAAGCTTCAAAATTTATTTATTAAAGTCTACAAATACCTTAAAAAAGATGATATAAAGATATTTAACACTTTCGCGAGCAAGACTGATGAATTGAATGAGTGTAGCGTATTACTTTCACTTTAAATGAAAATAATGTAAGTTATTTTCAATTTTGTCTTCGAAACCTTCAGCTGCTCTCTTCAGCATTCCCATGTCTAAAATTTACCGCTTCCAGAAATTCTGATGTTTTCCAAAATCGTCAAGTCACTTCATTGTTATTGAAGATATACGTAACTTCTTAGCCACAAATATTAATAAGCTTTTCTTCATGTATAACACTTTTTATCTTGAATAATAATTTTTTTCATGTTCAGGCCAATCTCCCGATGTATGAAAAATGTAACCTCTCTACTCAACTTCTTCTGGAATGTGCTAAATCGTGTAAGGATGCTGTGATCCATCCACCAGACGTCTCTTCGCTCAGAGAGATTGAATATTTTTCTCAGGCTGACGGAATATCTTCTTGTAGAAGCTCAGAGTGAGTGCCTGGGGATTAAGGAAGGAGTACCAGATAGAATAAAAATAGGGGTTTGAGCCATGTAAATTGATGCTCTGCTTGTAGCTGTGTTTGATCGCACTGAAAGATAGTACTTCACCAAAAAGTTTCAAACGCCATGTCTCGGACGGTGCAGTCTCGTTGTGTATGCACCCGGTTTTAGGAAAGAGCTTGAGTGAGCACAACTGTCTTAATACTTTTAAGCAAACACTAGTAGCGACAGGATAATGGTTTGAAGAAGTTCCTCATCAGACGAGGCAAGTTAGGGGAAGGCACGACGTAGACGATACGACTTTTATGAGACGAGCCTAGGTACAGACGGCGTAGCTGAATCGAGTTCGGAGAGTGTTGACGCTGGATGAGTGATTGAATGCCGTGGCTCTAGGCCTAGGGTCTAGCCCGTCCCCAAGTGGGTTTATTTAACACTGATTGGTTTCTCGTGCTGTCGGTCAATGCCGAACCAGATTAGAGACTAGTCTTTCAATTACTTTGCTTGATTTATCTTCCGGGGCAGTGATTTTGAAGCAGATTCGAAAACTTAATTTTTCTTACAATCCTATTATGCATCACTAAGTACTAATTTTACCTATTCAACATTGCATCAGTCCGTTATGAGAAAAACTAGGTGATTCGAATAATGGCTCAGCTTCACATATGTTCAAAAAACATATTGCTCGTGAAAACTAATAAAACCATATTCTCATCAATGTTTGGATCGACAATATACTGGATCTTGCATTACTCATCACTATGCATTACTATATTGTGGTTGGTGCTATTATTTAAGGTGAATAAGTACGAGTCAGTAGTTCCAGCACACTCGGCACGTTAAGTTATATCGGTGAGAAAACTTTAACTTTTAAAGTAGAGCATTTGATGGAATGTATTTCTGCTTGACGTTTACAGTGTGCCGCAACCAATCACAATTTGAAGAAAACCGTTTTGGTCCACAATATTATGCTATAATGTTGGTCATGGGGGTAATTCAATTACCTACTCAGTTATTTACTGGAACTTAACTCAAACAAATAAACGGTCTCAAATTAATATAAAATCCTCTTCATCATAAAAACTGGCGATTCCGAGAACTCACACGAGCTCCGATCCAGCTCTAGTGAGACACTGTTTCATTATAAATGTAAAGGAATCGACGAGGTTTTTGTGTTATTAATATACTCTACTTGTTAATAAACAATGAATTGATAAGCATAATATTTGCTCATTGATTGAATTTTGCAGCTTAGTTATTTCCTTAACTATAAACGAATTAACTCCTTTGATACATTAGAATTAATTTATACGTAAACTACGTATGAAGTGGATTTGATTACACCGTACATGCAGTTACAGGACGATAATATTTATTTCATTCGGTAAAAGTCCCCTATAACTTTTCGATGACGTAGGGATTAGAATTATTGATAAACTATCATTCTATAATGGACGAAAGGTAATGACATCAACGATAATATCTTTGTTCAGCTGCGATTCATGGTACTATTTACTGTAAGTGATAGGATTTTTATTGGAAATTACCAAAATAGCACAAACAAAAATTATAAAAAAACTAAAGAAACTAAAATTCCATACATAGCCCAAATATTATTGTTGTGAGCCATGCTTTGAACTTTGATCTATACGTTATATGTAGAATGAATTATGTGAGGGAATTAGAAAAAATATGCGTACATAAGAGCATTCAAGTAACCTTTTTTCACTACCCACTTCATTGTCACACAACAGCCAAACTACTGACGCCTGTTATTCATTCGAGGTACACATGCCGGACAGTTTCTTAGACTTGATAATGTTCAACGGTGAAGTGAAAATCATCACTAATTTATTGCCGTGACAATAATGAATCTTTTTACACTGTTTTGAACAGACAAAAACGAACTGACAAAGAATAGAATATTTTTTAAATAAAAAATAATAAATGAATAACATATGAGAAATATTTTCAATAAAATTGTATTTGTTTCAACACACAAATTTTTGTCAACGATGTATAGATATACGCAGTATTTCTTTTCGAGACCATTTTTCGGACTTGCAAAGTCAAATGATGACGTTCCACGACGTTAAATATTGCTGAACATCTCTACAAACTTCATGCAGTATACACAACTGTTGTACCTATACTGCATGCAATCTCTGATCACATACTCAAGTGAAATTTTAGTGAGATCGCGTTTTAAAATCTAAAACTCTTGTAAAAAATGATGAACACTGCGTGTGTCACCAGCTTGATGTCGCGACGTACTGGCAATTTAGAGCATTGGAGATAGCAGCGGACGGTGGACTGACTACACAGCATCAGTATGCTGAGGCCAACATCCGTAAATCGTTCTCATGCCTTGCAAATTTCAGAGCAGGGAGCCCTTCATTCGCTATAAATAAAGACTTTTCTGAAGAAATTTACGTGGAATATATGGACGTTAGCTTTAGTGACACAAAATGCATGATATATGTATTTTTTTGTTATATCTGTAAATTGTTGTCACCCATATAAATTGTTATTCGTGTTGTTCGATGTACATTGTGATATATGTTGACAATTTTCTTAAATTTCACATGGAGAAAGAGACGCGCATTTGAGATGGGTACAGAATTTTCATACGGTTTCAAGGAGCTTCTTACGTTGCAATAACTGTGAGCTAGGAATTTTTAGATCAACTAGAATACAACTTCTGTAGCTTTCAATTGAACGCTCGATTGCATCATCAATGAGTTCTTATAGCCTGCTTCTGAATATTGAGGGAAAAGGCAGATATATTTTATAGCAAGGTCATGGAGGAAATGCAGGGGTATTTTATCACAAGCCCATGCAAAAAGTCCAGAGGCATATAATCAAAAGCTTATGCAGGAAAAAATAGGCATTTTATCACAAGGTTATGCATGAAATGCAAAGGTATTTTATCACAAGGTTATGCATGAAATGTAAAGGTATTTATCACAAGGTTATGCATGAAATGCAGAGGTATTTTATGACAAGCTCGTGCAGCAAGTGAAGATGCATATAATCAAGAGCCCATGCAAGAAATGCAAAGAAATAAAATCACAAGCATTTGCAAAAAATACTAATAACGCTACTCCGTTAAAAATTTGGAGTGCAAAAGGGAATTTCTTGTCTTTCAATGACTTCGATTTTTTAATTCTTGCCTTGTTAAAGCCACTTGTAACGAAATGAAAAGGTCTGTTATTTTACTAACTAGCCGATTTTATCTCTAAAATCAAAGCAAGGCTTTTCCAATTACTTTATGGTTGGCTTATTACGTTACCAAATTGCTGTTTTAAATTGGTTGACCTTTTCAACCTTCTATTGTTCTTATAGATATTTTTCCTTTACTGTTCTCAGTGCAGCACTGTACATCGCTTCTCATTTGTCAGTCACGATTCCCCTTTTCTTCATTAACTTTGACATTAGTGAGATAACTAAAGAAGTACTGAGGAGAATTCAATAAAGCTAAAAAAAAACAAAGTTCCATAGGTGGCTCATAAATGATTATTTAGGTCAACTGCTAATGAGGCCATTTTCCCGGTATGAATATTATTAACACTTTGGATACTGACAGGAGCTCTCACAATATTTGTGTTCACAGAACGCCGATAGAAGTAAGTAATTGAACTCTTTATAAGTATTATTTAATAAAAATTGGTGAATGAGGATAAATAAAACGATCCAACTGCTTCCCTTTCCTCTTTTCAAATTACATGAAGCAACTGAATGTTTGAAGATGAGTTAGAATTGTAAAACAATATGTACTAGAAATTTATGTACTAGAAATTTATGTACGAGCCGTGTCCTGATCAAGAAATTCTATACAACTGATGACAAAAAAAAAGGTTTCTCGATAATCGTTTTATGGGTTTCGTAAAAAATGAATTGTTTTCTATCTATAACTACGCTATTTCTTCGGTTCAACAATGCTAAGACTTTTAGAAATAGAATAAATAACTCTCCTTTTTTCCATTTATGAGATGACAGAAAAATAATCGAGCCTACTGTCTCACGTTTAACTTTTTTAAACGTATTGTTTAATTGCTCTCTTTAATTCATTAATAGACGTATTATCATCAAAAAAGACATCTATTAGTTGAGGGCTAATAAATCTTCCATATGCTGTAAGTTTACTTTTAGAATGTTGATGCATAATATTTTGAATTTGAAATATCAATAAGCAAAAGATGAATAGATTTCAGGTGGTTGATTATCCAACTCACAGTACACCTCAGAAGTTAGCACTTTTAACTGTGATAAACAGGAACAAGTCTAGTACTTAAGGCTGGATATTGGCGATCAAAGACACTTCATATTTAAAGTCTATTAGTTAACTTCAATTGATAATTGAGTTTAATGTGCTCTGGCCATGGTCAAAACCTGAATAGTTTTGATCATTTGGATCACTGCCTGTAAAGCTTGGGTGACGAGTGGGATGAACAGCCGCTATTTTTCTCCTTGGGACGGCGGCCTGAGTATAAAATATGAATTGAGGGGAAGACTGGTCCAATGATAAAATTCATGTTGTTCTTTGACAACGTTTAAAGTTATTTATTCATACATTCTTTATTATATTGACAACCATGCGACCTTGGTGAGTTACCGTAATCTAATTGGTGAGTGTATGAAATCCTCGCTCTTGTGTTTCAAGTATTAGGTTGTTACAAAAATAATGGTCGATTTCAGAAGCATGCGTTGGCCTTCGAGCGGCCATTATTTTTGTAACAACGTAATAGTTTCTAAAGGCTTCGAATACTCTGACTTCTTCCTTATGTATAGCGTGCGGCAACATAACTTCCTTATTTTGAAAGGAACTTCTTTTAAAAAAGGAAATTACGTTGCCGCATCCTGTATGAGCAGGAAGACGTTGTAGAGACAAGGCATTCCGAGTTCATTGCTTCTGTCCTCCTCCAACGAGCGTTGTACATTGATGTCGTGAAGCTCAAAAGACACAAATTAAATTTTGAGTGCTTTTCACTTTACAAATTCCGCCAATAAAGTGACATTGAAGTTCTTAGGGAGACCGAGAAACAGAGTTTTTCCTTATTCTGTGACTTGCCCCGAAAGGAGAGAAGCCTTCTTCTCTTTCTTCAAATCCAATGAAAGTAAAAACCTTACCGTCCGGAGATGGACCCCGTTGCATTTTTTACCCTCAAAGGACGTGGGGAAAAAAGCTGCATTCCTCGAGGCGTAGAAAGAGGCACAGAACTTGCAATGCTGCAACGCGGCGCTGGGCGTCTGCCGTTTAAATGCCTCACTCATTGCTGCCAAAGTGATTTGGTTCTAAATCGTACTCGATTTTATTCATTGTTTCATATAACACGGCTCTAACAGTGAAGAATTGGATGTTTGTTGAGTTTTTTCTAAGACATGTGCTTTACTGGATTTTACAGAGGATGTTTGCCATGATTATGAGATGTAAAACGAAGCTCTGATGCTCAATTCGTACGTACACTATATGCTAACATTCCTTAATTTATTGTTGCTTATCATATGATCAAAATCCAGTGTTCATTGAATGAGAAGTTGGACTAAATTTCTAATGGAGATATTTCGAAGTTGAGTATTACTCCATCATGCAGCTTAATTTCAGGCTACGTTTGAAACTGCGCATTGAATTTTCAGCCATCAAGAAGAAGTTGTGAAGAGTGAGGCTAGCTTTTAGTCTGACTGATAAGCTGCAATAACTACCAGACTACCAGACAGTTGTTGGAGGCAAAGCTAAGTGTAGTTTCCACTCTACCGCTTTGATGCACTAAAATCCTGCATTGAAACCAATATTGTACAGCTACTGTGCATACCGAATGCCTCTTCTGTCACAGCTAAAAGCTGCATTAACTGACATGATATGTTTGGACACAATTCTTCCTGTCGCTTAAATTTTTAGTTAATTAAATGTAAGAGTAAAAGCTTCTGCGAGGCAGTTTGCTCAAAGGACATATGTTTAGTAATAAATGTAGGACGAAGCTCCAGCATGAGTGGTTATAACCTTGAAAACGTTCTGAATTTTGCTTTGTTCCACGTTAGTTCCGACTGAATTGTGCCTTGTTCTAGCTTAGTTCCCACTAGCCTCTATATGAAGCTATGACATACATGAAATGAGCCTTCTGTGCTAAACTATATTTGCCTATTTCCCAACAATGAAGAACGTTGGCATTGTGAACAATATTGTATCCTAACTCAACTTAATTTCTATCGTACGAATTATTACACACACTCAATTATAGTCTTTCCAAATTAGGGATTTCCAAAGGAAGGTTATGAATAATTTATGAAGTGAATTTCTATCTACTGATATACTGTTTGTTGTAGCTACTCCATGCAATGTGTGAAATAAATATTTTGATACACCAAAACCAACCTTAATGTCCCCCTAGCCTGTTCATGTCCTTTCTTTTGAACTCCTCGGCTGCATTTTTTATTTATTTCCTAATTCGCGCTGAGAAGTTGAGATCTGGAAGCTGCGTCTTGTATGCAAATTAAGTTTTGTACTTTAAAATTTTCCCTCCAGAGGCAGTGAAATCTTCTAGCTTCACACAACGACAAATAAAAGCTGCAACAATAGTGCTTTGATTTCTGACTTTATGCGTTACGTTTGGCGGCAAAATTTTTAGTTTTAGAATTGGGGACATACTTATTAGAGACATTGTAATCCCGCGGCTGTCTGATTGAGGAGCGTTTTGACCTGCTGCTCAAGACCGAAGAGAAATAACAATTGATTACGAGTAAGGTGATGACAAACAAAGACAGAAAAACTATTTGAGTTTATGCTGATTAAAACACCTTGAGATTGCCCTAACTTTTTGTGTTTTTTTTTAACTGAAATGGTGATATATGTGATCGAGTGGTTACTTAGGAAAGAACTAAATCAATTACATCTTGCTTTTACCCTGATCCAAAACGCAGCCGGTGAGAGGAGGAAAATGGATGAGCTTTGATGCAATGAAGCAAACAAGCGTCTCTAGCTGCACGGATTGACCTGAGATTGCCAATATCCGGCATGACCTTCGCCTGGATCACTTCAGTTCTGCGTAGCCCGAGTCAGATACCGTCGTACCAAATTTCATGTTCGATAATTTCGGTCCAGCAAGAATCGCTCCAGATTTAATTTTATGGAATGAATGTTGATATCGTTCAATAAAAAGGAAGGGCAGTGACTGAGGAAGAAACTTCAAGATCAAAGATCTGCCAAAATTTTGTTGGAAACGAGTTGGATGGAACACAGTTCTTGGCACAAATAGTGACCATTCCTCCCAGATTTAAGGCGATGGAAGCCTTCCGTTATTCTTCAAGCTGAAGAGGCAGCCAGCGTGATTTGATGCTCTGACTTGGAAATGAGACTGGGCTTCGGCTTTAGAAGTTCGCGTAGAACTTTCTATTTTATCGGACCGTAGCCCGCATCAGCCAAGCAATCATTTTTATTTGGAGTTTTGACTGTTGCATTTCTCGTATTTGAAAAATACATCATTGACGGAAGTCTGCACGGCAATCACATCATCAAATGAAGAAGCGAATTAAAAAAACTAGATTTTCAAGAAAGGAATGACGAGATGATTGTACTTCCGTATCAGTGGTTTAAATTAAATATGAAATTCTGTAACAATAGTATTTACATCAGCGATTAATATGTATTGGCATATTTAAAAGCCAATACATATTAATAAATCAAAACAACACCAGAATACTAACATGTACGCTTGTAAATATCAGTGTTTTGTTTATTCAGGTGTTTTACAACAAAAGAAGTACATTGTATTAGCCTAAAATATACAACAGCTTTAAATTAAAAGGATTAGAAAAACACGGAATAAAATCTTATCTTGAAATAAGAATACAAAGGCAACTTGAAAATGTGTTTAATTTTGCAGTACTGTGTGCTTAAGAATTAAATAACAAAGAATATAACAATAAGAACAGCAGTGCTAAAGAGCAATAACAATAAAACGTCTGCACTGGCCTAGCATTATTGATTGACAGCCATAAAAGCAGTGCAGGGGATCTACAATAAATCAAAATACAGAATAAGAATTTTGGTTGATGCTGAAATTTGGATTAACCGTAGCAATCTTCGTGACATTATGCAAGCTCTGTCAGCGCAAAGTTTGCAGAGCTCCCTTACCCTCTACTTCAGTTACACTTCTTCCCCCAAGCCCAAAGTCTTGACTTGAATAATATCAATACGACTGAATAAACATCTTTATTTCTATACCAGTTAAGAGTGATATTGGTGAGGAATCTTCATCTATTTGTTAGAAATGTACACTAAATTATTGGAAAGGTATTGGTACTTAAGGTAGCGTTGCAAATGGGTGCAATTTTCAGAATAATGACTGTGCTATTTATTTTGGATGTGATTTAAATATGTTCAAAGCATGCAGTGTGTCATTTGATGTCATTAGTCCAAAGTGCACGAGATACAGAAGTACTTTTCCAATAACTAAAAATTTTTAAGTAAGTCAAACCTTTCAGTAAAATTACGTTTATTATTTCCCAGTGAATAAAAAAGAGGTATTTTTGGGGAAGAAATGATTGAAACATTCCCGTTTAAGGCGTTTTGACCCAAACTGCTCTGTGTAAAGAAACCTAAGATAAATTTTTCAGACGGAGTTTTATTCAGAACGTGGCTGGAGCTGCGAACTCTGATTTTGAACTCCCCACTTGACGCCTCAAAGCTAAAATTCTAGTTAGTTTAACATAAAAATCGAATGAAGTATTAAAAGCTCAAGATTCTTTTAAAAACGTGTTTCATAGACACTGGTATAGATATATTTTTCATAAAGAGAAGATAGGACAATTCCACTTTTTAAATACTAAACTTCCGAAAAGAAAGGCTTCTATGCAGGAGTTAAACACTAGTAATCTAAAGTAGTCTTTGAGGGTTGTCCGAAGTGGCGATGGTATAACAAGTACATAGATTTCTGGAGAAGAAACCCTCGATGTTCTAGGAAACACTTTGTTTCAGTCAAGCGTCTCCAGTGTGCATAATTTTTTTTCTCATTCCATCGCTGAAAAAACGAAGAAAAAATTTCTCAGGCAGTGATTAATCTGTCTTAACTGAGAAGATTTCTAGTAGAGGTGAGCCTAAATGCTTAAATAATACACCAAAGACTGACACGAAAGAAATCATATGAGGTTGCAGTTAATAATGTTCAAATATTTAACGAAGAACTCATGGTCCTCAATGGACAAAAATTAAAAAGGTTGGTTAAAGGCAGGACTTCGTCATGAACGATACCGAATGACGTTTCTAAAATAAAGATTGAAATTTTTTAGGCAAGAAACAAGAAACAGCTAAACACAGCATTATGTGCTGTACCTCGTGTTGTATTAATGATGCCCTCCATGGCCCTTAGGACAGATGGTCTCGTAGGACTTGCGAGTGCGCGTAGCAGTCACGGTGACGTAAGACTTTTCTGTGACGGTCACGTATTTTGGCTGAGTTCTGACGACTGTGTGCGTGATGTACTGGGGCAAGATAGCCTTGCGGGTCACGAATTGAGGAACCTGCAAAGACAGAAGCTAAGTACTTTCCGTAAACCGTCAGGGAAAACTTGATTCGAGTTTACTTACCCACGGCTTGGAAATTAAAGCCCTTACATACTAAGCAAAGCGAGCTGTATAAGCCTTGTGCGGGGCCAAAATGGAGTCTAAATAACATTTTAGTTAAATACTGGATAACATGAGTCATTTCCAGTGTAGGATGCCAGTAATAAGAGGAGCCTGAATAGAAATTATAAATATTTGCCTTTTCAATTCCAAAACTTGTAAAATCCATGGTGAGATCCAGAGAAGGTAACCAATTCTGAAATTAACTTAGAGAGTGAAATAATTCTGATAGTTTAAAGACTAACCCAAATCTCTGCAGAAGTTTTTGAATAAAATCTTTATCAGCTACGACAGCTATTTTGGGCAAAAAGTTTTAAACAATCACGTTTAATTTTTTATAAATAGGGAAAAAGGGATTTTTTAACTAATTGTGGGATTAAATGAAGATAATGTTGTAAAATAAAGTAAATTGGAAGACAAATAAATACATACTTAGCTGCTTCAGGAATTCAAAGGTCCGGAAAGTCAATTCCAGAATTACCATAAAAAAACAATCTGAGTTTATTCCCAGTGATAACTTCGCTTATTGTATATTACAGTATTCATGAGTATGCCATTAAGGGATCAACATGGAAGGGGATATTCTTCTGAAAGAAACGAACCTTGGATACAATTTTTTATGAGCCAAGAGAGAATACTGTATTGACAGTTTTTAGTTACTTGGTAATTCAAATATGAAGTCCTTGGCTGCATTGAATGCTAATGTAAATTGTAGCACAGCTCAAAATATAGAAAGTTTTTGATATGTTTTCTAGATCATTGTCTTAATGACATTATCTCAAAATTGGTAATGAATACCACAGCAAGATACATGTATGAGCTCCTATATGCCAAGCACTCGAAAAAATCAAATTTAGCAGTTGAAATTCTACACAAATACTAAAATGAGTCTAAAATTTTAGTCAACACAAAGTTATTGTTTAAAATCTCTGTTCCAACCAAGGAATGAAAATAAAAATTTTCTCTAAAAATTCAAACTTATGACGAGATTACGGGACTTGAGGATATATAAACACGAAGAAAGTACTCAAACTACGCGAATGTTCTATTAAATAAAATTCTCTGCCCTTTCCTTGAAGTGATGTACTCGCTACCCCACTCGTATTAACAAAGCTCACGAGCTTCGATAAGCGTCAAACTTATACGACTCCTGCTACTTTAATTTTCTAGCACCTCTTCTGCCTCATAAAATGTCTGCATAATATATATTTACTTTCTTACTTACTTACTTGATCCACTTCGGACCTCTGCAATGTCTGCATAATACAACGATATTTAATGTAATTCTGTGACTCATTAAAGATAAGAAAGTTTTTGAAGATTTCTGACGACTAGAGAGGTGAGCTGGACTTACGTTTTGCGTCTGCGTGACAAAATAAGGCACGGACTGAGTGTTGATCACTGTGATGGTCTGGTGAACGGGCGCGTAGTGGTCACGGGAAGCCTTCCTGTGTGTTTGAACATCAGATGCTTATCATACGCACAGTTAAGTAAAATTTATTGGAAAATACGATGGGGAGGTCTCTGTGTTAGACTAAAACTTTGAAACTCAGCCAGAAAATTTGTTGCGGAACCTGAGCGCAATATTAGATAGACTCTATATGACTTTTCAGGTGTCAAGAAAAAGTAACAGTAACTATAAATCCAAAAAGTGACAGAACGAGATGTCGTTCCATTATGCAGGTTATGCGCTATATGATAATGAAAAATGATGCAGCTCTGTTTGAGAGAGAACGTCACTACAGAAGAAAAGGAATCCCAGATTCTTATGATTTCATTTCTGGTCGATGAAATGTATATGACAGAAACTACCAACACTGGACTTTTAGTTAGGAAAATGATCAGTCGAAACACGCTTTGATACTGCAAACGGAGTACATGAATTCTCAGTGGGTACGTAAGCATATTCAGATGGAGTCGGAAGACATTTTCACGAATCAAAACTAGAGCTGTGGTGGGAAACAATAGCTTCTTGGTTCTGCATGTATCGGTGCTCAGATTTTATCTCGAAAAGTTGAAGGTTCGAGGAGGCCTCCGACATCCATTGGAAGTTTGAACGGGAAAAAGTTAAGGAACTTCTGGGCCACAAAGTGTCTTTCTGGCTTAGGTGAGGATGGACATATCAAAACTTTCTGGTTTGAGATGTCTTTCATAGACATCTAAATTCAATGTCAAAAGACCGGCCGGTGCTGAATAATTGTTTTGAGTTCAAATTCCTGAGACAGCTTTTTTCTTATTTATACTTTTTCACGTTCGTGCATGAACTGTACAAAATATTTTCCAACGTTGAGAATTTCAAGGTTTAACTATTTCACCCTAGTTTGCAGATTAGAGTTCCGCTACATTAGCATTGTATGAAAAGTTCAAGCATTGAGAACGTCTAATCTTATGTATCACTATTAGCAAATTCTGTGTCGCTCTCATAGAAGCACATCAATCTCCGAGATTTGCTTCAAAACAACATAATAACATAATAAACATAAGAAACATGGCAAATATAATAACATAATCAGCGAGATATTTTTTTCATACTGGTTCTCACATTTTCCCGTACATCGTTCAGTTCTAAGTAATCTTCTCGAATAAATGCAGAATATCATTTATGGAAATATGCCCTGTGTATATGTACAATAGACTGATGTTTTACGCACGCAAATTAGTTTTGCCGACATTTCTTCTTTTTCACTTTCCCACACCCTTAAAAAAATTCTTGTATATAAGTTTGAATTTTATTTAATATTCTCTCTGGCATGCATCTCAATTACGAGAAAAAAGAATTCTACACGGCGTGTTGGATGCAGTCTGCTTCTCCTTCAGCATTATGAGTCCCAACTGATGTGATCCATCCATGGAAACTAAACTAAACTAAATAACACAAGTGTTGGCAAAACAATTCCTAAATTTAACAAAAAACACAACTGAACACATTATCAAGATTAATTCAAAACTATTCAATTAAATCTTTTCTGAAATGTATGCTCACCCGCCAGTGTAGATAGGCACCGGTCTGTAGATAGTTTTATCGAGCCACTGAGTAACCGTGCCGCAATAGTCCGCTGTAGCCTGCACCGCCAGCAGCGACAGCACGGCTGTGGTTACGACTAAGAGTTTCTGCACACGCTTGGGCATCACGAGTAGCAGTTTTCTTTAAACTACTAGATCTTTATTGAAGGAATGAGTCTGTGTTACAGACGGGCTGGAAGGTAAGATTAGATGCAGTTAGTAGTAGTGTCACCAAACAAACTTTTTTCTGCGAACAAGTTTGGATTGGAAGACACAGTAGATCAGGCGTATGTTATAACGTGACGCTAGTAAAGATAATTCAAACGTCCGAGAAATATAAAGAATTGTGTAAACAACAAAATACACATTTGTGTATTAATTTCTTAAATGAAAAGTCAAAAAAAGATGTAATATGCCCGTAGACTTTTTTTGCTGTGAACAAATGCATAATACTTGAACATTTCATAAGATATTCGGAAACACCTAACATATCAATAAAGGAGTGACTGCGTTTACGAAGTTACTGTATTTAGAAAGTAGAAAAATTTCAAACATCAAAACAGGGTTAACAAACGCTTTGTCTTTAGATGAAGGGATTTGGTACACTTATTTTGATTCTTATTCTCTACTTATGGTTTATTTCAATCTCGTACTAGCAAGATCCATGAAGTATACCAACTAAGGCAATAGCAATTGCAAAAAATGCTTGCAATACCTCCACCCACACACATCCTCCACTGTCCCTTTGTCGGATTTAAAATTGCTTTATGATTGCCATAATCAGAGATCAGCCATTGAACACTTGTGAAAAGGAACTGCATTTTACAATTTTTTTAAAAGTTGCGATGGTTTAATGCTGACGTACCAGAGAGAAGGAAGAACTCCATGACGAAGAAATGACTTCTCAAATCGACTTTCGATTTCACAATTTACTTTGCAATCCCACAAATAAGTATTAGCCAGCCGTCATTTTAAGAACTTGTGTCCATACAATTATTAAAAATATCCCCCAAATTATAAAATATCGTTCACAAATTTTCTTCATCTGTAACATTTCAGTGAAACTTGGTCAACATTATTTCTCGAGTTGGTTCATCCAGTAGTAATAAATTACTACATTCTCTACTCATGAGCCTTACATTTGGCAGCCAGCGTAGTTCTTGTTATAAAATAATGTACAATAATTTCTCAATGGTACTTTCAAGCTGTATTCTTGTAGTCAGAGCAAATAAGAACAATTTGCTGTACGCTCAAATAAATACTATCGAGAGAATGAGCATCGAGAGAAACATCTCCTGCACGATTCTCAACCATCCCTATGAACGCCATGTGTTGCTCTCGATCTGGGAGGTGAAAGCTCATTTTGATATCACGGCTGATTCAAATTTTTTGCTCACAAATGAAATAAGATTTTGTAAAATAATAACACCTATAACCCTTTCTTGTAAAATAATTATACTATGCATGCGAAGCTGTAATCTTTTCACCCAATGAAAACGTTTTGCTTTGAAAATTCCCGGGCGAGTTTTAGTATGGATTTTCTTCATGAACTCATCAATTGTCTCGAAACTAAATTGCGTCATTCATGACGTGATTTCCGTAAATTTCTGCTGGGACTAAACTTTTATTACTCAATGAAATGTTCGAAGCATTCATATATTTTTGCACTTTTTAAAAAACGAACAGCAGAATATTTAAAAATAGTTGAAGTTGTTAACGTAAATTCCCCAGTTTACCCATCTTCAGGCAGCCAACCGGCCGAGCCACGTGGAAACATAGACAATTCCTCTTACGATTGACTTTCTATTCGCCCGTAGGTTAGAAACTCAAAGTTTTTGCAGTTCAGAAACTTCGTAACCTGCTTTAGCGTTGACAGACCTGAACTTTTTCCCCTCGCGACCGAACCATCTTCTGCAGTACATTTGAGTCCTCACATTGCTTGTTTTTGTAAAGGGTCTTGCTACGTTCCTTGAGCCTCCGCCATGTTAGCATTTAATAAATTATTACTTGATATTCAGATATGGTCTTACGTGAATTGTGATAGTTTTCCCTCGTTTTCCATTAGATTTAGTGGATGTCGTGCAAACGTCAATTCCATTCCATTTACGGTTGCAATTCTCATGGAACAAGTTCAACAGCCTTTTTAACTATTAATATTCTTGCTGAATTGGAGGGGTTCCTCCTACAGATTTCGCAGTGTTGTTTCAAAGCAGCGGATAAATCCAGCATATTCTTTGGACATCTTTAACAAGCCCCATTTTCAGCGTCAGTTAAACTTGGTACCGAAATTCAGTCCACATCTCGTTCACTTACAAATATGTGCAAGCGCATCTTAAATTTAAACAGAATGACACTTGTAGCTTCTTGAGCAGATTCCTTTGCAAAATTTACAGTTCTCTATTCGTCAGCCTTGGGCCAAGAACCCGAACGAGTAACTTTCATGTGAAGACGAACTAGTTCATACCGTAGAGACAGTATTTCTGATCTCTAGTAGCATCTTCAGATGAACTTTCTCCCTTTTTTCATAAACTCCAGTATAATTTGTAAGCCCCAGTCATGGCCTCAGGACCGGAGGTGTCTCCCGTCGAGAGAGTGAAAATGGCAAAAACTGCAAAGATTGGGTTTCTTAGAAAAGTGGAGTCCATTACAAGCTTTAAATTAATTTACGAAACACATTAAATAAAACCTATAAGTTTTGAACTTTTTTCTTTCGAACGTTAAGAACTTCAGGCCAAGTCGAAGTGTGAGGGAACAAACGAGTTAGTGCTACATGTGGAGGGCATTAGATTTTCTTTCAGGACGCAGAAAGACAGCCCTTCCAATAGAAGCGCTCATTCTAAGGATTTTCAGGATATTGTTGAAGTCTGAACAGATCCAGCAGCTATGATAACGGTAAAAATGGTGGTAAACGATTCTGTTCACGACTAGATTTGATATCGGTACTCTCGCCAAGTCGAGAGAAGTGCTGATAACTATTGTAATAATGATAATAATCATGATTCATGATAACAATGACGTTTTAAACAATCAATAAAAATGTACTTTACAAACGGCCAAGTGATCGGCATAACAATCATGTTATTATGACAATCACTGTTATACTGTAGAGAACTCGTGAACTTTAATACATATATTTTTGAAAAACGCACTCATGGGGAAGCAAAACGTGCTGTTCTCGTACCAGACGTAACGGTATTAATACTGCAGAGTCATCCTCCACTAGAAGAACCAACCCCTGAGGGTTTAACGGTTGAATTGAACGGATGACTTATTCACACTCATCATCATAGCAAGGAGTTTGGCGTTCTGAATAAGAATATGAAAACTATTCTGATTCCAGATGTCTCTTCAATGTGTTAGTATAGAGTTGCGCAATAAACAATTCAGAAACGTGAGCTGAAATTGTCAGGATCAACATATGAAATACAAATTATCGCACAACGCAATATGTCTCAGATTATTTTTTAATCAGATAAAAATACATGTTCAAAGTGACTAAGGCCCATGGTTCATTTTACTGATTAGATGAATTTTAGTACACGTATTTCTATGATGCAAGTATCATACAACCCAGAATATTAGAGTGTTTTGCAATTTTTTGCATGATACTGAAAGAAAGGATATTTCACCCTAGTTACAGAGCGTGAGTCTGACGAGCCCACAAGATACACAAGAATATTGATCAACAGAGGTGGATTGTACAACCTTGAATGAAACATTTATGAGGCTTCATTCAGTAGTTTACCATGTAATTAAAAAGAGATGGTTATACATCACTACACTAGGTTTTTAATTAAGTTGATAGAAACATAAGCAAGGATGAAACAAACTTCGGAATTAATACTTTTGGAAATGTCATTTTTTAGCTCGAAACTTGTACCCGAAGTCAGTGTAGTGGACGGAAATTGTATTCATATTTTGGTAGATATGCCTTTGGCTACTTATTTTTTGTGTATCAAGTTTTAAAATATCTCGGCTATGGTTGCGACGCAGTAGTAAGAAAAAATAAGGACAACGGTTGTGGTGCAATAGTTTAACTCAACCAGCTTAAAGTTACATTAGAGAAACATTTTTTCTGCTCACCGTGCATGTATTGTAATTTAGAGGTACAACAGCCACATGCAGCTAGTTGCTCGCCACCTTGATCGTTGCAATGTAAGCTTTACTGCTATTTTCATAGAATTATACATCTGTGCTCTTACTATTATTGATCTCACTCAGAAATTCCTCAACGAATTTTATTAATAATATATTTGAGTATTTGCTCTACATCAACAGCTTACTCATTTTTATGAGGTTTTATTGCTATAGAAAATGGTTTTTAATTCTCCCTAAGTGACTTACTAAATTTATTATGTAGAAAACACGAACTCTCAACATGAACCGCCAAATGTTATGAAACTAAACTTAATTCGCAAAAAATTAGAACGTTTTTTACTGTGATCTTGATGAGTAAAGAACTTTTGAAAATTACAAGTTTTGGCAAGTGCGAGAGATGTTTTACAGAACACACCCAGCACTGCAGCTGCTGCAGCACACCACTCTACCACGCCCTAGCTTTACTAAGGTGTTGACATGTACATCGGAGGTGGGCAGGGGTGAGGAAGAGGGTTGGGGTGGTAGAAGGAACGGAAGAACAGAGAGGTGTGTCCATGAGGGTAGATAGAGAGGGGTTCGCGAGCACTTGTGATTCAAGAGAGAAGGAAAATATAAACGTAAAGTTTATTTTAAATCAAGTTGATCCGTGACACATGCATTAACATTGGGTTTCTAAATCCCGTATTAACATATTAAAACACGAATAGACCCGCACGAGAAAAAAAATCATGGTTTTTAATGACTCATGTCAGTACAGATCTATATGTATACATTTATACATATGTATATTTATGTCTTTCATTTCTTTCAAATAGGAATTTTCTATTTACATGCTGGTGTGCCCATTTTCTTAAATGTTCCAGTCTGACACTTCCTTGGACTTCGCTTTCATTTTCTCCAAGTTGTTACATTCTTTTTTCTTGTCATCTAATCGTATACATCTTTCTTCTTCACTTTCATTTTATCTTCTCGCAGCTATCGAAATTCAAATTCTTGAAATATATAGTACAGTACTTAATCTGTTTTGTGACTGGCTGGTGTACAATCGTTTTCTTTCTATTCGGACTGTATTTCGTTGAGATAAGTTACATTATCTTTCCTTCTGTTGCCAGTCGACGCCGCCTTTCCGAAGGTGTTTCCATATTGAAGGGGAAGTACTCATAGGCTCATAACAAAAAAAAGTATTTTTTAGTGAGTCGGTATTTTGGTTCCATAATTCAATATTTACAATATATACAACAAAATATAATAAATGTAATGTACTAAAATAGTGTATTTTTAATGCAAAAATACCCGTTAGATAACTAATTTTTAGGATTCTAATCATAAAAAAGGCGATATTTCTCTTATCTTTCGCAAAATGCGTGGCACCATAAACCCATATAAATCAATGCATGGAAAGCACACAACGGCTTTTATTATATAAAGTTGAGTAAGTGGTAGAAATACTTTAGTTGACGATACTAAAACCAATATTTATGTATTCACTAAGCATAGACATTAGGAATACGGACAAACAATAATAATGCTAACAAAACAAATGCATTAACAAGCATGTTATGTGAATAATGGTCAACACTAAATAGTACATAAACTGATTACGAACATCCAGACTCCAATTACACTCATAGCTGTATATGATTAATGTTTCACGAAATAATGGAAAACAAAGACCAATTTTTATAAAAGTTATCATTAATAAACAGGCTATCGTTTTAGTAACAGGACAGTGAACCGCGAAAGACAGAGGAACTCATCGGATGGAGATAATAACATCTGTAATACTCCCTAAACTTCTGCATCCAGTGGACCCCCTTATGAAGAAGAGCATCCTAGTCACTTGAATACAGCAGCGAAAAAGAAACAAGTGTTGTATTTACTCTTTTCCTTCGTTACGTGAGGCACTAAATTGAAAGCCAGCTGAGCTTTCAAAAGTTATTGCTAAAACATAGGGTGATGTTAATGCCTGAAACTAATTGATAATTCCAACTGAGAATGTCTTAGTGAAGTTTAGCTGCTAAACCTTAATTTTTCACTTCGCTGACATTCTGTGACGCAAGCAAGTTATTTTTTTTGACGAATGAAATCATAAAAAGTTGAAAATAATTAGCTCAAAATTAGAAAAACTTTACCCAATATTACTGGTGCATCGAACCTAAGGAGGGCAATGACGCAAACTAATATAAATGATAACAAGTATTGGATTATTCTGGTGAAAGGTTCTAAAAACCAGCGATAAGTTTTGTTAAATGTATCCGGAGAAAAAACTATGATCAGTTTCAAGCCATGCACTGGTTAGTTGTACGATTGTGGTTGGTGCAATTTCTATATATTAAATGTATGTAGAATCATATACAAGGACTAGATTCTCAATGTCGCCATCATACCTTTAATACAATGTAGAACATAATTACGTATTAATAAGGCGTATACTAATATTACATTGGAAATATTACATTATTTACCGGCTTCGGGTCAACTATACACTGAACTATTGTTATTTCAAATCCAAAATTTTCTTCTTTTGCTCCGTTTGTAAAGCAAAGAGATTCAATTAAACACTAACTTTACGTCCATTACTTAGGATAATATTTATCTCCGTATCCTATCTAATTTGAGCTTCACTAGTGCCATTAATCTACAACGACAACCGATCTCTTTCTGCCAAACTAGTGCCCATTTCTTGGTGACATGCAATCAATGATGCTGAAAAATGAACGAGAACTCAATTAGCCAGGCTGTGCTCCACCCAGGCTTACCGAAAGGCCTGGGCTTTACTACAAGGGAAAGACTTTCCGTCCAACGATGCATTCTGAGGTGTCATTTATCGCGTTTATGACCTGCTTGCACCGAGGAAATACGTAATTTGCCTCCAGGTGATCTCAAACTCGTTTACAAAATAAATTACGTCGTAACTGCATATTAGTTTATTTTTGGTAATCTCATTTTAATAGTTTTCTGTCAGAGCCATCTAAAATTTCTCTCTGTTGCTTTATTTAATTCCATCTTTTCTGCCTGTATCTTCAACTCTGGGCTATAATGGAGATTTTATTAGAAAATATTGACTTTCATGCGAGTTAAGCTGTCGAACACTCAGAGATAAAATTTCAATTAGGGAATTAAGATGCTGCTAAGATTACTCGTTGAAATTCCGGAAATTGCTACTTCGTTAATTACACTTGTACCTCCTTTAAAGCAAGATCATTGCACTCGAACAGTGTGTAATGTCATTTTTGTTTGCAAGCACTACTCTGCGATAAAAATTATAATAGAAAATTTGGCTATCAGTTGGAATTTGATTATAATATGTGTCAGTTCATAATCAAATGATATGTATATCTGTATTAAATTGAACTGGAATTATATTGGATGTTAGTCCGTTTGTATTTGATCGTTTCTTCCTTCGTTAACGTGTGATGCAGCGTTGAAAAAACAAACATTGTATTATTGTGAACCATTTATCTTGTAAGTGGTTTGAGAACCAGTCAGAAAACTACTTTTCCTTGAGTTCTTTACGTGACTGTCACAGTTATTATTTACTGCACGTAAGTAATAACTGTAACAGTAACAACTGTAAAAGCTCCTGCTGTTTGCACAGCACAACAAAACTAACCCAAGTCACTGGGACGCAAAAAATAATAACTTGCCTCAGGAACTGTTTTCTGATCGAGTCAGTGGTCGGCTTCTTTTTTTTCTCTTTCTTGCTTGACCAGTACTTTCTATCGTCAGCAGTTTATTTAGGTAATTTCTTTACCATCGAGTCACTAGTGATAGCTCACAATTAAAATATGATAAAATAAATTATCTACGAAAATAAACCTTCAGTCCAGTGAAACCGTTTAATTTCATGGTAAACCATTGCACACTAGAAGAATTGATAAAGTTCCTCAAGTTCACCAGTTTGCAAAATTACTCTTCGAAGCATTTGCAAATTTCACATCGTACACTGCTTCATTGTGCTGATGATACTACAATGGAGAATAAAACTACCCAAGAATGTAGAGCGGCTAACATGCTGTATGGTGGTGTACTCTGCCTATCGCGTCGGCGCGGGATTCTGAACTGACGCTGGAAAACGGTGTAGCCTGACACTGCATCCACTCCAGGTCTCCTTGCGGTGACCCACTTTGTCCAGGCTTGTCTTGCAAGTTAATGCAGCTCCCTCAAGCTCAAATTACTACATCCGACAACATCATTACCATGTAAGCATCAGTCACAGCGAAATAAAATTTAAAGTGTACAGTACTTCTAAATAGAAAATTTACTCGCTCTAGAATTTGTTGGGTATTTGCAAACAATAGGAGGCTGTATATTGTATATTCTGAGTAGATATGGAATGAATATCTATATTTTCATTGAGATTCAGTGTGAGACGAGCTGTTTTTATGGACTCACAATTATATTTTGTGCGATTTTCTTTCGCAGACTTTATGGGGCTCTCACGGAATAAAAAATACAATTCTATTGAAAAGCATCTTATTTTGTCAAATCGAAAATCGACCAAACATGAAATCACCACTCGAACAAAAAAGCAGTGTAATTCATTTAAATAGTTTCGCTCTATATCTGCAAATCCTAATGACGCGTGAACTACCTCGACGATCTATTTGTAGCTGCCATATTTTAAGTAACTTAAACAGCTCAACTGAGACATATCAGTCGCAAACACGACTTGGAAACTGTTGTGTCTTACTTCTACTTCATTCTAGCGACAAGTATACAGTTGTACGAATGGCAGCCGATTTCCTAAATCCAGATAAGTAAAGGAACGGTAAGTTTGAAGTTTACCTCGATACAAAAATTATTGAATAAGGGTTGATTTATTTGTTTGTGTAAATGAATAGAGTCCTAAAGATTCCTAAGTTGTTTGATTGATGTATGTAATGTATATGTAAACAACTATACATATGCATATGGTTTATATCGTATTACGCACATGCAAACAAAACATGAACATAACAGTTGAAAACATCAATATAAAATCAATGATATCATTAATAAAAACTGACGGAATACAAACATTAAAAAATTGACAACTTCCTCTGTGATTAGTGGCCTTAGTAGCAGTACATGCTGGACGCACTCCATGTATAAATGTTACACATCTCTCTAAATAATGAAATACTGAACGACAGGTCGTATTTATCATCACAGGTATACGTTACGAGGACATGTGTTCACTAACACTGGTTTCTACACGTGATGCTATCAATTCAAGTGTGATAAGAACGAGGACAAAAAATTAACTTCATTTTCGCAAGCTTGGATTACAGAATACATTTTCATGTGCTGCTTCTTTTAAAACTTCCAATCTCATTAAATACGAAGATTAACAATATGATTGCAAATGCATTTCCAACAAACGAAAAAAAGTTTAATTATGATAAAATCTTCCAGTAAAGTTTGTATTTTATTGGTAAGAAAAAACAAATTAATGATAAACTCCAGAATTATGGATTCGAATAATAAACCATAAGGAGTTCACTGTTATTTAAAAAAAAAAGATACACTCAATTTCACTAAACAGCGACTAAAATTTACAATTAATAGCTATAGAGAGATAGACGCCTTCAAAAACGCGAAATAACATATAGATCACAGTTAGGGCTACTAACATGTTAAATTTACAATAAATTCCTACAGAAGCATCAACAAATTTGTCTTGAGCAATTCTACATACTTCTTGCGAATCAATGTTTCGTCTAGCGCAGGGTTTCTCAAAGTTTTTTCAATCACCGCTCCCTTAGGACACTATTTGATTTTCCACCGCCCCCTAATGATTATATTACTGTATATTATACAGTAATATACGCCCCCCATTCAAGGCGTACCCTCCTACCGCCCCCTTGCATTTCCTCAACGCCCTCAGGGGGGCGGTACGGACCGCTTTGAGAAACACTGGTCTAGCGAACCAATATATCAATGTCTGTGATCTGGAATAATACTTTCGGGATAAAAATAGTGGCACAACACCTGTTCGAGGCTGCTGCTCCACACACTGCACAGCTGGAGTGCTGATTAAAGGATAACAACAATAGCTGTACAGCATCCGCCAGTTATTTCCAACTCTTACCTAGTTTTACGTTACCAGACCGTGCCTCTCTTCCCGTACGTATACTGTGTGTTCAGTCGCCTTTCACGGTCTCTGGGAGAATTGTTCTAATAATTAAACAGTGAGCAATATGAGGTTGCTACTAGGTTTGAACGCGGCGGCATGTTACAGCGTCGTTCTTTTGGCTGCTTGGCTCTCAGCGTGCTTCATTGCATCAGTGTACAGACGGTCTTTGTGAGCTTAAATGTAGAAACTAGAAAAACAAATTGGTCGCTAAAGGGTTAACTCTCTCATGTAGTGTACACCTTGTTTACAAGGAAAATGATAGGTTAGGTAAAATTTTATGTAGCTTTAACCTACCTACCTTACCTAGATGATACAGTAAATTTCTGAAGAAGTTGGTTAAATAGGTCAATAATTGTTTCGTAGTTTTTGTCAAGAAATTTAATTTCAAAACGGCAATTCGTGCTTTAATGTACAGCATATCTAAACTAAGAATATTTTTTTGTAATGAAAGATTAATAATTACAATGTTCAAATGTTTCTCATATGCACTGTAGAAACTGGCGATTTCGCTAAGGCTTCCTGTTTCATACGTGAACGCTTCATAATTCTGTCCACACCGAAGATTCATTCATTTCCAGAGTTGACGAGGCAGCTTTTTCCAGCATGAGATCTCTTACGTTCCTCAGTAAGCAAACATACAGACAGGCTCAATTAGACCAGTGTGCCATTAAAGAAAGACCTAAGAATCTGCAGCTAGATCTGTTGCACGAGCTACAGCCAGCACAGATGGAGACGACCGACCCACTGACCCCCTTTCTAGGCAATCCCCCTTCATGAACCCCCCCAGTTTTGGTCCCCCGCATGCAGGATCAGTCCTGCAGATGCTGGCGATCCTTAGAGCTCTCAATGGGGGAAGTCACTGAGCTGTGAGTGAGATTGTTCGAGGAATTTTTATTCCAAATCATTGAGCAAGACTGAGGCAATCAAGATTTCTCTTTCCCGCTGAGCAATCAAAAGTCAGCCTCGATTATAGCGGTTTGTCACTTTGATTATTTGTACGTAAGTAGGCAGAAAAAAGTGCAGTGAAAATCTGGCTCACAGAGACTTAAATCTCACAGAGCTTCATAGGTGACAAAGCTGCAACTCGAGGTGTTTTTCTTTTAGAAAACCGCGACTCCGTGTTTTAAACAACAAAAATTCTTGCAGAACCGTCACTGCATTTGACTCAGTCTGGGTTATCATTTTATTGAATTGATCATTAATTCCATGGAATATTATTAGATGCGCATTTCAAAGCCATGCACGCACCAATAGCATATTCTTATTTTCTTTTACATTCTTTTGTCACTGCTGCTTACAAAATCTGTTTTCCTATCCTACTACTCATGCAATCAAGACTAAACTAACGAAGACATTATTTGTGCGTGGTTACGAACTATCATGGTCTTATACACTCATTTGTGAACTAAATTCCATGACAGATGTTCGTAGTATAAACTCAAAAGAGATTTCCTTGTATAATTACTAATCATTGCCTTCTCATTTGACATGTAGATTACGTTAAGACGTTACAAAAGTATAGTATAACATTGAAAACAAGAAAGATTATTGACATTTATTAAATACAAGTAAGAAAACACTTATATTCAGGCAAGAAACCAAGCAAAGTTCGTTTTTCTTTGAGCGTTGTGCTTATGGAAGCAAAGTCAGGTGCTGAAACATGTGAATAAAAGAAACTAGGAAGTATTCCAATACAAAAAACTAGGCATAATCCAAAACAGTTCTTGAAATGCACTTTCAAAAACTTTCCTCGTTGAAATTACTTGCATGCATGATACCTCGAGCTGGTGAGTTTTTTCGTACGACGCTCTTTGAATTTCACAGCTGACGCTACCACTGCACACTGCTGAGGTGCGAAAACCATGAGAACTTAACGCAAAAATTATTATGAGAAATTTAACTACATCGCCAAAATTAACCAGTATGGGAAAATGTCATAGCCGAATATGGGCTTGATTTTTGAGCCAAGTGCCCTTGTGTTCTTATTACTCAATATTTGCAGAGGTCAACAAGATGCGCTCATTCCTGACGATGAACCTTGCGATTTAATCGAGCAGTTCTCAGAGACGTGTATTATGGTCAAACTTAACGGTCTTAACCTTCTTTCTTTCAGATTGCACTTCCTTGCAACAGCATCGTTCAAAAAATAAAGTTTGCCTAAAAGGATGTATGACATTTTCCGAACATTTTCGTTATCCGAACATTATCTTATCAAAATCAGGTAACACATTTTTAAAACTACGATGGTAAAAAAGATGTGAAATTTTCAAATTAGACGAATATTAACAAAATTGTCCTTCTTCAATGGCCAATACGAAGGGAACTAAAAACAAAACTCTTACAAGACAAGTTGATGGGGTATCGCGTAAAAAATCCAACAAAATATAAGACTAGTTACTATAATTTGTAGAATCTAGATGTTTGTTACTAAAATATCTACTAAATATAATAAAACTGATATTTATTCAGAGTATCGAAGGATTGGGTAGCTATCAAGATAGAGTATGGGCATTATACGAGAGCTTATAGTACAGTATAGATAAAGAGCAAGAACCTAAGAGTTGAATCATTAGAAAATGAATGTCCTTTTTAACTAGAATTTCAAGTTGGAAGAACTGAAATTAACACACATGATGAACAACTCGTACATAGATAAAAGCTAAGAGATAGAAACTCGTCATTTTAAGCTAAAGTCAACTGCCAATTAATTGGCAGAAGTTTGAAATCTATCGTCCAGGTAAAATTTAAATTCGTCAGGTTAATAAGTAAAAGTTAAAATCTGTATATCATGAAGAGCGTTACAGCTTCTGACGCTTTAATTTGACAGCATGGACCGGATAGCCGGCAGATGTGAACTTTCTTGTAGAAAAACGTGTCAGAGCATCTTGGTTGATGACGAGCAGTCCAAGTCTGGTGGCTGAACAGCTCCGGCACAGAAAAGCTATGATGAGAAGAACGTTTTGCCGCAGTTGAGCATGTTTTTATGGGAAAACTTTATTGCCTGGAATTCAGCTAGCGCTCATAACGCTTTCACTCCTAAACATTGGCATGGGCGCTTCAGGCGTCACTGTTAAGAGCAGTGGTTTTGTGAAGGATTTATTGCAATATTTTTGCAATATATTAATCTAAATTGATAAGTACAGAGGCAGTAATATTTTTACTTCTAAGTCACAAAATTTTCTGTTCATTCACCCATCAGTGTTTCATTCGGCATGACTTATATGTATAGTACGATTTTATCCATCATCTGGTGGTTATTATTACTAGTGTAATAGCAAAATCGTAGTGATTTACTGCTTCAGTGACACTTTCTAGTGAACACAAAGTTAGCATAGCAAATTGATATAACAATATATTTACTTTCTCACAGTTCTTCTACTCCTGCTTAAGTTCAGCAATTATCTAATTAAAAGTAAAGAAAGTCGATGGAGAAGATAAAATCGAGATTCGTGGATATGATACTTTAATAATGTTAAACAATTACAGCATCGTTTTAATGCATCACATGCTATGGAAAGAAAAGTTTAGACTGAACTAATATATATCGTCTTCATTTATTAGTTTCAATATTTGATTGAATATTTACAAGGAGTTGGAGATAGCTTGAATGAAGATATTTTCTTGTATTGGCTGGCACTACTCGGCCCACACACCTACAGGGTCTCAAAATCAGGAATACACAAGCACAACTACGAGTTAAATGTGTTAGATGCAGTTGCAAATTAATAAATTCAATGGCAAATAAATAAATAAAATAAGTTTCGGAAGCAGGAATGAAAACTTTCACAAAGCATCTAATGCACAAGATATACAAATCTGTATGCCAGTGAGTGTGTGGAGTCTGTTACCAATGCTCTTTAAAAACAATTAAGCGCTTGCAAAGAGGACGGAACTCCTGCAATATTCTAACTTCAATTGAAATAGAGCACTTGTTCTTTAGAAATACTGTCTATCTCAGCTCAGAAATTCAATATAACGTTTCGGGAAAGTAATAACCGTGATACCAGAGCTTCTAGGTGACTGGTGACGATGTATGGGTACAACTTCTAGAACGAACAATAATTCTAATAGAGTTAAAGCGAGCCAGCCGACGGCTTTCGCTCTAAAAATCAATGACAAAATACTCAACCTATGAATCCTCAGTGTGCTTGAATGTGGTTTACTCAAACAAGTGAATTTCTCTGTCTAGTGTATTGGCAAAAAATGTTGAGTTAGCAGCTAAAGTGAGTTTTGGGATTGCTAAATCATTTCCCTGGCAATACCAGAAACACTGTCAGCATTATCTGCAAAATATAATAGAATGAAATCTTATAAAGGAGTACCTTATGATTTTAACAATATTACAGTAAAATTGCTATATATTTTGTCAATAAGATGACCGTTTCTCAGTTCTTAATAAATCACCTATAAGTGGCAACGGTTGTTGAAAACATATTTTCCAGATTTTCTCCAGAGAAGTAAGAATAACAATCAAAATAAGCGACGCTGTTACTATTTATGAAAACAGATTTCAGTGAATATTGCGTTCATCAAACGTGAAAGAAACTAATTTTATGCACGTGTTCTGTAATAGATTTTAAAAACTACTGCATGCACTATTCGTTCACTAAATAACAAACAAATAAATAAGAGAATAAAGTATCAGCCAATTTCTACTCGCAGTCAGGATTCAGTATTTATAAAACTGCACAAGTTTGAATTTGCCTTGCGCTTTATCAAATGAAATGAGCTGGGGAATTGAAGTTGAAAATGGATGTTGCAGGTCCCCACTTTTATGGGAGTTGAACTTTAGGAACAATTCGAATGCTCTTTTTTTCGTGTTGTGCTCCTCAATGATCTCACAACAACGATGATTCCCATCAATGATTTTCAACACACGAATGACGAAAAGAAAACGTTAGAAAAATGATATGCAAGTATATATTGTTACATCAGTTCTTAATTTCATGATGAGAAGTAAATATTTTCAATGTTTTTGATATTGGTAACAACTTTCTCGTGAGTCTATTTGAGCTTGTTTACATTTCTTCAAAGTTGGTGCACAAATTAAATACTTCTGTTAACTACATAACTTGAAATCACGAATACATTTAATGAAGCTTAATTTGACTTGAAAGCGAGCGTACGATCAGTGACATTCATTTCTCAACATTAGGCCTGAACTCACTTGAAGCATCACTACTACTCTTAAGATCTTATCGATAAGCCCCATCACTACTCCTAAAATGTTAACATCAATAATTCAAAACCCGATGTACAATATATGCACTGTATACTCTTTTGGAAATAAAGTTCATTTATTGATTTGTTTTATTATTTACTAGTTGCTACTGACGATTAGAACTCCTGGAGTCACCTTCTGACCAAGACTCTGCACCTGCTGTAAGTCAGAACGAGAGTCATCATTGCGGTGATGAGCGCTTGTGGCAGTCACAATGTACGGACCCGATGTTTTGGCCTCGTGTCGGTCTATGTGAGAATCTTTGTAGTACAAAGGTACCTTGTTGTAAACGTGCTCAGTTGTGGTGACGTAAACGGAATGTGTGATCGTTTTGAAGATCTCCTTAAAGAACGTCGTGGTGACGTAATGCGGTGTCACCACGGTCTCCGTATCGTAGAAACGTTCTACTGACGTCGTGGTTACGTACACGGGAGTGTAAGAAGTGGTAGTAATGTAATGGTTCTGGATATCTGTAGTGGTGATATACTGGCTGCTAAAGTAAGTGGTCGTGAGGTACACTGGTTCATAAAGTGTGGTGTGGAGGAGCGATGTGTAGGTTTGGTGCTGAGTTTCTGTGATATAGTTGGTGAGGACCTTTGTTTTATGTACAGTATGAGTGTAATGCATAGTGTGGTGATAATTAGTGGTGAGTGTGTGAAACTCAGTGTGGTATTTGGTATTATAGATGGTGGTGTAGATTGGTACATCTCGTGGGATAAGCTGAGTGCTGTAGGCTGTCACAGGCACTTCTCGTACCTGTAACGAGTAGGGAAGAGTAAATAAAGACTCTTTATTAGTAGAATGAAATGTTACTAACGGTACCAGTCTAATGTACCGTAATCAGCCCTCACAATTAATTACACAATACAGTGTTATGGAGAAGGCTAGATTTAAGTTCAGTTTTAACATAAAGTCAGTAACAATTCTTTACTAGGTGGTCCAGTTTAAATAAAGGTTCAGAATTTACTAATTAAGTCTCCTTTCATCAATGTTTTATGCTAAGAGAATGTTGCGAGATCAGATATCACACATCACTATGATATTTTTCTTTACCACATGTTACAGTATTTTTATACTCTAGCACTAAGCTAAAAGCAAAGAAATAAAATAATATTTTAGCGTAAGGAAATGAATTCGAAAAATGAAAACCATGGAAGAAAACGCTCGTACAAACGTTTCATTGAAAAACTAGGAACGCTTACGTTTTAATTTCCTCGTACGTAAGTTTCTGAAACTGCATTCAGGAATGAATAGTTGAATTTTTGCCGTGATTGAGATCATCACAGGTTAGCTTCTGTACAACTACCCATCAGTAACACTTGAATAGAAACACGGGTCTATTCTTACGTTAGGTTCTGTACAAATCTGTTTCACGTTAGGTTCTGTACTAATAGCCATCAGTAACACTTAAATAGAAACACGGGCCTCTTGCTTAATCCTTTCAAGTCTGGTGGTACACATTTCATACCTCCGAAGAGGTAATGTTTAATGCTTGGTGGTACAGAAAGCATACCATTTTAAAATGTAGTTCCTACACTGCTCAGTAGCTCGAAATTTTTCAGACCATCATAAATTTAAAGGAATATCCCTATGAATCTATAAATTTTTGCTCATGTTACACATTTCTTGCCATCAAAAGTATGAGCATGAAAAGGCTAATCACTTTCACCAGCCGGCCAACTCAGGAGCTACGTTCACAGTAACAGTCATTGCTAGGGTTTGAAGAAACACTCGGTCTCATTAACATTGCAAGACTGGCCGTACAAGATTTAGAAGATTCACGGTTCATGGTATGATAGTCTTGTTACGCTAGTCCATGATCTCTCCTACGCTTTAGTTATAATTGAGTAGCCAGGATATAGTACCAGGGACCCCAACAAAGTTCTAATCCCCTTTCTATGATACTTCTATCTCCGTCACTTTTCCGCATTGATGTTTATGTTTTTAACTTTGTTGGCTAATTTGCTGACCATAGCACCATTTTTTCCAAAGAAAGATCCTCAATGTTCTAGCATTGGAAAACTTAAGTTTTCTGTTGTGTAGCAGAACAATTCTGAGAATGGCGTTCTTTAAAATGGGTACGTGGATCACCTTCTGATATATTACTCGTACAACTAAATTTTAGTAATTCAACTTCCCTCACGTTTTGGGTGACTATACACGTACTGATGAACAAAAAACCACTCCCATTGCACATATTTTGATTCAAATGTGTGCACAGAAATTCGATTTTTACAACTGTATATTCAGCGAATAAAGCTGGAACTGAAGTATGATTATCTAAGATCATAGAATACTGTTATAAACTTAAGAAAGGTAAAAAGTTTTATGACAGCGTTATTCGAATTTACATTTGCTCAACAACACATCACTGGCCACGTATAATTATATGATTGAAAAGAATGTCAAATCAATACAATCATATCTCGACTGCAGTGCATTCCTCTAGACTTCTGGTCAACCACGACAAGCTTTTTTTGAAAGTAAAGCAAAGTAAAGTAGTTCGTTCCCTTGGTTACGATGTCGTTTTAAAAAGAGCTCAACCGCTTACCTTTGTTCTGAAGTGAGTTTTGTAGTGAGTGATGAAATCCGTCCTTGTATCCGTGATGTATTGAGTCACTGGAACCTGGAATGAAGTAATGTTTTTCAGAAATAAAGTAGTATGAAATTAATGAGTATGCGTCGTATATGGGCAGTGAATGACGCCAAAAATGTTACCATAGAAAAGTAACAATAAATTTTGATTCTTTACCTTTGCTAACGTTACACTACTTACCCAAACGTTTTTTAAAGCAGACCAACTTACTGATGCTTGTTACGCAAGAAATATGGATTGAGTAGCTAATAAAGGCTGCCTTAAGCACTAATCTATTTTTTTGATTCATTTTATCAATAAGATTATTGGTAAAACTGGATAAGTCTTTCTTAAACTTTGCTCTAATGATACCACAGTTACAAATTTGGTTTCTAAGTTCAATGTTTTTTTCTTTAGAGCTCAAAAGAGGAGGCATTAAACAACAGATACAATACAAATCAAAATATGTCAGGTCTTCAGTGCATAAATATAAGTTCATTCACCAATTTATAAATGATAGAATTTGAATTCAGAAGTCACTTAAGGTAACACTTTCAATCTGAGCGAGACTTCCAAATTGCGTAATGAAAGCTATTGTCATGGGTGATAAACGAATCCCTTACATTTTTGAACTGAGTGTGTGTCACAGTGACTATTTCTGGACCATCATAACCACCATTGGCATGTGGAGGATGGTAGTCTTCGACTAGGGCCTCATAGACCGGATAGTCGTAGCTATAATCAGGGCCATATCCTGGAGGGTGACCTAATGAAGAGTGATGGTTAGTGAAAGAGTGTCCAGCCCCTGGTCCAGCGCTGAATGCAGGTCCTGTGCCTGCAAAAGGGCCTGAACCGCCATAGTAATGATGTTCTCTACCGATTCCATCCAATAAAGGAAGTTGAGGTGGTCCACCGTTTGCTGGAAATTCTCGCCTTTCGGGTGGAATCATCGCTGAGATTCGTGAATTCTGAAAACCGTGCGGCCTTTTTTTGTGTGGTGTTGCACTGGCAGAGTCTGGTAAATGCGGAGCTCCAGGATCGTATTCTAGGAGGGAAACAAAACCGTTCCCCCCGAAAAGAGAACCAAATGTTTCTGAAGCAGAATCCCTCAGACTTTCGAGAACAGTCCGATTTCTTCCAGGTTTCTTCCTTCTTCGTCGCCGACTTTCAGAGTCTGGTGCAACTTCGGTGTCATTTTTATAAAATTTTGTCAATGGTAGGGAAGAGTTCGGTCTTACATAGGATCTCTCGGTTGAAGAGGCTAAAGTTTTGCTGTCTCTCATGCCGATGTGAGTCTTAAATTTAGGTATTGTCATATTTTTTCGACTGTCATCTTGCTCTGAAGGAAAAATAATTTTCCCAGACGCAGTCGTGCCGGATCTTTCAATCGTTGAGTTTCTTTCCAGATGATACTTCCTAGAGACATCTGTGGAGATGCCGGGGAAAGTGGCTCCGAGAGCTGCTGATCTGGCTCTTGTTGATTTCTTTTCAGAGTCTAGAGGTCTAAAACCGTCTACACTTTTTGAACTTACGACAAAAACGATCAGGATTATTAGCGCTACTTTGTTCAAGGGAGACAAAATCTGCCACGTCATTTTTACCTGAAATGAAGGAGAAAACATGTGTGAAATTTTTATTTTGACTTTCTAGGATTATTAGGATTTACCATTAGCAATAAACTAATCCAAAGAAGAAATTTCATGATTCAGTAGTTTAGATACCTGATGAATTATTTTCTTAGAAATTAATTTTTTCCCACACAATAGAGCAACAATAAAACTTGGAGGAAAAAGGTTCGTACTGAGAGGATAGATTCCAAGTTCGATTTGTCTGTCCATCGTGACGGGCTGCTCGAAAAGTCAGAGCAGTACTGAAAAAGTTTTCAGTAGCACGGCGCGCTACTACCGTGAAAATATTATAAAAGATTACAACACTGTACCTGATGCTATGGCCCTGAGTCTGCATCACTTGTAGCCATCAATGAATAAATTAACATGCTTGAGCACGATGATTAACCCTTTAGCGACCAAGAGGACTATTCGGTCGCCTTTCACAGTCTTTGGGAGAATTGTTCTAATAATTAAACAGTGAGCAATATGAGGTTGCTACTAGGTTTGAACGCTTCGGCATGTTACAGCGTCGTTCTTTTGGCTGCCTGGTTCTCAGCATGCTTCATTGCATCAGTGTACAGACGGTCTTTGTGAGCTTATATGTAGAAACTAGAAAAACAAATTGGTCGCTAAAGGGTTAAATTGAGGATTCATACGGGATTGCCTACTTCATAGATGACTTGCCAAATGCATGGTATTTCTGAATCTGTATAAGCGAACCATTTTCCTACTCTAACTAATTTACGACATAAGAACATTTAAGTTGACAACATAAGAATTAAATCTGTCTTTGCCAACTCTGATTTTTTTGCCTCTGTGATTCCAAAATCGACAAAATTGTTTGCAGGGTATACGTATGATAATATGCCTTGTAGGTTGTTAGGTTTAATACCACGTAATAACAGAAGATATATTCAGCACCGGTGCATTAAAAATTACACGGCTTCAGTGATTCAGATCGTTTGTGAATAAGAAATATGTACATTAGTATATTCTTAATACTGTTTCTCTGTGATGATTAAGCACCACCTGAATACAGACTCAAGTCAGGAATGTTCAATCAGAGAAAGTTTAATAAAGAAGATTCTTAAAGTACAGAATTTCCAAGCGATTCATCCTCTAATAATATCTAACACTATCCTCGCTGCACTGTCCCTGCCCAGAGCGATGCACGGGGATATTTTCCACTTTCTAAAGTATAATCAAGTAGCTCTGAGAAGCCTGCTGTTCTCTTCTGCCATTATTCTACAGCAGCTCCAAGCAATTTCTATGGTCACTCACATATCACTTGCTGGGTAACAATTTACTTAGACTGATTTACTAAACAGTGTAACATTTATCTGACAAATCGCAGCTATTTCACGTTGAATTGTGGAGAGGTTTCTGTCACTTTCAAACATTCCTGCCTTTCTATTGATTGCAAGATTTATTGCAGCATCAGAAGTAACAGGGTGAAATCAATAAAGTAATAATTCTTTCATCTCGTGAGCATGAATGGCCTGAGGGCATGAGTAAACATACGAGTACATACCTATGCCTCGTTTTCCTCACGCTTAATTTGATGTGAATATTCGTAGAGAAACTTCAGGGGTTTCAAACTAGGGTACCAGCCATGCTCCTTACAAGAGAATCGTAACTTTTCAGGCTCAGTCTCCATCAAAATCAATTCGATAAAGAAATTTGATGATTTATATGAATAAAACGCTTTACTCTAAAGTGTGTTACTTAGCACTGAGTGTTGAGTGGGGCACTTTACGGGAGTGGAACTTGAATCAACTTGATTGATACTTGATTGAATCAACACAGTGGAACGTACGTTCTTTAGGACGACTCAAGCGGCTATTATATTATTATGAAACTCTTTAATGCATAGTGAAACTGTCCTATACATGAATAAATTAATTTAACTCAAAAATCATTGCACAATTGCAATTTCAAAAATATGCGAGTGGAAGTTATTAGTTTCTCATACCACATACGAACAACAGCATAGACACAAAATAATTCTCACTTTCCTTTGAGTCTTGAGCTACTCTCTTAAAAGCAAGGAATTTTGGAGCCTCAGAACGAGTATCTCTTATTGTTATACATTTGTTTGAAAATAAAATTACAGGTAATTGTTTTCTAAACAAATTCAGTGTTTGTTAGCAATTTCATGCAGATGTAGCAAAAATGTCTTTTTGTGATCATTTATTAGAAGCTGTTCATTTCATCCCTTTTAAAGCTGATTAATTTCCTTCTATGTTTTATTTTGGCAATTGAGATAGATGTATATAGTATAAATACTAATCAAATAATTACACGATATAGATACGATGCATCTAAAAGAATTAATGCTTGATTTCATAATAATATAACGAATTACCTTTACTTACAAAGATAGGTAAATACCAATAGATACGAATAGTCTTAACTGTGTTACTATTTAACTTTAAGAACACCCAACTTTTGAGGGGGATAGAGGTACTAGAAGTGTTGGTAAGCAGCTAGTTCCTGCTTCCAGTTCATGGGCTTGGAAACGCTATGCAGGGAAATCTATAGTCAGGAAGGTTTGAAAGCAATTTATTGAGAAAGTTTCGGTTGTACGAGCGTGTTTATCGAACACATTGTTTCCTAGTTGGAAAGTAAGATGAAGATATCTGGAAAGCCTCCTTTATGCATATATATATATAGTAGTATTTATTTTGTAAACAAAAAGACCAGAAAATTTTATCAAAGCAACCAAGATATAGCAGCGTTAAGACTAGCAAAGTGAAGAAAGCAACGGTTGAGCTGCCAGAAGGACGGTGCTACATATGTGGAAAGTTACATAGTCATTACCAAAGGTTTCGTTCGTAAGAACGAACAATATTCTGGACTGATGAATGACTTGGCAGTACAGGGATTAAAAGTGCAGGCCACACGCTGAAGCTCGTTCAAGTCTGAATGACACTCTCAGTAAACACAGAAATTGCACAGAGAAAGCCAATCTGGACTCATAGAAAGTTCTTTTGTGCAGTATATTCGCACCTCGTTTGAATTTTTTGCCGTTTTGAGCTCACCCTGTGAGACAAAAAAGATTGAAGGAAATTTAGAGTAGGTCTTTTAGACGGTATCAAATGAAACTTGTAAGAGAACTTGTGCATTTATTCCGTTTTAAACAATCTATGGTACAAAGTTATATCAGGGAACCACTCTCTGTCAAAAATCATTGGAAAAAATAATTGCGTAAGGACAGCATCTGAACTGTTCTTTTCCTCTGGGGTATCCCTAATGCATAAAACCAATAACTAATTTCCATTAATGACCTTGAAGGATCGGTCAGCAAATTAACAATCTCATCTTAAAGCTTCAACCTGATTCCATCTATTTAAGTTAAAGATTTTCACTTTACAGTTGAAAACTTCAATTGTAACGTGATGTTGTATGCAGTTGTTTTGCTACACAAGATTTAGTGCATTTTTTTGCATGCTTTCAATCAGTTTTACTCAAAACGACTCGAATACGTTTCAATAAAACCTGTGAAGCGTATTTTATTTTATATCTTTAATTTTTCCAAGCTATTCTTGCATCTATCATGCTATAAGCCACGGTAGAATTACTCATGTATATACCTTCAATTACTTGCCGTTGTGAAATAACAACCACACTTTACGGTGTAATCAACTAGCGTGTTTATACCATTTAAGGATCCTAACGGTAAGTCATTTTCAAATCTTATGCTACATATTTCATGCATCAAAATCAGTGGAAAATTTTTTTTCAACTTTTAGGAATATAAATTTTACTACTTGTGGCCTCTCGTCTACCGAAAACATCGTCCATGTAACGCAGTTCAACAACAAATGTCCATCTCCAACTTGCCCCGCGTCCTGTTTGGAGTTTTGATTTCGCTTGGAGCATCAATACTACTCTTAAGATCTTATCAATAAGCATCATCACTACTCTTAAGATCTTATCGATAAGCATCATCACTACTCTTAAGCTCTCATCGATAAGTGTCATCACTACCTTTGAGATGTTAACGTTAAGAATTTGAAAATCTAATGCATCTTTACTGTATACTTGATTGGAAATAAAGTTTCTTTTTTCTTTCTTTCTTTCTGCTGCTGCTGCTCGAGGTGAATTTCATGACCACATCCTCACCAGGGAGCGACGTATTCCTAATTGCTCACACAGTATTTTAATTTAGAAATTTTATAATATCATATTAGCAAATGTTCTTATTAGTTTTAAAGATTTAGATCCTTAGCCTATTCTAAGCAATTTTTTTTAAATTGTGATCCATTAGTTGAAAAACACGGCTTAGCTTGTATGCAAAGCGGGGACGCTTGAGTTACTCCTAGTGTATTCCTTGTTAAAATACTTTCTTCTATATTTTATTATTTATAAATTTTAATGCTTTAATTGTTCGCCGCCCCACACCAGATTAATTTTCAACATCGGAAAATGAAACAATAACTCACTACTGAGGAATTTCGAGTTAACTGTATCTAGGAGAAAGTAGATTAGCATATGTTTTTACTTAATAATTATGGTACAAATAAATCCGCGCTGGGATACTGATTGGTGGGCATTAGTTGATGTAAAACAAAATTAATCTCTATAAGCATTGTTAGTGCACAGAGCTGTCGTTAGACTGTCTGTAGTCAGAAATTTCATTTAAAAATAGAGTGAATAAGAAATCACCCATCACTTTGAAATTGTGTTGCTCGTTATGATGTTACCTTTTTTGATACGAGTGACACGGATCAGATCATCCAGGTACGTAACGGGGTCACTTACAGGATCGTTAATTACAGACTTCCGTTGTTATGAGAGTCTACTTAAGCACTCGATCATTAGGAACTACTGGATCTCAATAAAGAAACCTTCTGGTGTAGATTACTTAATTTATAGGTCGTAAAGAGTTGTGAAATCTCCCTCAATAAACTATATGGACGATAAAATAATTTTAATTGTACTGTTCGTCGTTGATGTGAATAAATATATCTGGCAACAGTTGGTAATGAATATGTCATGTAGTTACTGAAAAGTTTGACCAATTACAAATGAAAGTTAATTCATAAATTGGTCTCACCCTAATGATGGCTATTTATATGTCAATGAATCAGATTTCATTCACGAAGTTGAAGGTAACAAATTTTTACGTGAAACCATTTTACAAATAAATTTGAAAATGGCTCACTCCACAGCAGTAACAACTGAAAATATCCATAATCAAAATGTACTTCACTTTCCGAGCGCAGTTACTCGTAAACTAAACTTTGAAATATCACTTCTTTCTTCCTTTTATGATATCTAATATATTACAAACACCAGCTTGATAGCCAAGTACCATGAGTGTAGTTTACATAACTCATTATTTTTTCAATAAACATTTTTACCTGATATCGGAGGCGAAATGTAATTTTCGTATTAAATAGTTGAACAATATGTTTCCCGTGCGATTGAGTAGAGTGTCATTGAAGGGAACAGCTTTTAAGTACCCACGTATAGTTAATGATCTACAAATCAATAACTACACGGTGCAGCTCTACCCTAGCCTTCTAAGGTCATCAGAATGGTTTCTTTGAAGGTTTTGAAGACTGCTCGATTTAGAGACTTGAGCTTCAAAGGGAATTCGAGCGCAAAAGAACAGCCTTCGTTTTGCATGTCTCAATTTAAAATAGTGCTACTATACGAGGGCATGATGATAGAGCAGTTGATTTTATGCCCGAAGGTTTAAAAATTTCAATGCGATTCGTAATCTTAATTTTTAATATTCTTTGACCAAAAATCTTTTATAGACGTGAACTAACAGCGTTCCCTTATTGACATGAAATCCCATCATTACAGGCCTTTCAATTATTGTTGATGACTCCTGTATCTAAACTTTCTTGCCATCAAAAGCCTTTTAGTTTAGTTCTCATTTTTCTGGAGCTCTGACCGTTCAGGACTCTTCTCTTAAAGAGACTTTCACTTTCAAGGACGTTTGTTTGCTGAGGTCTTCCCGTTCTGAGTACCATAAAATAAAGCTACTGCATTCATGGTGATGTATGAACTAAGAATCTTTGAACATAGAAATTCAAGATGAGTTTTAATACTAAGAGTGTCGTGCGTAGTTGAATATTCGCATAGATTTTCGTATTCTGTTGTGCAGGAATGAGTTTGGAAATGGCACCTACAGGGAGGGTTGAAATGTTGATTAAAACAAAGTAGACATCTTATAAAACCATAAAGGATGTTATTGTGGATGCTGATTTCCATTGTGTACTATAGATATCAAGCGTTGCATGTGATTATCCCTTCAAATTGTTTGATTTATACATTGCACTTTTAAAGACATCCATGTACCTAGAGGGTCGCAAAATAAATAATGTGAACTTACGTTAAAAGAAAATCAGATGTGATTTAGTAGAAGCTTCATTTCTAAACGTATCACAGAAGCTTTCAAAAATCTCTTATTTTAATTTATTTACTTTAATATCCCTCGAAATCATCTGGCTCCCAAAAACTACAGCTGAGAAAAAGTGGCAGACTACATTCACGAACAAAAAGATTCTTAGTACATAGTCAAACTTTTCAAGCACATGATCTGCAACAATATTCATTTGATTGCTTTGTTCAATGAAAATACTGAAAAGTATTGCACATTTTACACATCGGTAATAAAATTATCTACTGCATATTTGCGTTGTTTGAATCAACATTGATGACCTGATAACTTTGATTGTATTCGTAAACAACCTCGACTTGGACCTGATGTCACATTTGTTTTCATATCTCCGTCAGTGATTATGTGTCTGCTTTGAAATCTTAAGAAATCAATTTTTCACCTGCGACTTCAGCTAAAATTCGACGGCCTCGTCGTATTCAATCACAAATAAAAAATTCCGAGAAATTGTCATCAAATTCTGTGTGGTATTGTTCGTAGTTAGAGTAGTACGAATATTAAAACATGAGTTGACTGGCGGGTTGCCCCCGAAGACAGTCAGGCTAGGGACCACTGACTGACCACGTGAGTTCACATGAGCACCACTTTCTTGCTACAACCTCCCACCCTCGGCAGCTCCTGCTCGACTATACACCATCACAAAATCTTGCTCAACTTCAGAAGAGCCTTTCTCGCCTGCGGGCCGGGCGCCATATGGTGTTCTCTCCCCCTGCCCTCCTCGTACTCATTACGAGCGTTACTTGCACTGTTCTGTGCATTCTCTAGCCGTGACTACGCTGACCGAGTCTGTGACTGATTGAACTGTTAGGTACAACTGCTTCTAGACTGATGGGCAATGTTTCAAGCAATCGAATGCTGTTTTAATCTTTGATGAGCTTGTCAAATGGAAAGTCGTAGAGTTCTGCTTTCTCTTACATTCTCAATACACGGAGGATTTTGTATAAAATATAGTGCCGTCTGACTATGACAACCTGTGTCTGACTATGACCGTAGATTATTGGAACTGCTCATATAAATACTTTCATCTTTCTGGTCACGATCAGGGAAGAAAAATTCGTTTACTCAATACCATCAACCGTTGAGATTATTTTTGTCATAATTACCCCACTGGAGGCACATGGGTTGGAAAGCATCATGAAATGGGATGTGAAAAAAATGTATTTTCATTTGAATAACCAGTCAATACTTTTTGCCAATACTTTTTGTAACCAGTTTTTCGAGCTAAGAATATACAAGGAAAATAGCACAATATAGGTACGAGTATCTCATGGTCCTGTGGTGTAGAACAAGCATGGAAAAGTTTTCAACATCGAATCATGAGCTTATCGAACATGGAATACCACAAATTCATAGCCACATTACGGTAGCAAGATAGTTTGAATAAAACTATTCGATTGATATGTAATGTCTTAATGAAGGTGTCGCAGAGCCGAAAAAATATAACTCGAGAATTAGAAATAATATATTAGTATTCAAAATTATTATGTGGTATTTTCAGCAAATTTTGCGACTACGGGCTTAATTTAACTGGTGACAAAACATGTGATGTAGTCGCAGCAGCAAACAAGATTAGAATTTCAATACGTCTGTTTAAGCCTTCATAAAATACCACAATGACGATTTATTAGTATCTACTGTCACATACCTATTAGAACATAAAACAAGATAACTTGAGCTTCTATTTGAGTCTTGGGCCACTTTCTTAAACGAAATGAACTTTAGAATTACTCTGATAATAACTTCAGATGTAAAATACGTATTTTAAACTACACATTCACTTTAACCACTGATATGATAAAACTCAGGTTTCTCTGATTTTTTATATGCTTGAAGCTATGCAAAAACAGAACAACAGGTGATCTGCAATATGACGCATTCCTGCGGCTATTGTACTCAAGTTCCAGGTGTTTCATGCAAAAAAGTGAACGTATTATAAAATTTCTACTATATCACTCGTGAATCTTCAATTATTCATAAACTATATGCATGTTCTAATCCTCATACCAGTAGCAATAAAATGAACTAATGAAAGTTTTTGTATAGTGTTGAATGATGAAGCAATTCCTGCATAACTAACAATATTTTTTATGATACTTTCTTGGTGAAAATAAAAGTGAGCGTTGAGGGTACTTATTTTAGCAATTAATGAGATTAATTTGCTAATTTTGGCGATTTATTGATAATCATGTATAAAATTAATCAAGTAATTAAGTCATAGTCATGACTTTTAAATCAACTCACTATCCTTTGTGCTAATTCGTGTTATGTCAGTTGACATATATAAAATTAAGTATTATATTTAGTTTTATACCTACCCTTGAAATTCTTTATCTACAACTCATTAAAAAAATATTTTTATCTTGGAAGTACGAGTTTGCAGTTATTAGAAAATTTAATCTAATCAATTAAAACTTTTGCTACTCATGACTTAAAATTTCTACGCATTCAAGTAGTTCTTTGGTCTGGCGTCGAATTCCTTTTAAGATTATTTATTAAACTGGCAATTGCAAGAAAAAATGTCCTCGTAACTCGAGACGTCACTTTCTCATCATTCTAATCAACTTTAATTCATCTACCATACTTTATTTGTTTCTCATTGCATTACAGTTTTACAATCCATTAATAAGCTTCCAAAAGATGTTGAGCATTTAATACGATATTACTCAATTACTCGTGTAGGCTTGATACCTATGACATTTTAACATAATCTTACGTGAAAAATAGGTGAGTAATTTTATACTTTGCTTTTCCTAGTTAATGAAGATTGGGTATGATTAACTTTCACCTGTTTTCAGCTATGAGGTATTTAACTTTGGCTAACCTAATTTTTGTAATTTTTAAAGTTTAGATAAGAACTAGCGTACTCAGCCGTCAAAAATGACGGCAGGGATTCCGTGACAATACTTCAGTGGTGCTCGCCAAGGAACAACAATTCCAACAATTTCAATTCTTCTCCTTTCGTGCAAGTCTTCTTGCGACATGGTAGCTGTTCTTTCCGCAAATCTTTCCCTTTCTAATCTTCTCCTTTCTTTTAGTTCTTCCTGTTACATCGCAGCGCATACTTCAACTTTTCTTGCACTATCCATCCTTCCTCTCTCTTCACTGCTTGTTTTCAACGAAGTTTGCCTCTTTAGACGCTTTTTTCACGATCACGGTCCATCCTTGCTTCGCGTTCTTGGTAAGTTTTCTGAGAGATAGTTATCTTCTTGAGCTTAGCATCCATGGCTCGAACATTAGCCGTATCACTGGTTCTTTGCTGAGATCGTTGCCTTCTTTTCCTCTCGCGTGCAAGTCTGCGTTTCCTTCCTTTTGGTATTTCTTCTGTTGTTCTAATGAATCTTTCTGATTCAGTTTGTATCCAAAAACGCACATGTATGCAGAGTAGATAATACGGAATATTCCCGTTCTACAATACTAAGGCCATTCAGAATTATCTTGCCATTGAGAAAAGTTATATTCCGTTTATTATTTTGAGCTGCCACAGGTAGTTAATGACTTCTTGATGAGGAATGCCTTCTTCTAGCAAATTGCTAAGGCAGAAGAACAAGCGAAGCTGCTGGCATTTTCTGGCGAAAAATATTCTAAATAGCTTATGCACGCAGGGATCGAAAACTCAATCATAGATAACAGGAATTCATGTACCTTGCTCAAAAGAGGGATATTATCAAATCAAATAGCACCGAGCTTTTTTTCAAACCGAAGCAGTTTTTTTAGATTCACGGTTGGATGAGGCAGTCGATGGTCCAATAGCATAGTTTAAAGTAGACACATGCAGTCATTAAGTAGAAGAAGACTGTATTTATGCTACCTTTTAAACGAATGTTTCCCCCATCTTGCAGGGGAACAAAAAATTGTAATGACCAAGCACTGGGTTCCGTATCGTGACTACCTGCAGCGACCCAACCAAGGGCATCTACTCTGCGCGAAGTTTCAACTCCCACGAAGAAATTCAGCTGAAAAAAATATGCGAAGTAGTGTACATATGTACGACAGGATCAAAAATTCTAATGCAGTATTTCGACTTTCGAGTATGTAGTCCAGAAAGTATATTTGTCATCGTAATTTAGGGATGAAATTTCATGGTATCTCATCTTGTTATTCAGCGGACGAATTTCCTCCTATCTAAATCATTAAAAGCGTGACAGAGAGACGGATCAAGCAAGTAAACAAGCAAGCAAGCAACAAACTGTGTATTATTATACTAGTGTACCTGTGCCATCAAAAATGATGGCAAATACTGATGGAAACTGTCATATCCTAGATACAGAAATTCAGCATTACGGAAAGCAACTGCGAGCTTGTGTATGTATATTGTAATATGCAATACCCCGCCGAACTCGATATCCACGATACGAACTCGAGCATATAAGGATCTGGATTTTTCTAATTTTTTTAAATGACTTATTATAGTGCACTTGTACAGCTAAAATGAGTGTATTAATTTACCAGTGAACTGAAACCAAGACCACCAGTGCTAATTTCTTCCTATCTATTCTTAAGAACGTGGCGCGAAATATATAAATAAATACATAAATAAATATATACACACACGACAGTCATTGTTAGTATTAGATAGTGGGATATTTTTCATACTAGTCTGGCTTTCAGTGTCGTTCCTATGGTATTTGATTCATATAATCTCTTTATCATTTTAATATGTTGTTCTAAAGCAGTGGTTCCCAAACTTTTTGTGATCAAGTACCACTTGGAGGTCCCGTACAGTCGCCACGTACCACCTGGTTCTAGAGAAACTAAATTCGATCAAATATCACTTTATTTCCATAATTGTACAAGTAGAACACGCAAATCAACTAAAATTTGCTAACTACAAATCGTTGCCAGATTACCCTACGTTAGGCAGTAAACATTTTGTGAAGTAAAATATAACAAAATAAAAATTTTTCATGACCCTGAAAGTGTTCGCATACCACTTGGAAGGCCCTCGCGTACCACTAGTGGTACGCGTACCACAGATTGGGAACCACTGTTCTAAAGCTTAGTCCGTTAACCCTTTCGGTCCCGACGGCATCTCTGGTAGCCGCAGTCATTTTTCGCCCATCAAGATACAGAGCAAAACGTGTGTCTGTGCAAACGCTGGTCGGGCAGTGCAAGCTACAGTTTGATCAGGACACTGCAGTGACCGTAAAACATCACAAAGCATCTTTTTTTTAAATTTGATGCTAAATATGTTGGAAAGGTTTTGATATTTGCATCATGGTACCGAAAGGGTTAAATCCTGAATTTATGAGTATGTTACTTGAATACGTGAAACTCTATGTTATAAATAGCTCTTTTACAATCAAGTTATTCCAACGAAAACCATACAGTTGGTATGGATGGAAAAATAGAAACAGTGTAAGTGGTGACAATGGCGTACCAGCAAACTCTTCAGTAGCTTTTTGAAGTTCTAAGCTCTTTTCAAGAGTTTTTTTGTATTGTTTCAACTCCTTCCTACGTGTACATACCCAATGAGGATTTACCAGATTTTTAACATGCTTCAACCACAAGTTTTCAGGACACTTACGATGTCCTTGCGTCATCAGCCCAACGAGTACCATCTAAGTGTCGTGATACCTAGAAAATACTTTCTTTATGAAACAAGAATTATTTTTAGCTCATATTAGTTCATAAAAATTCCTTGATATTCATTGCCTTCGATGTAAAAAATCCCTTGCATACAGGATACGGTTTACTTTAGATGTCAGTCTGTTAGATCGCTCACGAGTCCGAAACTGCGGATATATAAAATCTTCTGAAATAGAAGGACTGCAGCTGTGTGAGCCCTTCGGCTGCCTTGGTAAAGGTCGTGTTATGTGGCAGAAGAAGGGTGGAGGAGTAGGACTGATTGTAAAGAATGCTCTAAATTGGAAATTGGAAG
>VCRD01000632.1:209489-235697 GCA_006783055.1 Trinorchestia longiramus | reverse complement strand
GGAACGACTTCATCTCTTACGAACACCATCTCCCAGGAACGACTTCATCTCTTACGAACGACTTCATCTTCCAGGTACGACTTCATCTCTTGTGAATGATATCATCTCCTACGAACGACTTCATCTCCCAGGAATAACTTCATCTCCCAGGAATGACTTCATCTCCCAGGAATGACTTCATCTCCCAGGAATGACTTCATCTCCTACGAACGACTTCATCTCCCAGGAATGACTTCATCTCCTACGAACGACTTCATCTCCCAGGAATGACTTCATCTCCTACGAACGACGTCATCTCTTATGAATGACTTCATCCCCTACGAATGACTTCCTCTCCTACGAATGATTTCATCTCCAACGAATGATTTCAACTCCTATGAACGATTTCATCTCCTATGAATGACTTCATCTCCTATGAATGACTTCATCTCTTACGAACGACTTCATCTCTTACGAACGACTTCATCTCTTACGAACGACTTCATCTCTTCCGGAAGCTAAATTTCTCAACGTCCGCTAGAAATTAAATATCAGTCATGATTATGTTTAGTTCATTTCCCATTGACAAGTACTTAAGGAATAAACAAGTAAAGGTATTTAATTAATTTTCCTCAAATTAATCGTATAAAGTTTTCTCGACTTGTGACGTATTTATTCTGTTGAATTGCTTTAACCCTTTCACGACCAAATTATTTTCATACTGATCAAAATATTGCGTAAATTATCACTTATCTTTACTAATCAATATATAATTTTGCCATAATTTTGAACGAAACATTTAGAATATGGGATTAAAGGGAATGATTTTTAAAGTTTGTTTGGGACATATTAACCCAACGGTAGCAAAAGGGTTAAGAAACTCACCCACGGTCGCCTTCAACTGACGGCCTGACGGGCACTCGATCTGACGCTCTAACTGAGTGCGTGTGACGTAGCAAAGATACAGAATTACTATACAAGCTTGAGCAGCAAACACAAGCGTGCACACACGCTTCAAGACAGCGCTATCGACTGGAAAGGTCCATCAAGTCCAACAGATGGAAATTTAAGAAATTAAACTTGATCACATAAAATCAGCTGAGTGTTAATATTTCTGAATATTATATACTCCTAGTTTGAATTATTCATAAGACTAGATAGTTCCCGTGGAAATTTCACGGTTTAAATTTGGCTAGTTTGAAATTATTATTAAGATGAATGTACGGGGTGTGAAAACCCAATTTCCTTTTTAACCTTTCAAAAAGTTATGAAATAAACAAGTTGTGTTGCTGCACCCTATACTAAAGATTTACGACGAATTATTGTGCTTTCAATTAATATTTTTCATGATAATATGAAGAATTTCCAATCTGTATCTTATCTCTCGATAACATAACCTAGATAGTACATGTGGAAATTCCACGGTTTAAAAGTTAGAAAATTAAGGATCTATGAAATAAAATGCATTTTTCAGCCTTACCCGTGTTACTATCAGAACCTGAATGAATATTTGACATGATCATATACAGAACTTTCATTCTGTACCTTATCTACCGATAATATGGTAGTGTAAAAGAAGGCTAATAACGGGGAAAAAGGGCGTATTTTATAGTAATCCAGCGCCTTTGGTATCGCCATATACAATGCTTATCATACATGCATACCGTTTTTGATTTCAGTTCAATAATTTTTCTTCAGTAATAGTTAGGAAGAAATGGGACGGACACAGATGGAGAGATAGAAATATACTGTTTATTATACGAGTAGAGACATGCAGCTAAATTGCCGATATAAATTACACTTTTCATCACCAGTTTTAGATTAATTTGAAGCTTAAGACAACCGTCAGTTGAAGCTGTGGCTCAGCAGTTCGGGTATTTAAATTCTAATTTGTAGCGAACTGTCAAAAGTGCACAGTATTTGTGATATAAATGAGACAAAAATGGCTGTGTGAAATGCATGCTAAAAGCAATTACCCGTATTGAGGACACTGACGTCAGAACACCATATCAGAGATGTCAGAACAGCTAAAGAGCGGAGTTTGATAGTTGAAAGCCTCGGCAGCTGCAGCAAGAGTTATGTTCCTGAGACTGCAGTGTCCCTGATACCCGCCCCCTCACCAGAGGTTGCTGTATCCCTGATACCCGCCCCCTCACCAGAGGTTGCTGTATCCCTGATACCTGTCCCCTCACCAGAGGTTGCTGTATCCCTGATACCTGTCCCCTCACCAGAGGTTGCTGTATCCCTGATACCCGCCCCCTTACCAGAGGTTGCTGTATCCCTGATACCTGTCCCCTCACCAGAGGTTGCTGTATCCCTGATACCAGAGGTTGCTGTCCAGGTCTGATGCCAAGTCCACACAGCGTCTCCGCTGGTGCCGTTTTTACGCTGCTGATGATCTCATTAAAAGGCAGCGCACAGCCACGACCAACTCAATCTAGTCAACCAGCAGCTCCACCTCACAGACTGCTTAAGTAATTTTTCATGTACCATTCACCTAAACGAGCCATTCAGCTCGATTTTACTCTGCAACACATCAGGCTTAGTGTTTGTTCTTCCAATATCTAGTTTATTTGAAATGAACTGAAGGCTTCTGCAATACAGATTTGGAAGCAATCTTGAAACATTCATATATTACTTGGCTTGAACAAATTCGTACGAGTACTTTATTTTTTTGCAGTCATGATCCATATCAAACTTAACTGTGAAAATCGTTAAAGAAGTGTGAACAATAACTGTTGTTCACAGTTAAGTGCCTCTAACTTGAACCAAAGTTTTGACTTGGTGAGAGGTTCTGAAATTTAGTTGATGGCATTATTTATGGTCATAGAGGAGTTCGACTCAGAAAATAACGTTTACAATCACTCAAATAAGAATTTTGCTGTCAAATTTAGTGACCAGCTGAACACGTTATTATAAAGCGTTTATGCACTCTCATGTGTTCTTTAATGGCAACGCAGTTGTTTGTATAGAATAGGAGTTCCAATTTGTTAGAATCATAAACTACCAGTGTAATAACTTTATGCAAGTGGAACTAAGTCTAATACTCGTTTTTCTCTCTCAGAGTTGGTCCAGCATATCCAGGCTTATCAATGAATTGAATACCTCTGATGACAGTAGTAATTCTATCTTTATTTGTGTGGAATGTTACTTTTTTGTTTCGGCAGACTAGTTTTCAAAAGAAGTATTCGTAAAGTTGATTTCAGCACAATTTTAGAATTAATTCTTTCTGGAGAAATGTCGAAATTCAGTTCTGAAATTGTGGACATTAAGAGCCTCAATTAATGATAAAACTTAACCAATAGTGTAAAATTGTTTCAGTAAACGCGTTTTCATTCAAAATTTTCGTAGTAAAATTTAATTCGTTCTCCGTCAAACGATTGTTTTTTTTTCAGATAAGCTGTGGTGGCTTCTCGCTAACGCTGGATTGCAAACAAGATAAAACACTGGTCATCTTCTGAACTCTGTGCTCATTTCATTGGTGAAATTTACATGGAATGCAAGGCATACTTGAAGTTTATGCTGACCACTGCGGTAGACCTGCACTCTTCTACAGGGTGTGGCAACATACCTTCCTTCTTTCAAAGCACTTTGCTTTGAAAAAAAGGAAGTCATGTTGCCGCATCCTATACAGCTTCACACCAACACGTTGCCAGAATGAAGGGAGAGATCGAACCAACTCGCTTGTCCAGTGAGTAGACCGTATACATGACCTGCTAGGATTCGTTACCAGCTAGCATTTGGCACGCAAGGATTTTTCCATTGAATTTTCATGCATTCTCTAGGTGCTTTTAAAAAATGAAAAGTTTTTTTAATTTAAGAAAGATTCGCACATGGTTCATAATTTTTCGAATATAAATATAATAATTATTTCCAAAGGTTTACGTCAAGATACTAGATACTGTCGAAAAAATCAGAAAACGCAACATTTAATTTTAAGCCCTTATTTGTGCACAGACAATTTTGGCCAAATTTTCTTTTATATTATGCTTTAAACATATCTCAAAATTTCCATATACCATCCGAACGAACAGGGACCAACAACAGGATACGGATGCAACATTGACCTACTTTCTGTCAAGAGTGTGCGTTTTCATGAGTATTATGACAGCATGCATCTGTGAAGCTTCACAGGGACTGAGTGTCATACAGGAACTTGTGAAGATTTTGACGAGTTAAGTTCTTTGCAGACCGAAATATCAGGTCAAAATTTACAAGCTCTATTTGAGCACTAAAGAAAAATTAATTCAGAATAGAATTTAATGAAAATTTCCCTTTCTCTCAGCATGGTGAAACTCTTGTTTCAATATTTGAAACATTTCGTATAACACTAGCAATGCACAAATTCTAATATTTTCAAACGACGGAATAACTTCGGCGTACTTTCCAATATTGACCAAATTATATTAGGTGGCCATGAGGTAAAGTATAAAAGTGCTCCAGCACCAAGGCGTGCTCCAGCACCAAGGCGTGCTCCAGCACCAAGGCGTGCTCCAGCACCTCAGTAACGTGGCAAAAAATATTGGGTTCTGCACGCTTCAAAATGTGCTACACTGAACTAAAATTTAATTTTTCCTAAAAAGAAGCCCTATTTGGCCTGTTACACCGGTAAGATTTCAACATAAAAATAGAGCAAACAGAAACTTGCAAAATTGCTGGAATTGTGTGAAATGTAAAACCTCAAATTACACAAAAATGACCAACCTGCAACCGATGATGTGCTGCCGTGGAAATCATTCAGATGCACGTCACGTAAGAAAGAATCTATCTCACGTTTGTTCACAATTAAAAATGCTTGTACTAAACTGTAAAAATTGGAATACATATAGTACATATGTTTTGAGTTTTCATACTCGTATATAGAACTAAAAAAACACCGTAGTTCACGACACATCGTATAATGAAACTGAGCGGCACACACAACAGAATGTTGTGCAACGAACACCTACCTTCATCCGCGGTAGCCGGCAGCTTACCCAGGGCATGAGGTGTAAAAAGTTCCAATATTTGTAGGACTAGCACTTTTCAATGTAAGATTATCTACTTGCATGATACAACTACACAAAAAGCCCTGCATTAAGTTTTACACTTAGCACAGCGAACCAATTTTCAAGTCTGTGCCAGTCAAGCCAAAAACAACTGGAAGTAATGGTAAAACAGTTACTTGAGAAAGTATGACCTCTTAAAAATGAGTGAGTCTAGCTAATAAAATTTGAAAGTGCGCTCGTTAAAGAGTTAAACAGGACTGCCATTATCTATTTTTTATTTGAATAGTTGAAATAAATGTACAGTTTTGCATGGAATAAATCTAGGAACTGAATGTTGAATTTTATATCCCATTTATGAGCCTATACTATAAAGACACTGTATTAACACGTATGAATTTGTTATCGTTTAGTGTCGGCCGAAGCTGACTTTTTTAGTGATTTATTCACAAGACTTGTTTCGAATAAAGAGCTTCCAAACAACTTCATGTAGTCTCTGAAGGAGCAAAAAACTTTGAAAAAAGTATTTTACTGTCGCTTCTTAACGTATTTAGTGCGCGTAGATGAAGTGTTCTAAACACGAGTCGAACAGATATCCTTGAATGTGCACGTTGAAAGCTTGATAGTAGTTGCACGCACACGTAGGTCCCCATTGTACTATAAACACATTAATACAAACATTAGTGCTTCTTTGCTAACTGGAATGCATAAAAATTGTAAAATATTTAATGTTAAATGATGTATGCCAAAAAAGTTCGTAAATTTCTAAAGAAATGTTCTTATTATTTAAGCTATTATCTTTATAAGTTGCTGCTCTCCTCCGATGATATCTTTTTTGTTTCTGCATGAAGCAATGAATTTTCGGTGAAGACTATGAAAAAAACAATCATTTTTATTTTCATATTAAGCGAAGTTAGACTTCAAAGTTGAAAAGTTTAAATAAATTTCTCAAGTTCATTCGGTGGCGAAAGAAATATAAGCTTGATTTTCTCCGTGATCCAAACGCTCGTTGTAGTATCACCTGTGCTATAAAATGCAACGTCCATCGCCTCTGATTTTACTGCGCAATAAAGTTTTCGAAAGCGAGAAATGACAACTGATCAACTTGGCAGGATTTGATGAGAAGCTCGCCATCGTAAAGTGATCGGCAGTCGGTCAAGAGAGAATTCTTTTGTTATTTTTTGATGAGAGCACCAAAATGCACCTCAGCATTGACAGGAACATCAATTCTCTGGTTATGTTAAGGATTTACGACCAGTTGCATATTGTGTCTGTTGCACACATTTTGAACGCAAGACACTAACTGCGTAAGTGACACTCCAGTTGTGTATATTGCGTGATAGTTAAACTGTGAGCTGTGTGAGAAGTGATGTTGTGCAACAGTTGAGCAGTAACGAGTGAACATTAGTGTTCATTACAGTAAAAAAATAACAGAGAAATGTCAGAATGAAACATTAAAATATAAATTAAGAAGCCCAGCAAAAGTCAGCGCAAGTAAAAGTGACGACAGCAAGTCATTTGAAGGCATATAGCTTCAGTTCTTAGTTCTTTGAAAAGCGAACAGAAAATTTGACGAACTTGCGGCCATGTCCTACTTGCACGTTGAATTTTTTTCTGTAGTTGCTTGATGCAACAATTTCCTCTTGTTTCTATAAATGCAAAACAATTCTGGAAATTATTCAGTATCTAAATTTAAGTTGCAGGTATATTTATTTTCCTAAGTTGAATGTATTGAGACAGTAATAATGGAGCTGGATGTCACAAAACTCATGAGTGCTAACAGCACGTGTACTACGGATATAGCTCACTGCACACTCTGTGATTCTGTTTACCAGGTCCTCAGCACAATATTTACATAGTGAACATCGAAGTTCGATGCAGGTAAAAATTATATGCTATTGGTTTCATTGCGTATCGAAAAATCATCCCAAGAATTTCTGGCTGATCTGAACTGAAAGCCTCCAGGCTAAAGTAAGTGAAACGTTCACTGAAAGTCCCGTAGACCAATTTTCATTTCAAGCCAGCTTGTCACTCTTGCTTGAGCGCGACACCAGAGTGAAGGGTGTGTAAAATGATGATGAGGTATAGCAGTGGCTTAATATTACCTTTATTTAAGGCTTTGGACAACAAATCAGATAGCATTTAGGTGATGAATATGATGTTGTTGAATACAATGACCTAACTTCACCAGGAGGTTCATGATTGCGTTTAGGTGGTGATCACTATTGCACTTGATTAATGTGCTTCTATAAACACATTAGGAAAAATAAGATGAACGTAAAATAATTTCAATATTTTATTATGAAATTCCAACTCAAAATATAATAACAGATACATTAGTGCAGTCAATGATACTTACGAGTTCAAAAAACAATAATTATTCTCACTCCGTACATTACAGAGTTGAGAAGAAACGTCTTTTTTAGAGCCAGGTGCTAAAATCTAAAGTCAATATATATATATAGATATATATATTATTTTCACCTTACTGGGATAACGAGTTCCGTTATAACACAATTTTCACGGAACTAGACTTATTTTACAAAATGAATCTACGGGACTCAACAACAAATATTTAACCCGTCAAAATAGATTCACGATTAACCACAGGCGATTCCAAATGAAGAGCAAGTTTCAACAATTCCAGATGCATTTCTTCAGACAAATAATACGGAACAAACAGAAAATTAGAAGTTACCCTCACTTAGACACAATCACTGTGGAATTCTTTCACGACAGTTCCTTGTGAACTTCAGGCCTAATTGAAAAGCTGTACACCAGCATCGTCGCTGCTTTCCAGCAGAACAAACGTTCACGAAAAAAACATATGTGCAGTTAGTTTAACTCTGACATTATTCCAATTTTTTGCTTCAAACATTTTGATAACACAGTGATGTCGACAAAAGTATCTTCCCCTGAAACTTAACGTCAAATGTTTCAAGCTCAAAATTGGAACCAGATGATGAGTTACGTTCAGTTATCGCGGTAGAAATTAAAATCATCGAAAGGGAAAACTGAACTTGCATTATGGACGCATTAAAACTTTAAAATAACAATTTTCAAACAGATGCCTCCTTAAAAATGTAAAGCTTTCTTGTAAGCTTTGGCTCCATTTGATGAAAAATAAATGAAGCATTAAAAGTTTATTAAAAATATAAACAATTTCCCAATCCCGACACAGATTTAACTACTGTTACCTAATTATAGAAACTTCCTCCGTAGCGAAGCGTCTACAGATGTAAAGTAAAAGAGTAGAGTGATGAGCACAAAGTTTGTATCTTGCGCTGCGTTGAGTCATGCTGCTGAGAGGAGCAGTGAACTGGACTTGCTGGTTCACACCAAGCAGCAACTATATAAGGCAGTTGAAGTCCAATTGAAGGTTTTCTTTATCTCACAACAACCTCTTGATAGGAAATTACAAGTGTGTTGGATGTAGTGAGATTAATGCAGTACTTTGAGTGACAAACCGGCACTTGTGTTGCATTTTAAATTGCAATGAAGACTTGGGAGCCCGTGCAGCTGCCTACAGTAGGGATAAGTTAACAGCGTGGCTGACATCTTCGCAGTGAAAACCTTTAACAAAGTTGCTAACTTATTGTGATAATTTTGCTGACACTGCTGCAAAAAGTTGATCTTTAAAAACCAACATCTCTTTAAATTGTGCGGAATTACACAAAGAACTTTATTCTGTCCCACGTACGCTCTAGATATCCACAAAGTTTGTAAGTAATGGAAGAATAGGTCGCAAATAGAGCCTGCAAGAAGTGTAAGATATCCAATGAAACTTTGATTACAACAGTGAAACATAATCAAAGTTTAAATTGGAAATATTAAGAGAGCGGCGAAAATTTCACGATTGCAATGTTTTGATGCAATTGAAAGTTTTGCTGAAGACAATCTGCCACAGAACAAAACACTTTTCCAAAGTGCAATTTTTCTAAGAAAATATTCCTAATAAGATCAACTCAAGTCTTTTACTTCTTATACCACCTCTGAATGTCCTCTCCCAACTGTGACCGTTCGTATACGAATGCAGAAACAAAATCATGTAGAGCCTACTTCTCCTACTTCTATTTCTATATAATACAGTGCATAATATTTACAATTTTATCCTCTGAACAAGGCTAAAACAAGGTACCAGAGACATGAAACACCCACAGACAGTAAAAAAAACAATGCTATGATCAAAAATTATGACCATCATTCGAGTACAGGACAACTACTTTGCTGAAATTTGAAGTTTTTCGAGGAAACTACCGAAGCAAGAGAAGCACAGCGCATTCACGGAGCGTGGCAAGAGAACACAACGTGGATACGCACTGATATTATTATGGAATGCGTGAGAATTTAGGCGATTGCAATAACTAATTTTCCCAATATTCACGTCCCCGTTACAATCACACTAACATTCACGTCATTGTTACAATTACTCCAATATACAAACCATTATTCAGAGCATAAGTTGGAACAAGAGATTGAACATTTGAATCCACGAATAATTGTCTATAATTCGTTTGTGAATGGGCAGTACCCAGCAAACAGAATAGTGCCTAAAAAAGAAAACATTTTACACGCAGGCTTCAAAATTGAACAACTGCAAAACTTCAACACAAATGAAAACCGTTTTCCCCGACTTGTAACGATTTAACAGAAAATAACAAATCAACAAGAATGTTAGCTTCTCACCCAAATTTACCTCAGATGAGAGCAAATTAAAGTGGAGCCCATCCCCTTAATGCAAAACGTGCTTAACAAGAGAAATACACAAAACTGAACTCGCTCACTGTACAAACTACTACAGTATTTATAGCATAAAAACAGCGATCAGTAACAGTATTGTTTTGCTCCAAAAAGAGATCTAATTCTTAAAATCTGAGTTGTTTTCAAGCAGCAGAAGAAATAATAAGTTCTTATCTAGCGGCAAGTTCTTAAAACTCGTCACGATTTATGAAGTGTTGAATGACAACGTATTTTGGCATTACCATATGAGAAATGCCAGTACCTAGATCTATGTTGTGAAAATCAAGCTGAATTGTTCGAATGTTTTATAGCAACTCTCAAATACAATCAATTTTTACCCTTACAACCACTATTAACATGGCACTTCAACCCCAGGGCTCCTACTTCATCCGTGCACTCATGATTGGTCTTGTTCTTATGCCTCTTCTGATTTAAACTTGATATCTTCTCACAAAGACACTGTGCGTGCATTCTTTCTCATATGTAAACACACCGTCTCAAAACTCTTATCTCCTCTCTTGCTTCGAGTTTCCTTTCAACAACATTAGGCTGTATTACTGAACCTATCTTATTTGACTTTATTTCCAGCACGTTCCTACTCCTATGATAGATTATTTTCAATTTAACTTGTCATTGTCTAGTAAAAAAGTCCTTCTCATTCTGACGTAACCAATACTGTTCATACGCACGATCATACACACTGATAGGTACAAGACAATTAAGAAAAACTTTAGCGTTTAGTTTTTGTACAACACCATCCACATTAAAGAGTGATGCAGCAAGCAACGTCGCTGCAGCCGTGCGCGGGAGTGGAGTAGTCAAAGGGAGCAAAGTGTGTTCTGAGTAAAGCGAGTTAATGTGTTTGAGACACAGAGTAGTGCCTCGAAAAGTTTCCAGACGAATTAATTCATTGCTCAATAATAAACTTCATGTTTTATCATCATAATAAAATGTATTATAGGTCTTACAGCTGCTTTCCTATGTATAAAAAAGATGAAACGCTGTTGACCATTCTTTCAGCTACTTAGGAAATAGAGAGCACACTCCTGTTCTTGCCTGATAGTTTAAATTTAATTTTAAACTACAAGAGAATCTTTAAATATCAAAAACTTGATGAAAGGCTCTTATAGTTTACATTAAAGTTAACAATGGAGTATTAAATCGTCGTATACGGCATCGGATGGAACATTATCCTGCTATTGGATCACATCAGGTAAAAGTAATGCATTGCGCTTGATACTTTCCAAAAATCTAATAAAGTGTGTTCGTAAGGAACAACTGGCTAACTCTTTGCTAAGGAATTAAATGATGATACCGACAAACAACAGATTGTAAAACGGAGAAAAGACCTCAATATTTAAACGACGATAAAAACCTTCACGTTCTTAATATGAATCTAAAAAACCTCACAGATCAGATATAAAATACAATTGTCAAGTTGACTAACTTTATAAATACAAAGCAAGTTGCAGCCTGTAAAATTTGTTTAAATATGAAATAAATTTTTGGCTGATTGCCTTCCGTGTTAGGAACTATACCAGTTGATAGGCTTGAAAACAAAGTCATTGAAAATTTTCCACTTCAACGTATTGAAGTGCGTTTAAAAAATTTGTTAAGCACCAGAGGAAATCCGGGAATTTTAAATTTCAGCACCAAAGATCTCGCCTGAGCACAAGGAAGAAGCCTACAAGTGTACAATGTAACCTCAGAAACCTACGATTTTTCGAACGCTTGAGCATCTTTTGAAACCAATATAACTAATAACTAAGCAGAAGAATTATCATTATGCTTGCAAAGTAAAACAACATAAAGAAACATCTTAAAACTTTTATCGGAAGAGACGAAAGTCTTCGAACTGCTTCTCTGCCTCGGAAATGTACAATGTCACAAAGTTTACGAGCCTTTTCACAACCAGAGAATTAGCAAGTAAGCTGAATAACCGCCTATTTTTCAGAAATTAAACGGTACGAACAATTTGTCACAAAAACTAAACTAAACATGATTACCCTGTAAGAAATAAACCCTAAGCATTCGTTCATTCATGAAATGTACATGGGAGTTCCACGAGAAAAATAAGTACATCATTCAAAGCCAACAGATACTTACATTAGGTACTATCTACAAAGTAAACACGGTGAGAACACTTCGTTGATCCTTCAGTGAAAAGGAACACCTAAAATAGGACATGCATAGGAGGTAAAAATACACACAAGCTAAGCTACTCATTACTGCGCTAAGCCTTTATCTTTGAGCAAAAGATTGGAGCTCATTGCCGGCTGATGAGCAGAATAATTGCGGATTTGGTCCAGCGATATAAGGTGGTTGGGGAAGTGATTGGGCTTTACGTCCATTGGGGGCATTTGAGTGTGGGGTTTGGGAAATGGGATGGGGTCGTAGGGGAAATACCTTTGGGAGGAAGTAGCACCCATTGTAAGTTGCGTCGAACCTCCAATGGGGAGCATACTAGTTTGAATTGGGGTAAAAGCAGACGAAGTTTTGGTCCCTATCGCATCATAGGGCATATTGACAACGCCCATGTGAGCAGGGGTGTGAGACTGCTGCCTCAGCTCTTCCAGCCTTTGTTGCTCCATCTGATCACGATGCACCGATGCTGTCATTTGGCGGCTTGGATCAATGTTGTTCTGTTGACATTGTTCCGCAGTCATGCGCCCGTCCATGTGGTCGAGGGCGGTGTTCTCATGCTTGGGCCAGTACGAATGCTCCTGCCGCATAGGGCCACCCCCAGCAGGAGTAGTAAGCGGAGGCCTCTTGTCCGTGCGCTCTGCGTGCTTTTGCATGTGCTTTTGCAGGTATGTTTCTTGCGTGTAGCTCTTTCCACAATATTGACAAATGTGGGTCTTCAGGTGTTTGCTTTCCTTGTGCTTTGGGATGTGCTCTAAGAGCGACGCCTCGTCCATGAAGCACTTATAACAAGAGTTGCATTTGTACGGCTTATCAGTTTGATGGCACCTCGAGTGGCTCTGGAGGTTTGATAGCTGACTGAAGGCTTTGTTGCAGCCTGGATGGCGACATTTGTAGGGCTTGTCGCCTGTGTGGGTGCGAATATGTTGCTGGAGGTGGGAGAGCTGAGTAAACTTACGTTGACAAATATCACAGCGGTATGGTTTGATGCCAAGATGGATACGCGTGTGCTGAGAAAGGTAAGAGCTGTTGGCGAAGGCCTTGGGGCACTGGGAGCACTTGTAAGGCTTCGCTTCTCTCATGTGAATTTGGGTGTGAAGTTGCAGGTCAGCTTTGCTACCGAAGATCTGGAACAAAAAAGAAGAGCAGTTCGTTAGGACAACCTGAAGCGTCAAAACATTTTTCCAACAAACATTAATGCAATTAATTTTTCTAGAGAAATTAGTTATGGCGCCTAATTAAAATTTGTTGATGTTGTACATGAGAGGTAAATATCTAATTAACAGTCCCTGCGCGACTGTTCTCGGCAAGATAACGAGTGTTAATTCCTCCATATAAGAGTGAGTGCTAACCGCTCTTCGGATCGAGGCAATCAAGTGGCTTTTACACCCTCATTTGTACCCGTCAGTTGAGCGGAGGAGGACGGTCTCGCTTCTTCGTACGTGCGTATAAAGGCCTTGTGCTGGCCTCAGGGGCGCGCAGGGTCTCCAGCATCGCCGCTGGCTTGCCTAAGACGCCTCACAATTGACCAGGAAGATCGTGTGTCCCTTCATTACGCAATTACAGGCCGCCACGTCAATGGCATGCCAGCAATCAGTCGCACCCTCGTCCGTGATCAGCGGTGGCCCACTCCGCTATTTAATAGAACGCCTTCCTTTATCTCATGATCGATGAAGTCTGATATTTGCCTCAATCCGAAGCGAGTAAATCACTTGAAATCAAGAGGTAACTCGGAGACAATGTTCATCTGTAAAGTTGGATATCCTACATCTGTAAAATTACCTTGATGGCCGGAGCAGTAGACTTGGATGTTCCCTACCTCATAGGATTTTGGAGTCATAACAAATGGATAATATTGAAGAAATCAGTGCACTTTGCACTACCGCTTAATTCAGTCACAGTTGATGCTAAATGCAGTGCTCAAAAGACAATATTTCAAAGGTGAAAGGAAGAAGTTGAGAAGGAAAATCGATTCTTTCGCCACAGATGATTTAGTGGATGTTAAGTCCCACGATTGCTAGAGAATGATAATCGAGATCAAGTCTTTACAACGAAGGATGATGAGGAAGGCAGCGTTCCGTGTTAGCGCGTGAACTTTTCAAACAAAAGAGTGGGCCGGGATCACCGGAGTAGAGTGTTCCCATCGTCTAAAGGGTGGTCATCGATCATAAAAAACATCCCATCCTTCCTCTTATTTAAATTCTGGATTAAAAATGAACTTCAGTCATTACTACACCTACGAACAGCCTGTGGTTCAACTGAAAAATTCTATACTTCTATTAGAGAAGTGAAACTTTTATAACTTCAAGCCAATGAATTAACAATCAAGACAAACCCCTTTGAGTCAGATGCTGGGGTGCATGAACTAACAACAGTTTATTAAATGAAACAAAATTTTTCTTCTCCAAATTGGAGAAGAAAAAAAGGACAACAAACTTAGTAATACAAAATGGACATTGTTTCGTCTGGAAAAAATGCATAGCGATTTGGTTAGATTAGGGAGCCGAATTAAAAAAAATCAGGAGCAAAGGTACACAGAATTAGGAACATAGTTCCACAGAATTGAGGAGCAAAGCTAAAAAGAATGAAGGAGCAGAGTTGAAAAGAATTAAGGAGCGGTCATAAAGAATTGTGCAGTGAATCCACGGACAGCAACTTCACGCTCGAATTTCCTCACTAATGGAGTGTCAGTTTTCTCACGTCTGCGATATTAGCCTTTTAATGAACAATGGGAGCTGGACGGCCCATGCTCCGGACGCCATTAAATGCTCCACCAAGTGAACCCTTCAGGTAAAAAGTGATATAATTCTCACACAGTGTTAGCGAAGGATTTGAGAGGCCTTCCACGCATGTTTCGTTTCAGAAGGAAAGTACACGATGCTGCGGCGGCAAAAAAACAGTGGTCAGGAAGCATCATGAAAATCTAAATCCAGAACGCAAATAATATTCAAGCGAACATATTTTTCCCCCAAGTTAAAAATAATTGACTCAAGGGAGAGTGAGCAAAAGAATTTTGCAGCTGAATTACTTTCAAGAAAATTCGATAATGAATGACAGACACTGTATGGGACTTATTCCTCTCTTATTTTTATTTTATCTGAAATACGAGAACAACTCACACATAAGAGACTGTGAAAGGTACAACTCAAAACTCTACCATGCAATTGAAGGCTATTACCGAAATATCATATAAGCAAAAAATGTATAACTGTACCAGAGAGGCTGATAATACGAAGTATAGGAGGCCTCAGCCGCGAAGTAGATGCACTTCTGCAGAAAAGACTCGATCCTAACTTATGTACCTGACTGGAGCGTGTGCCACTGCTGTGAACGTGAAAATAACTTCGAAATGAAGGTGGTTTCGCGCATAAGAAGACCTTGAAAGATCTAGCACAATCGTTCAATTATCGCTTATTAACCCTGCTGTCATGTAGGAGGTTATCGAATTCAGTATTCTGGCACAGTGTGCATTCCGTGATGGTGATTGGGGGTTGTAATTTCCAGATTGCTGATCATTTCCTGCAATGATGACTATGTTTAGGGCAGCCTTATTTACGACGGCTCAGCAATCACGCCGCTTACCAACCAACGCCTGCATCAGCTTTATTCAAATTAACGTTGCAAAAGAACCAACGAACGAGCAGAAGGTTTGAATAATTAAACTTTTCATTGTTTTAGTTGATGAGTAAATTCAACGGTAATAGACTGAGTCTTGGATTGAATGTAAAAAAATGCTAGTATTTTAATTTTTTACTGGATTGACTGGAAATACCTTCAACTAACGAATTATGCTTTGGGCACAACTAAAAAACACAAACTGCAAACTTCCAATTATTGAATAAGAAACTTTCGAAAGAACTAAACATGGAATTTGAGCTACAAATATTTCATGAATTAACAGCGACCGACTTGATCAAAACACGTCCTGAACTGCGATATTGTTTTCCTGAGTCATGTCGGTTAGAAGGCTAGAGGTGGGTAACGATCGCATAAATTTTCCCTTTGATTACTTTCAGGAGTCATGAAGGGCAAGCAATAGCAGATTGCTTCAACAGTTTCCGCAATAAATGCTCCCTAATGTTGATTCCTTCCGTCAACGCGGAGACCTGATCGTCATTTATTTTCTATAGTCGGAGGCCTCGACGAAGCGGTCGTCGTGCTCGCATCTTGCCGTGCAAAATATACACTGCAACCTAAATCTAAACTAGGTGTCTTATCTCTACGGGCATGAGTTTGCTGCCACATGGACAGATCACACAAAGTAGAAATAGGTGTAACTAAAAATGAGTGTAATTAATACTTGCATATTTTTCAACTGTCGACGATTGATATAATTATGCTAAACATGAAGCCATTTGTTTACTGATAATTCTAAAGAATTTGCCATTTAGCTCGAAAAATATAAAAATAAGAAGACGATCGGATATGGAATAGTCCCTTCACCCGACGAGTTTTTCTACGAGCAACGGCAATCCCTTTTTTTGACCGGCACCGCACAATGGAAAGCAGGTATGTCATCATCCGGCGCAATTTTTTCCTTTGCTGGTGTATACGTTGCTCTTGACAATGAAAAGCTCGGAACTAGTTCCTGTATCAAAGTTTTTGCTGTGCGTACAGGTGACCCATTGCTTGCACGGCATTCAACGGCGGCGCTGATCGGCATTGAATCTTCTTTTAGGACGTGCAAGGTTTTTTAGGCTCTTGGGCATTTTTCCGGTATTGACACTGGGCTCCAGGGTGCTTTTGTGGCGCCCATGGGAGGTTCCCACACTCCATTCCCGAGGTGAAAAGAGCAAAGGAACCAATGACCAGAGATGTAGCAAGGAATGTCGCAGGCAAGGGTGAGCGTAAATGGATCGAAATGATCCGATAAAAAATCAGCAGTAAAGCGTTGCCGAGAGCGCAGTCCTACATGAAACAGCCACAAAAAAACTTACTTCTGTGTACTGCTTCCAACTGTTGCACAGCTGTTGCCATGCACTCAGGCTTCTCATCCACGCTGGCAGCCGACTTACGAGCTGCAATTTAGTATGAGTAACACCTGATGCTGTTCTAATGGCAGTTTAGTCTCAGGCGTTTATGAAATTTAGCAAATGATATCAGCCGTAAAACTGTATTAAAAAAATGAGATGAGTAGATGGTTCATATAAGTTTACGACATATATTAGGGTTGACGAATGGAACACTATTACAACGTTTGATGAATACAGGCGCGTCAACTTTTGCGTGGTCCGCTGGAAAAATTGCTTCGAAGGGTGTAATTTCTAAGAAAGAGACCGTGGCTACACACACGTCAGGGTTTATGAGCAGCGTGCACTTCCAACTGGTCAACTTATCGTCGCTAAATTTTGCCAAGTCACTAGCTGGTAAGCTACACGACGCAGATACCAGCTGCGTCTCGACTGCTCTGGGCAGGGGAAGTCAGAATCATCTCAAGGTCGCTGCTGATGACTCCTCAGCCTCCTCAGAATCTCAGATGCTCTCAGTGCCTACGTGTGTTAAGGGCATCACGCTGGTATCCAGCATGCAAAGCAGAAATCTTATTTGAAGTTAATTAGCAGGCCACAATGATATATATTATAAATATTATTATCAATCACCTCGCTTCCCTGACTATGGCCATGTGAATTGCTGATCAGTTTTGATAGCAGAATTTTATATATAAATTATGTTTTGTGGAAACACTAGAATTTTTTGGAAAATGAGCGAGTCTAATCCTAAATTGCGTCGTTCACCCACGCATACTCATCAGAACCCTCACATACCCCATGCCACCATCACTCATGCCACCATCACTCAAGCCACCATCACTCAAGCCACCATCACCCATGCCACCATCACTCAAGCCACCATCACTCAAGCCACCATCACTCAAGCCCCCATCACCCAAGCCACCATCACCCATACCACCATCACCCATGCCAACATCACCATGACATCATCACCATGATATCATCACCATGTCAACATCACCCATGTCAACATCACCCATGCCAACATCACCCATGCCAACATCACCCATGCCAACATACCTATGCCATCATCACCCATGCCAACATACCTATGCCATCATCACCATGGCATCATCCCCATGCCATCATCACCATGGCATCATCACCTATATTAACATCCCCATTACCCCGCTACTCTGCACAGCCGTTAGAGCTACACAACAGCAATGCCCCGAGTCATGCCTTGAGACGTGACGGCATCATGTGGGATTTTAATTCGTACGTCTCTCGAAGCGAGTATCACAGATACAGCTCTGCACTCCACGTCTCTCATAGCGAGCACAAACTCCTGTCACCTGGGAGGCGCTCTCATTCACACGCCACCGTGTATAATGCGCTTAGCATCATCAAGTCTGCAATGAGATCGAGACTCACAACTTCTCCATTTATGTTTATTTAAACGCACTATAATGGACGGGTTGTGAGATAACGAGCCCCTTCTAGCGGGTTAATTAAGAGACGGAGTCTGATAAAGCATGCATTTTAGGATATTCCATCAGATACGAGTAGGGTTCACGCAGAGAGCTTGAGAGCGCAGCTTCGAGCAGCTTGAGAGCAGCTTTTGATTTTGGCCACCAACCATTTACTTAAGAAGATAGCTGTGACAGTGTACTTTACGCCAGGTAACTGGTTGTATGCTCCACAATTAGAGGTAAAAGCACCTTCCGAATCCCTATCTATTATACTCGTACACATATTCAACTTCCTTCGAAGACAAGGCACTTACAAACTTTAAAGTGCACAGACAAAAACTGAATTCGTCACTAAGTGAACGATATGCTGACGAAGTTGTTCACAATCGAACATTTCTTCGACAGAAAATCAAAACTGGTTATAAGGAAATGAATTTCTTCCAGAATTTTCGTTGTACATTAGATGCTTGTACATATAGCCAATTGTAAAAATATCGCCATTTCGACATTCTGCGTTCTAAAATTTAGAAGAAACGCACCAAACAATGAGTTTAAGAACAAAATAAAATTAACATAAAAAATAATAATGCATGAATTCAAAATTTGATTCAGCCTTTAGAACCCCCAAGAAGCAGCACTGAGCTCCGTTCATCAAGCACCGAGCTGCATTCTCGACAAATCACAGAAAGAAGCGAGGGCACTTCTAGCAGGGCGCTTCTACCGTTAATGGGACTGCCTCGAGAAAAAGGCACTTGCGAAAGTCTTTCATTAGAATATAATGGCAGGGCGGCCGTAGGTCACATGAAATGCAGGTTGGTCATGCGCAATCGCAGCAATTTGCAGAGGGCGAGTCGAGACTTGGGAGCATGAAGGGGACACGGTAGTTTACGTGACAGGGGCAACGAGTGCATCTGTCTCGCAGCTGACACCAACCATAAAATAAAACTGATAGGGATGCCTGAAACTGCAGCGTCGACTGACCAACAGAGGTCACATATATTACGGCTGCTAAAGGTGCACTGTATCGTGCTCTGATGTCAAGAGGGTTGTACTGGATAGGACTCCGCTTGACAAGAGCATTAAGGTTAAGAAATTTAAAAGATTTCATCAAGTGGGCCACACGCATCAAGATAGACCTACCAGGCTTACGTATATGATAGGTAAATTGTGAGGCATGTGGTGACTTGAGAGTTACATGTTTGAGTCTGCATGTACTAGACACCTTCCATTCTTTGAGCCAATTTCTGCATTTTCAACGCAGAGATTTTTTACAGTTTCTTTTTGGAAGTCAAGAGACAATTGAGCCGTGGTAATATACACAGCTCCATCATCACAGTTCAAAGCAGCATGCCGCAGACTCTTCGCATACTGGCGGTTGGATGCAATGGTAATGGGAGCGATGAATTGCTTCCTACACAAAATGTGCAGGAAAAAGTACGACGTTATCGGACGTAAATTGTAGCGAGTCAATGGTACCATTTGCTTCTCGGAAAAAAATATAAAATATGTAGCGCAGTTACCACTGCATTTCAAAATGCTCAAACAGAAAGCAAGAAGTGTGTTTGCTCGAGGGTAACAGGAGAAAGTATAAGGAAATGGTTCCGTCCGCCGGGCAGGCTCATAAGAGGCTGAGGAGACGGTCGTAAAGTCCAGGACACGCCTTAGCGGCGGCAGCTGCAGCCACCGCAGTGGCACCTGCAGCAGCAACTGTTCGAGCAGAGTCAAAGGGTAGTAGCTTCAGGGTAACTTTAACAGTTTAATTACAGGAGTAAGTTCTAAGACATCACATGAGCTGCAGCAGTAGAAAAATAGCCACTACAGCAATACAGGCAGTGGGGACATTACCAGTAGCCACATTACCAGTAGCCACATCACCAGTAGCCACATCACCAGTAGCCACATCACCAGTAGCCACATCACCAGTAGCCACATCACCAGTATCAACACCCACGGTATCAAATCATACGGAGAAAGTATCCAGAAGCTACGACCAGAAAGGACGGCAGCAGCACCTGTCTGATTTGCTATGCTCTTTTCTGCTTCGAGTTTCCAATATTAAATGTAATGCTCATAAGTTAGGGTGCAGCTTACAAAAGTCAAGCTTGTCGGTATGGTAATTATTTGAGGTGTCTATTGGAAGTAAAGGCAGTTTAATAGTGTGCATAGGCTGCATCTGATGCGAAGAGAGATGCAATTCATTGGCAAGCAGCTGTTAAACATCACTACACTAATTACAAACACATGAGTAACGCCGTAACGCCACTTGTTAATATATAGCAGTGATCATTTCAATATTTAATTCAACTCTAAAATATACTGCAATTTTTCGGATGCTAACGGTACATTTGACTTGATCGATGAAAGGTTAGGTTCTGTTCTGTTAGACTCTTGGAGGGAGACGTGCATAGATATTGGTAATTATTCATCGAATTTATCGAGTTCATTTTGCCAATCATTGCTAGGCAGAATAATTTGATGACTATTAGCACTAATTTATGTTGAAACAATTTTAGGATGAAACGTAAGTTTACAGACGATGATGTAGTTACTTTTTAGGGAGCAGCTAAATCTTGGGATGTCGATCCAAAGTTGGAATACGAAGGATATTTGTTTTCAAATTTTATGTTCACACTTTTGATTTGACAATTTTGAGTTATGTTACACCTACAACCTATTAGCGCTGACTTTAGTAAGAAAATCAAGTCACGTTAATTGGTGGACCAGGATCAAGTTCTCATTGCTATTCAATGATGAAATGACAGTAGACTCACTAGGGTATCTCCAAAAGAAATTTAATGACGAATGCTTATCGAACATAAAACCCTGGTTAGAACAGAACATCTAGCACCTATAATAAATTAGGTATGTAGTAAAAATACACATGATTTCCAGAGTGACGCAATCGCATTACTTCGGAGTCGAGTAACGGCAATCCGCGAGAGAAATTTCCCTTCCCAAATAGGACTAGTGTCCGTTAAGTGAGTATGTAAAAAATCGACGACCTAATGAAATTCGAGAAAAAATTCCAATCACTAATCCCCTTCAACAGAATGCGTTTCGAAAATCGACAATGTTAATTTGAGCCTCAAAGCGATTCTTCGGCTAATTGCCAGGGCGGGAAAGTTAACCATCCGACTGCATTCGATAGAATCTGCGACTGAATGCGATGCTTTAATTGTAGTTCAGATAAAAGCTGGAGAAGAAAAACTGGAGCACCGGGGCTGATCCGGGGATTGGAGCAGCTTCAATGTTGGAGCACTACTTGCATACAAACAGCAACAAGCTGCATGGAGTCGTTCTCTTATTAGTCCGATAAATTGTGCGGCGCCGTGCATAAATAAAATAAATCAATTAACCTTTCGAAATAAACACTTTTTTAGATTTTCCGGTGAACATATTTGTTGGGAGTGGATGCAAGAGTATTCACCAGTAAAGCTTGATTTGATCATTTTATCGACATTATACTCTTTACTGTCCTACTTGACCAAAGAAATTCAATGAAGAATAAGCTTTGATTCAGTTCAAATGATAAATGCAGATGATATACAAACCGTTTGACTTTCGAAAATTAGTCCATCTAAACGATATTCAAAATATCTTTCGTTTTCTTTATTGACGTGCTTGAATGGAAATTGGTCGTAACCTAATAGACTTGTTTGCTGTTATTACTCATAAATTAAAATTACTCTAAGCTCAATAGCAGGCCTCAAGAACAGTAAGGAAATGCTGTGCTGGTACACCCTCGTCTGACAAGCAGCTTGACCCACAGCTCTGCGTGAGATATCATTCAGAATCAGAGCGCCAGAGATGCAACGGAGGCTTTCACGAGCGTAGGTAAGCGCCCAGAAGGATATTCTATAAGATTAGCGTCGAAGCTGTCCGTCTGAGAAGGGCGCCTCGACGTGCACACGCGTCTTAAAACGAGCTTAACAAATGCACGAGCTCCACACGAAGACCTTCTCCAGCTCAGGGCCGTGCTTAATATACGATGAACTGAATCGATTCATCCATCATCGCTTCGATGCCACCCATGGCCTTATTTTCTACTTAGTTTTGAAGTTCAGCGTGTAGCAGAGATGTGCAGCCGACGAAGTAGAGCTGGACAACAGGGTTACATGCGATACTATTCTTATTAGAAAACTCGAGTTTATTGCGACAAAATATTTGTGAACCATTTGTAAACTTCCTTCGTGAACAAACCGAATGGTTTACAAGAAGAATAAAGTAACGTTGCTGACAGTTCTTGAATTAAAACAGTATTGAATATACCATATCTAGGACGCGCTTACTAAGGGCAAGTTCAATCCAGGATAAGAATCATCGCCGATCTTTCAGATGTGTGTCGTGTAGCACCAAAAACGGACCCAGGTCCGACAACAGTCTGCGGCCTCTTACCGCTCACTATCTTGCCTCGTTAAGGAGTGCACGTTTTACTTTGCCTGAAGCATCGTAAAAAGGCGCTACCACAGCCGAGATGCTCTTCCGATACCAACTGACTTAGAACAAGGCATAAAATTTGACCTGCGTCTTGAACCAGTTCCCACTACGCTACCGACGACAGCGAAGTACACTGCAAGATACCGAAGCGCAAGTATTCAACAAATGCTGAGCACACTTCCTAATATGGGCATGCATATTGAGATCTGAATATTGGTTAACAAATGCAAAATCTTATTCTCAGATAAGTAACACTGAAACCGTAATTTACCGACCATTTTTTTCAGTAGCGTCAATTCCAACGCAAATGTACAAGATACACATGCATGTAGAAGAACAGATTAGCAAGGAAAAGGGGACGTGGTGCAACAGTCTGAGTTCAACATGCATTACACTCGCACATTTGTCATTATTCTCAATGCTTCACGCATCGAGTTTAATTATGGACTTTAAGGACTTCTGAAATTCTCAATATTACTCATATATAATAATAAATTAGCCATACAGATTCCCGAAAACATAAAAAAAGCAGTGCATTGAGAATCAAAATAATAAAAAATATACAGGTTTAAGTAGAACCTATTTCTTGTTACTTGAGGTAGCGGAGTTCAAGTCAGACTAGTGTCTATGAAATGGATGACAACTAAAACGGAAACTTCCCAACGCATGGAATAAATTGTGGTGCTAGGAACCGTCTCATTAACGAAGTGAAGACATAAGAGTTACAATGACAATCCCAAATATGGATAAATTACAACTTAAAAAAACTTTTTTGATGATACTCAGGGAAACAATATCAATTTTTTTTATATAGAACTGAAACCTTCGTTTAAGCGTATTCAAAATATTTTTCGCTCATTTATGTCAGTGAAAATAGTTGCTCATTTCCCTTTAGATAATGCAGGCTAATTAATAGAAGGAAAGTTTGTTCGGAAAGTTTGTTCCTCTGCACCTCATAAGATCATTCGCTAAATATCTTGGAAATGAATGTGACCTACAAATGATAGACCAAAAGCTACCATGAAAACTGGAATACAGCGCAGGGAGTACCAGCACATGCTACACACATATATGCCACCATACCTCGCCACACGCTGCGTTGTATACACAGCATGTGTGGAGTTTATGAGACCCGTCACTCGCTGCTACACAGCAGCAAAAGGTTACGGTAGGTCAAGCGTACTTTAACGTGACACCAACACTTCCTACATTGACGATTTTTTCTGGCGGAACATGTTTTGCTCTTTATTATTCAGCGGCGACCGACGGCGCTGGCGTTTGAACAAGAATAGTTACATTTTGAGTGTATGAATTGCACGTTCAGGAGCTTTATACACAGAAGATTTTTTAATGGAATATTTGGCAGCACAAAAATGCTGTCGAATTATTTTCAAAGAGATTGAACTCCTACAGTCAAATTGTTTAAATTTGGATCACCATGATCATGACCTACATTTTCATGACCCAATACTTTTTACCTTCTTCGTGCGATAAACTAAAACACTGTAAGAAATAAATAAATTCCTAACTTATTGTCAAGTTACAGTAAATTTAGAAGTTAAAGCTGACAACTTTCAGAAGTCTGATGACAAATTTCACATGACCTACCCAATGTACCCTGGAGTTAACAACATCCTGCTGCCACGAACGGACACTGTGGCAAGAGAAGGAGGAATTGATTTAAAACAAAGGTGGACTCTGAAAACTTATTAGCTTTACGGTTGAGTGCACAGTCAGGATGGCTGTCGGTTAATCTCTGTGTTATTTACTGGATTCATTGTAATGAGCGAGCACTTAAATGCTATGGAGGAGCAATTTAATTTCCTTGATGTTTTCCTGCGTATACAATTAAGGCGGTCACATTCAGGGCTTTATTGGGATAGATTGCGGCCCTGCGCTGGAGTCAAGCCAGGAAGGATCTGATTGCACACGGTGAACCGGGATGTAGGGGAGCGTAGGGAACGAACGCAGTAGCCCTCAAATAATTGCTCTTTTCAAATTCACTACGATTTAAAATGAAATGACTCCAGTCAAAAAACAATGCAACGCTGAAAAAGTAAAATTGACGTACTCAACTCGACTCTTATCTTCACTATGAAAACGGCCATTCAATGAAAGTTATCGCTTTTCCCCTAACTGGTGATGCAGGCCAGCGCCCATAAACAGATGTGGCAATGACAAGACTAAACACTAACCCTTCGCAGGAGCGCTGCGGTGTCGTGTCTCTAGCCAATTCTGGAAGGGGGGACTGTGGCATTGCGGTTTCTAAAGGTGAATTTCATATGCAGCTATTTTGTTGACTGTACAGAACTAAGGGTTATCATATTTGTTGAAAGTTTAATAGCCCAAGTTGAAAGGGCGTATACATATAAGTCTATCACCAATCTTCAGAAGATATTAACTGCTTTTTTACAAAAGCATGGCTTGCTCATAAGCGTACACTTGGCTCAGCCCTTGATTAACTGTAGGGTAATTAGTTGAACTAAAATTGGCAGTGTGAGGATCAATGTTGTACTACTTGATTAAAAGGTTATAGAGGACTACTGAGCTCTAAATGGGTTCAAGTCCTTTTACTTCAAGCTCAGAGATCAAAGTTCAAGCGCATGGAGTCACAAAAACAGTAAATAAGATTGAGAGTATGCCCAGTTATGCATCAATGAGGAAAGTTAAATGGCCACCTCATAGGTCAGTGAGTGCAAGGGATTACAAAAATCCTGGCGATATAAACAGACAAATAACATACGAAAACGTCGTTTAATTATATTGCGAATACGACAAGATCCGTCACTACGATAGGAGGAAAGCGCACAACCGTGAAGCTCTAATGGCAGTACAACCAATGGACCTGAGAAAAGATTGTAAAAGCGTCGTCCCAAATACCCAAGAAGACTCGAAGAGAAACTTCAGGAGAAGCGGGATCCTGTTAGCACCTCTATTTATTTATTGAGACGCAGAAACTACCCCTATAGTCCGGCATTTATGGCGGGATCATTAAAGAGGGAACTCGAGGCTGCAGTTCGTTCAGTGGTTTATGGGAGGTTGCAAATACCCCGGACAGAAAGAGAAAGACGGTCAGCTGAAAAGATCACAGGGAAGGGGAGACAGGCAAGTGAGTTGACGAGCGTCGGCTGCTTTGAACGCACTGAAGAAATGGGGCTTCCACTAAACAACTATCAGGTCAGGCAGTTCCAGCTAGGAATGAATTGAAATGAGGACCTAATAGCCTTACGCCACGTGTAGAGAGAAGGTTGAACTACTGCGTACCTGCCTCACCCTTCAAAAATTCTACTTATTTTCTTACTATTAGAGCTTGGCACAAACTTCACTTTCCACAACATACCCAACGCGGCAGTGATTGCTGCAACATGTAGCTGCAGATTTCTGTAAAGAAGGTAGGCTGACCCACAGCAGGCTTTAAGGAGCTATGATCGACAAGAGAGAGAAGGTCCTACAGCACATAGCAGTAATAGATCAGCAGCAGGGAAAGCAGCAGCAGCAACA
>VCRD01000632.1:123578-209346 GCA_006783055.1 Trinorchestia longiramus | reverse complement strand
GTTAAGGTCCCAGAGCTATAGTTCGCTTCAAGGTTGCCGCCGCAATGTGCTCGTGAAGGAGACCAGGGCGAGCGCCTGCAGCACGTACACCCAGCCTCTACAGCCCCAGACATTATTTCACTTAAGGGATGAGAATAGGGACGTCGGAGTTGTGCTTAAAACGGAGCATAGGGATGTGCTGGGCTACAATGATACTGTTTGGTCAATGATGTGCGATTGCAGAACGACGTGAGTTGGAAAAAAATGACAGAGAACGCTGAAATTTCCCATAGATGAGCTTTGAACAGGAATCACTAACTCAGAACTCATTGTTACAGTTACAGTGTCAGTGTTTATCAAATCATAAGCGCAGGTCAAATAATTCTCGAAGCTTTACGTCAGTTCTGCGCTAACATCAGACAACCACAGGCTGGGTTTAGTGGGTCTGAAATACTACTCGGCATGGGACTTCGGTATTGAACCAAGAATGGGCCAAACGGCTCGTTCCTATTGCCTTATTCTATTCTACTTTCACCATAAGAAAACAGTACTACAAACGATAACACATGTTTTACCCGAAAATAAACTCCTCAGAGAGGACAAAAAGCGTGCTGAAAAAACAAGCCATAAAAAGGGCTCTTAGGGTTCATAAAGTCTTCTCGCAGGAAACGAGTTTTTAAGGAGGATTATAAAAAGCTCATGAGATCAATTTTCACGATCACGATTACGCAAGTCTGGTGGCACGCGACGTGTTACTCCGTCTTTTTTGGCTGCTCAGTAACTGCGGGCAAGACAAAAAGTCGCTCCCTTGCTGGTTTCCGAGGAAGAGGAAGCATTCCCGTTACCGGTTCCAGGCTCGCGAGAAATCGTGCGCTTGGAGTCCAAGGTTATGCGGACTTCCCCTTCCAGTGCAATGCAAATAATAAATGACAAACACTTGTTTGTTTTGATTCGTTTAGCCACGTGAACTTATACACAGAGCAGGATTCCTTTCATTCTCTTTTATGTTATGCGTTGTGGGGACACCAAAAACTGATGCACCTGCACTTGGTACGGTATGCAACCATACCCACCCAAGCTACGGGGTTTGGCCCCGTGGGCTTTGGTTTGCAGAATGCTCAGCGAAATTATCTCCGTCTCATAATTTACACGGCGGAAGTTTTTTCAAACGATCACATCTGAAAGTCATCGCCGAATCCGTGGAGGATTCAATATATCACTAACAAAGTACATTTGCTCAGTGTTCAACATGTAACGTTCGAACACAACATGTTCCGTAGAAGGAATCGGTTAGCTTTCGCTTTCTCCAAGCACCCACTCGCATTTTAATAGCCTTTTTAATTATTGCTGGGACTCGCTGATCATATGTTCTGATTCGAAACGTTAGAGCCACACCCAGCAGCCACAGCCGCCCTCAGAGCTGCTGACCTTAGGTGGTGTGTTTGGGGTACACCGATGACCCAGTGCTGGGCTGCAGCTGCTCCCAGTAGTGCTGCCGCTGCTGCTCCTGGTACCACAACTGCTGCAGCAGCTCCTTGTTGTGGTGGCGGTGGGAGAGGTGGTGGTGCTACTGCTGCTGCTTCTTGGGGTGGTAGTGGTACTACTGCTGCTTCTTGGGGTTCAAGTAGTGCTGCCGCTTTTAGTGGCGTTGCAGCTCCTACTACTGTTGCTAAAATTCTTACTACTGCGGTGGTGCGTCAGCTGCTGCTGTACAAGTTACTGTTACTGAAACAGCACACTTACAGGTGCTGTTACTCCATTGCGCTGCTATTCTGCTGGCGTCTGTCCTGTCTTGGTGCTGTGGATTGCTGGATGGCCACTGTTGCAGCTGCTGTATTTACAAATTAGCTCTCACGACAGGGAAAGAGAGATGTAGTTCACTCCAACACTTTCCTGTATTGTTGAGATTCAATGCCCCGCTGTTTCTGTTACGAGAGCTATCATATCTTCGGTTGCTCTGAGAAGACAGAGTTGCTTCTCGTTGTGACGCTAGTACGCTTTATGTTCAGTGATTGTAATACAATCTGCGATGATGTCATGATCTGCTTAGTGTTTGGCAATAATCTTTCTGATGCCGGTCTGATTCACACAGTTTTCTTTTCTTCAAGATCGTCGAGGTAGGTCACTAAAAGTACCAATATTGCTGTTGCAGTTATTTGTAAAGCTTTAAGTAGTACACCGTATATCAGTTTTAGCATTAGTATTTGAACAATTTACTGGCCCCAAAACTACTTCTCCCCGTCAGCTATGTCAGGTTTCTAACTTCTCTTGGCACATCTGATCTTCAAGTGGCCCTGGTAAAGAGACTGTCTCCTAATTATTACAGTGCTTGAATAATTTTTATCACGTAACAGTCCTCGTAGTCATCATTTGAGTAAAAAGTTAGGTGTGAAATAATAGCCAACTTTCCAGATGCTCTACTAGTTTTACAAACGCTCATATTTGAGCACTCAATGAAATACTAAGTAATGAAAAAAAAGAAGGGGCAGTGGAAAAGTAGGGAAAAACAAGAACGGAGCCAAATGTGCGTGCAGTGCTCGCTGTAGTGTTAGTGCACTGCAACGTACGCTTGTGTGGCAACTGCAACGTACGCTTGTGGGGCAACTGCCACACACGCATGTGTGGCAACTGCCACGCACGCATGTGTGGCGACTGCCACCAGGGTCAGGATAGCGTCCCATCATTGCGTTGCAGAAGGAACCTATCAGTAAATTGTGGCATGGCAATAAATCAAACGCTTTTAAGAAAGAATTGCACTTCAAAGTTACTGTTCGAAAGTCGTGCCTCTGTTTAACAACCGTGCAGCGCGAGGAACTTTTCCTCCAGTCGGTGGTCGTAAATAATTCACAAAACACTTGGCACGATAATATAGAATGCAGTAGAACAGACTATGCTCAAGGGTACATCAAGAGATATTTATGGACAAAATTGACGGAAAAAAATCAAACGCAAATCTGCACACATAAGTTAAGAGGAATCGTAGCTGATAATGCGAAGCGTTCAGAAAAATGAACACAGAAGTTGATATTGTGAAACAATGTAAAATATAAAAATTTTCTACTAACTCAGAGTTTTTCTTTCTCTTACGTTTCAGTTAAAGGGTAAACTCTAGCGTAAAAGAAAGTTTTTGTACATAAAATTATTTAATAATATTAACTTTACCTCCGTTCATTTTCTGGAAGTTATACATAAATGAGTTTAGTTCATAGAACAACGAAGTACGACACATTTAAGAACAGGAACTGAGCACACAGATGCCAAGGACTTGTATATGATTGGGCCCATCACGTCGGAGGCCTGCATGTAGTGGCGAGCCTCAAGGACCAGACTGCTACGTAATTCTCTCTGGCATTTCAAAGGTCGCAAAAGAATAGCTCAACGAACTGCTGCAACTACAACGCTTTGTTGTTCCAGCTTAACGGTCGAACGAATTGCAAACCAAATTATGATTCAATGTTAGTAAAATGGGGAGAGAGAAGTAAATTAGAAATATGTAACAGTTGAAAGTATTTGTTTTAGGAATAATAAATCTGAGCTAGCAAAAACTAAAACTACTAATGCCACGTGAAATCGTAGCACCGCTAAAAGATATTACCTAAAGAGTACTTGAATACTGTACATTTTTGAGGAACGCAGCTACAGCCAAAAAAGAAAGTTTCCACAGCCGAAAGTTGACATTATTCAATCCTGTTTTTGCTCCCCGCTCACATAAATAATATAACGATCGCGTATGCGCACAATTTCGCCAGCTATCAAGCAGGCACACATTAGCAGAGATAAGAAGAATTTTTCACACAATTCCTTCTAGTAGTCGAACAAATTCTCAGTAGTTCGTACGATGTAATAGATGGGGAAATTTAAAATATGGACCAGGAGGAAGGCGTGCGAGACGTAGCCCAAAAAAGGCAGGAGCGAAGCTGGCGAGGGCCGACAGAGCGGGTGCCCGCTGTATCTGGACCTGCCCGCGCCAGCTTTCGGCGGTCACCGGACCAAAACACGGCCAGTTTCATAGAAAAGCTACCGGACAAAAGCACGCCCGCTGCAAACACGGCCACCAGACCACATTGCCGCTTGTTTCCAAAATTATCAGGCAAGCAAATACAGTCCAAGTAATGCGTATAAGAACTGTTGCTTTCTAACAATCTACCTCAGTGCTAGCTCCTGTGAGTCCTTCAGATGGGTAAGGGTGTGAAACTTGGCTTTAAAAAGGCATCTAACATCTTACGCTAATCAATTGCATTAGGGAAAACAAAAAAGATGTCGAAAAATCACTGCACATGTTAAAATAACGGATGATTGGACTACCACAGGTCAAGTAAAAACGTTTGAACTATCACAGATTAGTAATAATTACCGAATTTTAATGTTTTATTATATTAAATGAAATCAGGTCAACGAATGTTTGATACATTTTTTGAAGATTGTGGAAAACTTCGAAAGAATTGTGTTTGAACGCAAAAACGTCAGATGTTCATGCATATCGAACGCGATAATCAACTGATTGAATGAACTGCTCGTAACAAAACTAGAACGTTTCACGTGTAATAGAGTCTACAGATTCGGGTGTGAGGTTCCCATCTCATTTATAGCATTATGGGCGAGTTAAATGCACGCACTAGAATGCAAGTCGCCTGATTTACGCAAGGAGAAAATGTTCGCGCTGCAGTTTGCTGCTTGAGGACCTGAACACGACTTGCGGACGGGGTACGTTCACTGAAGCAAGACAACCTATTTGGAAAGGTGGCCGCTTGGCTTGACCAGCCCTTGCCCAACAAACAAGTTATGTCAAGTCCAGCATTAATATAGTGCTTGTCTTGTAATGCAGAGTATGAAGAAATTTTAGAAACGGGGCTAAATAACAATGTTCCTCAGAAAAATTTGAAATACAATACTGACAAATAAGTTTCAGTTAACTTTAACATTTTAGAACAGATTATCTGCTATTATTAAGTGGAACATTGAAGTCATAGGCTCACTTGCAAGAAGGAAGCACAACAACACATTATTATTCGATGAAAGCAAAGCTTTATGAGAAAATTCAATAATGTCCTCATGAAAATAAGAACATACGAAAAAGCAGCAAACGTTTTGGAAGCTAAAAAATGCTTTTAAAGTTTCCTCGCTTGCCGCCAACTCGTATATTTTCCGAGATACCATCAGCATTTCGCCAGCAATAGGACGAGAAAGAAAGAGCAGAGGCAGAAAGTTTTCTTTATCTATTTTAGGCGGGACGATCGTTTTGAAGGCAGCTGCTAAGGTATCCGTGATAGCTGACCAAGTTCAGTGAAGTGTGCAAAGAGAACACGGAGAAAGCGGCCTCCTCGGCGTAAGATTACAACGGAGATAAAAATTCGCAACGTGGTGATGTTGAATCGCGATCTCAAGGTTGTCCCAATTGAAATATGTTCAAGCGGTCAGCAAAACGAGCTTCCAATATAAAAAAAAAGTTGTACCACGGCCTCGTTTCAGGAGCAACTATCGCTCTCCATCAACTTTCTGGCGTCTACAACTTTTGAAAAGTAATAAGAAGGTAACGAGAATCTTTCGAACTCGGTGACTAGGGAAACATTTACTAATTGTTCAGTACATACGATGCCATAGGAACAAGAGACTAGCACAATTTTGAGCTCACCTGTTCATGTGCAGCTTTTGTGCAGTTCTGCACAAGATGAAAAAAGTTATTTATTTACACGTCAGGGACTGAACTCCACCCTTTCATTGTTAATTAAAAGCGAGGCATTTACCTGGCTAAACAACAATAACAGACGACCTCCAGAGGCTCTGCCTCGACATCGTGGGGGTCCCCCCTTGTTAATGAACATTAGACTTCACCCAGACCATCATTAAAATGAAAGAATTTACATGCATCTAATATTTTCAACTGAAGTATAGTTGAATTTAAGTTTTCTTAAAATCTAATAAATATTATGAACTAGTCGTAAACTTGAATTAGCGAATGTTAGAATGAATACTGAGTGGATATGAAGTAAAAGAACCGAAAACATCTATCAGACTTTGACCCGGTAAAAGTGCATTAATTAAAGTTATTCAGAAAAGCGAAATTTTGAACATGAAAATGACACCAAAAGAGAGGTCTAGCTAAGTTCGCGTGGAGTGGATAGGCTTAGTATGGTCCGCGCAGAAAGGTCAAAAGGTAATGAGTGAAAGGAAGCATCTAGTAAAACAAATTTGGTCGTAGGAGTTCGATTATCTGATATCGACAACCCACCCTTGACAGCCGATCAGAATTCGTTTCTTCATGCGATATTATTGCGAAAATTTTAAGCGGTACAGAAAGGTAATCACTTTTCGAGCTAAGATATTGATTACTGTGCTCACTATGATAATTTGAAGGACTTAACGCTAATTTTCTAGGGTCATAACGGCGAGATGGCAAGACTATCTTACATATCATTGAAGAGAATATGGCCTAGAGCAAAACCTCGTGGGCTGGACGACCACTTCATGCCACAATATAAACCAGATCTATAAAGCTATACAGTGACGCTCCCCGGAGATAATCCTGCAACGGAGAATATCTAACCAGCAGATCTCATTTCCTCTACGCATCATGAATATGTGCAAGACAGCGGACGCTTTTTACGGGCGCAGTTTTAAATGAAAGAAAGTGCACGCTATCAAATTAAACTTCAGCCACTCTCATGGCAATGGTTTATCACCCATGCACTTGCTTCTACCTGCGAGGAAATCACCCATCGCCAAAGGAGTTCTAAATATCCAAGCCTGGAACCCAGCATTTTATTGTCGGTTTGCATGCGTGTTGGTTGCAGTCCGTGAATCGAGGAACTGCTCACGTCACTATTTATACTTCCTCGCTAAAGTTTGATGACAAGTTAATGAGAATTTATTGTTTTTGCTGAACACAAGTCGAAAAGTGAATCGGACTTCGTAAAACGATCTCCGAGAGGGGCGCTAAGAGGCATTGAAGATTCGTACGAATACCATTACAGAGCAGATCATTACTTATGCCGAGTTGCTGTCGCCAAACTTCATTCCTTAAATAATTTCCCGAATTAACATGACGTGATAAAGTAAAGATGCCGTCAAGCAATTAATTGGAGCCGACTGCTATGTCATTGAAATGTCTGCTAAAAACATTGCGTTGTATAATGTCTAGTATAATACAAACGGTACAGATTATGAAAATATTTCGTTTGTATGATCATGACCGGGTAATGCGAAAGAAAACAACCAGCGGGCATAGCTGAAAATAGCACATGTCAAAGGTTGCATGACCTTGTATCCATTAATTTCTTCGTGAACCAGTAGATGTTGCATGCATGTAATTTCAAACTGAGGCATCCAACCGAAAGCTCATTAATGACAACCCACGTCTTGTGTCGGACCATCGACTGTCGCTTTGCTCTAATCACAAAATTTACTTCAACACAACGTCCTCGAACGCACTTGCAGAACCAACCCTGAACTTTCTCCAATAGATTCGCAGATTCGCAGATTCGCTCACCAGTCGACCAAGCTGGTGGTTGAATAGAATAGACATCGTTATTTAGTTTTTCTCTCCTACCAAATGATGTATAGCTTTCATATTCTTGCAAACTGCGCTTTATTGTTGCTGTGAGTTTATGTCGAATGATAGTGTAGAAATATTCCAGGATTGTCTTGAAGCATAACATTCGCAACGTGCGACTTGAAACCACCGCTTCGCAGCTGGTTGTATACTTTTATAAAATTGTGCACAGTTGTGTTCCATTTTGTTCTTCAATCTAGTCAAATCTAGGTGAGAGCAGCAAACCACAAATATTCATTTCTTCTAGACCGAGAGTGCCTCGTGTTGACCAATCCTCCATAACAATTTACATCGACGTCGGTCTGTAATTTTCTAGATTTTGCGAGATTGACAGCACATCGCATCAACTCCCTGCCGACACTCACAAAGAAACAGGCTACGCAGAGCTCAACTTTGCTTTGTTTTCACAAACTGTAGGGTTTAGAGGAAGCCTATCATTTTACTGGCAGCAGCGACTGCCAGAAGAACCGATCCTATCGCGTCCAAGACTCAGGAGGCTCAATTGCACCCTGGCGTCTATATTAAATATTCGTAAACAAGGATGAGAAGAAATCGGAACCGAAACGCAGACGTTTTGTCTCCATTATCACTTTTTAACATATTAGTGCTAGGCAATAAGACTCTTTTCTAAGAGGCACGTACGCTCAAGTACTGATACCAATGCATTGTCGCCTATACCTGTTATGGGAACCAATGTTTGATGCACTTTCACCCAAACGAACGATCACTGGCAATTGAGATGGGTAATTTGTCTCACTGAAGCAACCGAAGTTTGCTGAAAGCACTAAAATGTATTGAAACATTTCAGCGAGACTCGTGAGAGGAAATTTAATTCGACATGAAAATAAAAATTAGAATTTTTACCTACAAAATACTTCAAAAAAATTATGGACCATGATTTGAAGTTAAGAAGGGGCAATAAAATATTTCTCAAATAGTGTATTAGAGCACAAAAACCCAATCATCGGTACCTACTATTTCCTTTTCTAACTTGTACGCTTCAACGGAAGCTAAAACATGCATTTTACATAACTACCGCCCGACCCAACCCTCAACAATCATTTTGAGTTACGCATGATTTCGTCACGCAGAACATCAGCCACACATGACCTTTGAATGCCCATTAGGTTGATAACCTGCACACAAACGACCGTTGTGTGCTGCCGAGTGCGTTGTACAAGCGCAACATTGGTCAGCGGTCTCTTCATTAATTCAGTCCGAGAACAAGTTGTTACTTATTGGTCAATTGTTCACGGAGAGTAAGTTCGGTGTCCGGGCCGTCAAAGCTAACAACCTTCACAGTTCATTCTTGTTCCGTATCGAGAAGTTGTGAAAAAGTTCAATGAGCTTCGCAGACATGGTGATCGAGTCCTCTAATATGCTGGTAATGCTTACTACAGTCTCCATTCAGAAACGTTTACTAAGGTCTCAGCTACCCAGAACACAATACTTGGCAGCTAACGTATCTCCGCAAGCGAAAGCTTGAACGAGTGATGAAGGTTTATCGCTTCGTAATTTAGTAGCAAAAACCTGAAATGCAAGTCAATTGGCTACCTTATCTTTTCTACTTTCTTTTTCCGGAACAACTGCATCCCTGATCTGCAGACGAATGTTCCCAAACATAATCGATAATACTTCCAAAGTGTTTTAAAGATGACATGCACAGTTGATATCCAAAAAATGACCTCTAAACAACTAAATAATTCTTTTAGGAATGAATGACAGTTGAACTTTTCAGCGGTTAAAATTCAGGCTTTGAGACAAGGTAAAATTCATTATGTTTTATCAATCGCCAAAATTTCTAAATGTCCGTTAAAATAATCAAACCTTAACACATGATCAACTAATGACCTCATGGCCGCAGTAAAACTCGGGGATAATTTGATGAGAGCCCGAAAGCATCATGAAGCAGCCCAACTTGGTCTGAGTTTGGAACTGCCGTGCGTCGGCAAGCTCTAAATTGTATTTCAAGAGCCCGACTTAAGCTCGTTAGTGTCAAATCAAAAGTGGTATTATACCAGTACGTATTTCTCAGTAGGACATATCAAAAAGAGCATAATTCTGCAAAAAATAAACTGCAAATCTAAAAATTGATTAAATGCTACTTAACTTCATATTTGCCTACGGCCAAACGATCTCACTTGAGATAACTTCTCTAGGTCAAAGTCGATCAAATAGTAGATAAAAATAGTTTTACTGGAAAACACAATTTAAAATCTAGATAGTCCCGCATTCTTATTCCATATGTAAAATTATTACTCATAATATGGAATTTAATTGTTTAAAATGAGAAAATTGAAGCTGTAACACGAACAAAAGACTATGCTAAAATCCAGAAATTGGAAGAAGCTTCCCGAAAATTAGATGCAAACTAGCAGAATATCTGTATCCGTACGACCGATGGGCTGATTTTTTAACAGAAATAGTTTTTCAGGTGATGGTTCAACAGTATACAGACAGAAACCCAAAGATTAGGGATAATACTGGCTTGGTGTCCTGCATGCATCACTTTGATTTAAAAGAGCCTAGGGGTTGGAATGCACTGACCATTAGCACGTTTCTAAAGGTCATATAAATTAGATGACCAGAACCTCCTATTACGAGCAATCGAGGTATCGCATCTGCAAGGCACAGTAAGCTGTATTTACGGCGTCAAATGACGAGTTTGAACATTCATACTTTGACCAGAAAACTTGACTTTACCGCAAGGGTTCATTACAAGAGAGTCGAGTATTAAGAAACTGTGAAGAAACTCTGTTGATAATTTTAATTATATGATAGCAGTAGCAGTGCGCTTCAACAGTAGCACTCAGCAGCTTCTGGTCGTTTGATAGATGAACGAAGTTATTCATTTCGTAGTTAATGAAGTTGCTCTTCTTGTATGTAAAAGAGGTCGATACAAGACATGTTTTCCCATGGAAAATCCCTCTCCCTCTAAAAAATTTAAATTTTAGAAAAAAACAATTTACCTGGACTTGTTATTCTGATGCCATGCCGGAACGCATAGACTGTCTAGAAGGCAAGCCGAGAGGAAGCCTCAACTACCTCCTGTTAGACACAATATTAATGAACTTCAAAGCTCAGGGGAACAGAGATGGCTCGAGAAGAGCTCTTGGAACTGATGCAGCTCATCATCAATCGATGAAAACAAAGTAAGGATGGAGGTGCTCTACCTGTTATACTTGGGCTGCGGCTCTGCTCGTTCTTTGTTTCAGCTTTTACACACGGTAAGATGTCATCGAAAATTCATGACGTACAGAGCTTCCAAACTATCAAGAACGCTAGATCGGCTGAAATTTATTTTTATCGCTGATGTCAAGGATAGCAAAATTGTGTTACGAGATTTTCAAACTGGATTTGAGATTACAAGCGCTTCATAAACGTTGACCAGGACGTGCTCACAAGCCAATTTCACGGGTACTTGAGGTCAACGTTCATGCGATATGGAAATGAGTAATGACTGACTTACCGATCGAGGACTGTTCTCCAACGTCAGAGTACAGACGAAGTACAGTTAATAGAAAATGTATCGGAGCTTCAGAGACGCTGAGAAGCAAACCAGTCGCCTCGCCTGCAGCACGGAAACTCGTCATTTTTATCTCGAATAAACACGCCAGAATGCATCAACTGTAGGGGAGCGAACCTGCCAATTACGATATTCTCACCGAGTTAGGCGACTTCTTTTTATCTAGCGAGGGATGAACTTTCATGCAGCGATAACGCTAACGCAGTGATTTGGCAGTAACTTGACACGAACGCATTTCCAAGTCAATATTAGGCGTTTCTTTCCAACTTAAGAAGCACTCGACTGATAACACAGCTGAGAGATGCCTTAGCAAAACTCATGCCCGTCTCAACAGAAGTAGTTGACAGAAATTTCTCTATGATATAACGCGTTAAGCTTTTCCGTTTCATTCACAATTCTTGATATTATTTAAAAGGACTCACCTTCACAAGCCGAAGTCTGATGAAACTTTCTATTTTGTACATGTACCTAATTCAGTTAAAATGCCAATATAAAATGAGAAATATGGTTATAGGGAATGACATGCGTCATTTAATTCAATGAATTTTGTAACATTTTACGTACTATAATGATATCTGCTGCAAGCGCTCAGTGTCTAGTAATAATCTTACTTGATAGTAATTACTGACACATACACGGGCTACAGCTGGCCGAGTCTCATGAACGATGCATGACGGTGCTCAATAAAATGTCACCTAAACGACAACTTCAAACGTGCCAATGCAGGTGAATTCAAACATCGGCGAATAAATGAGAGTTATATCAACAGTTTACGAGATCGCGTTTTCATTGAAATACAGCAACGCAGCAATAAAAATATTGATGTTGGAACTGGTTTAGTATTTTACAAGAAGATAGTTGGGCTTACCTGGGGGCACATCTTGCATTGGTATTTTCTGACGCTGGTGCCGCCGTTGGCCTGGTTGTGAACGAGGCCGGGAGGCGTGGAGGGCATCTTGGCTGCATTGATGGGCTGCGGCACGATGAGCATGGACGGCGTGGACACGGTGGGAGGAGAGGTGGACGCTGCAGACCCATTACTTCTGGCGTACAACGAAGCTGCTGGTGCCATGTGCTGGCCGAGGGAAAGATCACCCAGAACTCCTCCATTTCCCCCACCACCGTTGTTGTTGGCTCCATTGATCCCTGCATTGCCCCCGTTGTTCTGGCTGGGGTTGTTAGAAGGAGGATTACCGTTGCGATGGTCCAGTCGGTCGTCTATGGCGTTTGGTGGACCTGGTAGTAAATGAAAGAACATGTAAGAAAACACTAGAATTAAAGAGGAAAATAATACGTGGAAAATGGGGCATTACATATTTAGTTATATATTTCATTGAGAATATATTGGTCCATGAGAGTTTTTGATTATACGAGTTTTAATTCTAATGAAATGAAATGAATATTTTCGAATATTTCCAAGGTATTATTCACTGTTAAAAGTTATGTCAAAATCAAGTTCAGAAACTTCAGCGTTCAAGATCGTATGAAGAATAAATTAAATTAACTGAAGTCACTTGGTGATCACACAGTTGGCGTGGAGCGAAGCAGTCACAAGGTGCACAAAGAAATGTTAAAAAAGCCTTTAAAAGCAATAACTAATTTACTGAGCGTTAATAACTCACTCTGGTTTACATGAGATGGTGGAGCTTGCAGTAAACCCGGGGGCCCTGAGAGGAGGAACGCAAAAGTAAAGAAACATCCATTAAAACGAAACAAAATGGTTACAAGAAAGAATTGTCCAAAGGAAAATTAAAAGCAATCATATTTTTCATCCATGCACTACAAATCAAAAGTAAACTCTCACTTTCTAAAAGAAAAAGCAAACGTAAAAATTAGTATGAATGGAATAAGACGCTTGAACTTAACGAATACGACCAAGAGCATGCAGTACTTACCATATTGTTGAAAGCGACCATGTGAAAATTAGCAAAAAAATAAAATATCTACAATACAATTTACCAAACTACTTTACTACAGAATTTATTCTATTTGTATTGAAAATAAATAAAAAAGTTCCAGTTCAGAAAAGCATGATCGCTTGGTTACCTAACACGTTTCGTGCGACTGCCTAACTGGCGGAATCTTTATTTTGTACAAACAGCGACAAGAAGGCGCTATAAAGTCAACACTTAACCTACTCTAAGGGACCCACTGATGAGCTTCCCCGCAGAAGATGTGCTTGAGTTTCAAACTTATTCCATGTAACAGAAGAATCAAAAGTTTCTCGAGTAAATGTATCTACACTAGAGCTACATCCGTGCAATTAAGACTTTTTCCTATACAACTGCAAGTGTCGACAAGAGGCCAAGAAAGTCAAACAACAAAACAATGCATGACTAATTTGTACAAACTGACTGTTACGCTAAGACGATCTAGAGACGATTGAATGTACACTTCTTGAGAAGATGCATATATTACGTATAAAAAAGATAATCACTATTCTAGAGTCAAAGGAAGTAAATAAAGTAAGAGAGAGCAAACGTACATTCTTATTTATAGTTCCTAATTAAGAAATCAGAGGAATTTATTTTAAAAGTATTGAGAGCAGCAAAGTCGAGCACCACAGGCAGACCAATAAACAGCGTCACAATTGCAGAGGTAGTGACAGGACCCAGCTAGTGGGCCGCTGGTATCCAAGCTACGCGACCACCGCGGCTTAGCAAGACAAAATTAATTAGCCACTTTTATAACCTCAGACTAATTCCATTCTTTGTCAAGTGTACTACAGCCGCGCGTGAGGTCGCAGCCATGGGTCATAGTGTTACAAATTACGAGGGAAGTCTCTCAATACCTGACAAAATTTTGATGTTTACTGAAAATGCTAAAGATTTTGCGAGTGTCGGAAAGAAATTTTTAGCTCTGCTCAAAATAGTGTGAAGTATAAAATATAGCATAACATTTTTTGTTTCAATTCAAGAATGAAATATTGCTTTGTAATTAAAACTAATGAAGATTGGATATCCTGAGAAAAAGTTATTGTGGCAGTTGAAATGCAGACAGGAATTCATTTTAAACATAACAAAAATAGGTTTTTCTTTGAACTTGAAAAACTGAGTTTATTCATTAAAATTGATACATCTAGGACTCGTTAAGGTTGGCTGAAATTTAGAGTTTTTATAAGATTCAAACAAACTGTGTCTGACAAACGCTTCCTGCAATAAAGGTGTAGGAACTGAGCAGCAACATAGGGCTCCCTCTAACATAACTCCTGCTCATCGACGAACAATATTAGTTACGCAAAGAACTTCTTCACCAATTCTACCCTCAAAGTGCCGGGAAGCTACAATTTTTTAAACCGTACATGCACACTACAACACATTATCATACAAGCAGAACGTTTTTTCATTAAGTGTAAATTTTGACGTATGAGACGTTCAGGGCACAAGGATGAACACGGCAGGTCCCAGCGCGTGCCACGAGCGCTCAACGCCTGCCCAGCGCGCGCTTCCTCTCAGCTCATAACAATAGAAATAATGGACAGAAAATGCTACAAAACTCCTGTTAAATGGAGCTAAAATATTGGTGACAATGCGCGGGCGGAGGCCGGCGACATGATGGTATTGAGGGCGAGACTGAAGGAGCGTGGGCGGGAGTGACAACAAAGCACAAAGTTTGGCCCACTCGAAGTCAATTTTCAGAGGAGGATGAAAGTTTTTTGCTCAATTTTTCCATATAGAGGCAATGTTCTACACAAGCAAGCTATATTTGTTTAATCAATACTACATGTTTAAGTTTTTGTAAAGAGAAACTCGTTTTCCAAGAGGATGAAAGCATCTTAAACTAACCAAGCAATAAAACTAATACATTACACTTTCATGGTGCAAAAGAAAGTTATATCTAGTCAATAATACTCACCTATACGATTAAAGCAGTAGAGTAGCATTGTGCAAAAAATCAAGTAACTACCATGCAACTCGAACGATACGAAAACACAATCATATTTTCTCACAGAGCCAAGCACATACATTCCGTAAATCACTTATATCATATCCTAGTATTTCTATGAATAAAAACATAACAATGACAAATCTGACCCGAATTTTACAACTGAACACGATAGGTAATTTCGATTCACACATGATATATTTCAAAACCTCAACTTTAAAATATTTAACCATATCAAATATGATTTGCTCGCCAGACACAAGTCGGAGTCTGAACCATTGAAGTCTTTAAAAGAGCGGGTGTACAACGCACGTCCGACATCGACCACATTGCCTTTCCTTCTCTTTCTTGCCGGGCCTCTCGACATAATGTAAAGTGTATTTCTACAGACGGGTTCTTTACAAATCCTATTAGTTTTCCTGACGGTAGAATGAGAAGAAATACGCCTGAAAGCAGGATCCCGTTGTGAACATGGGAGGCTTTGTGAGCTTTTGGCTCGTGGATGTGCTTGTATTCTCGCTCGGAAGCTAAAAAAATTGGCATGAACACGTGTCCAGACACCCGTAGAAGCAGGAGGAAACCGTTACATGCACTTCCAATCCATCGCTAACACGAAAGCTCGCAGCTCATTTTGACCTTTCAAGGAAAGCAACATTACAGCATGAGGTGTAAGTTATAATAAGAAACAACTCATTCCATTACATGTGATTTTTAACTAAACTTTCAATCTACAATTACAAAGTAATAGATGGCAGTATCTTTTATCGTAATTAACATATGAGGCCACAGAAATATTAACGAACACATCAAACTCTCCTTGAAACAATGGTAGCGTGACATGCAAGCGCTTATTATTGGTTTTAATTCGAACTTAAGTACAAAAGAAACGTGCCACACACTTGCATGCAGTTAATGACCACACATCCACGCCGTTACTCAGAGGTAATTTCCTCTCTAAATTATCAGCCATTACAACCACATTTTTGCAGAGCGAGTGCCAGCCACCGAGGCTCTCAATTTGCGCTACACTCCAGCAGTTGTCATAAAAAGCGACAGAAACATAAGACAAAGATGCACGCTAAGCGTGCGAGAGCAATGCATGGAAGCTCTGGAAGTCCAGTCCTGCCTTTAATGAAGTATTGCAGCACTTCTGCTGCAGCTTCTGCCGTCCGGTTTACTTACATGGGTTAGTGGGCCGTGAAAAGTTTACATGGTAGCTCCGAACTGAAAGGGAATCAGACGAAACAGAGCTGTAGGTTAGCTTATCATACAAGTTAGTGGCATTGAGGCACGTGTCATGCAAAACATTTAATAGGTGATGTAGCAGGGTATTAATAGGCAGTTCAATGATCGCAGTGAGATGATAGAAAAGCCATGTGTGTTTCTATATACAAATGAGTCAGATACAAAGATGTTGACTAGAATCCAATGTAAGAAAACAAATACAATATAACATGTAACGTTCAAAATGTGCCATTCTCAACAGGAGCTGATGAAGAAACATATTCTGCAGATTTTGAATGATGACCAATACGAAGATAATAAAAGTTTGCTGGCTTCTAGTAAATGTTAGAAAACTGCATCAGTAAGTCTTCCAAAAACAAAGCTTCATAAAAACTCGACATCCTCTACATTTTATCGTCAAAAATTATTATAATTCTACAGTGAGGCATCATTCCATAGGACGCAGATGCCTCAGATGTCACTTTCCACTATACCGTCGAAAACCACGGCATCACCAGTGGAGGCACGGAATTTATGTTGTGCATACAACAACGCATGGAGTACATGTTCTGTGTGTACCGATGCATGGAGTATATGTCGTACATACACCGAATCATGGAGTATATGTCGTATATACGCCGCATCATGGAGTATATGTCGTACATACACCGAATCATGGAGTATATGTCGTACATACACCGAATCATGGAGTATATGTCGTATATACACCGAATCATGGAGTATATGTCGTATATACACCGAATCATGGAGTATATATTTTGCATACATCAAGGCATGGTGTATATGTTGTATATACACACACTGAGGCAACAGAGAGACTTGAGGAATCGTGCTCGGTGACCAAAAAGAGACTAGTTACGGCCGTCCGAACGTCTCGACGTCAATGAAGCGTGTCAACTCAAGCCCAGTTGGGTGAAAGAGGCCCCAAACTTGAGATTTCTTTAGAAAAGCTCAGGAAGAGTCGTAAAATCTAACCCTCGAGGTATTTAATTACAGAATTCCAAATGTTAGCTCAAGGCATCAGCTCCGACACGACACTCAGAATGGGCGACAGGGCGACGGTATGCAATTACGGAACTTTTCAATCTTGATGAAGAGCTCATTTGGTCGCGGCTGAAATATTGATACCATAGCTCAGTTATATAATAATAAGATCTTCAAAGGCTCGATATTTTAGAATAAGCATCGACCGAGAAAGCAATAAAATTAAGGGATACATTCTAAAATCGACGAATTGAGCCAAGTGCACCAAGACTATCCCCATCAAAACCTAAGATTCGTTAAGTCAAACCAGAGCTACGATGGCATCTTTGCCTTTCTACACTCGACTGAACATGAACATCGCGGCAGCAGGCCAGTTATCAGTAATCAGCTACTGTAAAAGACCATCAGCTAGTTTTTTATGAACGCTCCGTCTTAAAACTCGAGTCAATTGTAAAATACCTTTTGTCGGAGACGGATAAAAAATGAGACCTGGCCATACGAGCAACATTCTTGGTATCTAATTAGTGTTATCGGATATCACTGAGCTATTTATGCCATTCCTTATTGAAGAATATACAAGTATATTCTAATATAACTCAAACTCTCGGTGTGTCTTTGAACCATGACAACAGCCACCTAGAAGATGGCCACTCCAATCATAAACGATGCACAAGCAGGTACACATGAACAAAAGCAAAGAAGTTTAATAGGCACCAAGAAAAACAAGATCCAGCTCGAAAGAAAGACTAAAAACTTGCACAGTGAAATAAAAACAAACGAAGATGATCATAGGGACAAGTCAAAAAAGTTGCATTCAGGTTACCACGCGCGCGTTGTTGGCGTCATCCCATAACAAAGTCACTTAGAAGTTAATTTTCCCGGGCCTTACTCGACCTTCGTAAAAACGCTGGAGGCCGCACACGACGTGAACAGGCCTGGTGCTTCGGAACTAACGAAAGAGAAAGTTTTGTGATTGCCATCCAAACTATGGCTTATCAGAATCTAGGTGACTTAACACGTTGCCTCCGATTGCCTGGCCGGTGTAAATCTTCCCTTTGTACGCATAGTCACTAGAAGGATCTGAAAAAATTACAGAACCTAACCTAAGTGGTCCACATACGTACCACTTAGAAGTCAACGTGGTAAACTATAGCTTATTTCAAAAGAATGTAATTTGAAAGGAAATTTTAATAATGCCAAGAAAAAAATTGAAGAAAGTGTGATATTTTATGAATAAAGAAACACTTTGAAGTGAATGTTGTTGCAGGAGTGTTTAAATTCGCTGAATTCCATAAAATATGAACTCTTATTCGAACTGTACCAGTGCTGCAGGAGAACGAAAACGACGTCCACATCAAATACTTTGTATGAAGGAACAGCAGCAACAAAGGACAGTACGATACAGTCTACTATGCAGCAAGGGGATTAGACATAGGGCAACTAATCGGAGAACAAATTATCATACGAAAAATAATAGTCAAACGAAATAATCATAGGACAAAATAAACTAACGAGAAAATAATCGTAGGAGCAAATGAACGTAGGATAAACAATTAAGAAAGCAAGTAATTGCGGGAGTAAGTAATCGTAAGAACAAGTAATTATGGGAGCAAGTAATCCCACGAAAGTAACAATAAATCATGAGAGTAATCAATTAAATGAACCAGTTATCGTGAGGGTTATTAATTAATATTAATTCCGCGAAAGTAACGGACTATGGGAGCAAGTAATCGAGAAAGTAACTAATTATGGGAACAGGTAATCGTAGGTGAAACAATCGTGGACGAAGCTATTGAGAAAAATAATCGAAATTTACTATACCGAAATTTGAGCGCTAATTAGCGAGAGCGAGAGCGTTACTAACTATGAAAGTTGTGTCGCAACTACTGCCAGCTAAAACTCAGCATCTAAACTCCTATTTTACCAGACTGTGATCAGGCGACTGCTTGACGTAGACAGAGAGCCAATCTGACAACAAATCAATTCATGAAGGTTAATAGTCATCACTATCAGTCGGTTAGCTATAAGTGTCAGCAGTACAAGGGCTCTAAGTCAAGTTCGGCCTCAGGGGGGTGGATGGAAGCAAAATTTGAAGGATCAGTAGTGCCTCGCATGCTGAGGACGAGGCCTTACTGGCTGCTTAAGCTGGGAACAATCGTGTACGTATGTGCCACTGCTCTTCAAACTTGCTTATGTATTTCTTCTGTTCATTCCCAACACAGTATCTGGTACAATACCTCTAAGTCATACGCTCCTTTCATTAAATTTAGAATGAAAATAAAAATATCATTATTTGATAAAGGGTTTAACTGTTGTTTAATTCATTTAAAGCGACCAAAACACTGAAGCACAGTAGAGATTCAATTAAGGTGAAGGAATAACTCTCTTCTGCGGACCTCTTTGAGGTACTTCAATCGGAGGTGGGCTTCATTGAGCTAATGGAACTAGGTCCCACGTGGAGAAAAATAAATCAAGTAGTAAAGCAGGTGAAGTGCAGCTAAGTCAGTATATAAGTCAGTATGAGACAGTACTCTTGACTTGTACCAACGAAAACACACATACAAAAACGTAAAACAAATCTAGGAGTTTTGCATAAGTCGACCGATAGAGTTCCCTCATGCAAAAAACAGAATAAAAAACAACAAAATTGTATTCACTATTTTCTGAATTTGACTTTCGTTCATCTGCTTGGATTTAAATCAAAATTTTCTTCAACAAAATAGAAGCAATGACAAACGAAAACGAGCGAAGAATCTCGGATAGGATAAACTCTCTCCATAACCCTATCAAATTTCGTGACATCAAGAAGTTGTAATTTTCAGAAATTTCCTACCAATTTCTGACATTTAACATTCGATCAATCCAGGGATTTTGTTCAGATTAGTGAACCTAATATTCCCCTGTTCAGCACAGTGCATATCTAGTTATATAACAAATGATTTTATTCAGTGTGTTATTATTTACTATAGCAAATTCAGCTACTATGAGTGTTTTTGTAAATTTCGAGATTATAATCCAGGAAGTATACATCAGTGTCATGTCTTTCTAGAAAACCTTTTAGTTTACAAGAAAAAAAATGTGTTACAACAACAACAGCAGCAGCAGCAGCAGCAAGATTCTAGATCTTTTATGATCTAATCAGACGTCAAAGCAAGTCAATTAAATGTTTCAACGCTTATTTTCTGCACTAAAAGTGTGGTTTTAATTTCGGCGATAAGGTCAGCGATAAGAGCTTTAGAAGGGCTTATGGCTTTGTAAACAGTTCTAAAATCAACTCTTTGTAACTGCGTCAGCTTGAAATTCAGTATACAAGGAATAAGATGCGCATGACGATAAACTATTTTTACCAAATTAAAGTAACGACCGAGTTGTTTAGAGAATTTTCGCATACATCACTTTCTCACTTTAGAGCTAATTGGGCTTCTTTGTAAAGCGCACTTCGAAGAATTATTTTTTGCTTCGACAGTGACTTAAATGTTTCATCATATTTTCGAAAGCACAAAAGACAAACAAACGAACTCAGAGGTTCGTCTATTGACACAGTCTTGCTCGAAATGCTTGCGGTTTCCTGACGTAAACATCAGGCATTAAGAGGCGGCATTTTGCGGTTGAGCCGAGACAGCACGGTAACTACCTGATCAGAAGAAGGAATAAAGCGTAGAAGACGCGTTTCCAGTTGTGTAGAGCACACATCATGTGATGAGATGGAGAGCACTAGGGAGGAGGTAGACGAACGTGTGGGTTAGGCACTAGTCCAGCTGAACAGCATTCACCCACGATTGCTCCCGCTGACTTGCTCTAACAAGTCCTACTCAGGCTTTAGATTCATGTTCAATTTACAACTGAATAATTGCTAGTGCTCTACTTATCTTTGCTACATATAATGAACACCTAAAATGCCTAAAGACTGATAAAAATGATCAAAGGCGAAGGTATATATTATCCACGTTGCAAGATATTTTTCCATTTGGACGCAACTGGCAGGCACTACCCTAAGGATATCCCGGTTTTCGGAGTCGAGGAATGCACTAAAGGATAATAGGCATCACCTTGGACGCTCTGGACCATAATTGTCTGGATCTGCTACAACATCCACCAGCACAGCAAGTTCGCTTCCCCGGGCTATGGCTCTGAAAATTTTTGGTCTCACGCGAGTGAACAATTTTTCGAATGGAAATATACTAGAATTAGGCGATATTCCATCATTGTCGGACAGAAAATTGTGGACAAGAGCAACCCAAGGGGAATATTGGAAATATCACGTAGGGTGAGATGAGACACGTGCATACTTTAACGAAGGTCTGCGCAAAGTTTGTATGAACTGCTTCAAATGAAGCGAATTGCGTAACTCTAAACAAGTTACGTAGAAAATTAATTATCATATACCTAGATTAACGTCATGGTTTTGTTTTCTTGCCAGCAAACTTGATCGTACCAAATGTCATTGTTTATGTTACAACTCATTTTACTTAACGAACAAATTACAGGTAGCATAAAATGACAATTCAGCTCAAGTAACCAAGAATACTGGTACACACTAGGCTGAAAAATTTCAATCCATATTTTGATGAGTAATGAAATTTCAATTAAACAAATAAGCTCAGAGATAGCACATCTTTTACTCAAAGTAATCAGGACTAAAGTAATCAGGACTAAAGTAATCGGGACTAAAGTAATCGGGACTAAAGTAATCGGGACTAAAGTAATCGGGACTAAAGTAATCGGGACTAAAGTAATCGGGACTAAAGTAATCGGGACTAAAGTAATCGGGACTAAAGTTATCGGGACTAAAGTAATCGGGACTAAAGTAATCGGGACTAAAGTAATCGGGACTAAAGTAATCGGGATTAAAGTAATCGGGACTAAAGTAATCTGGACTCAGGTAATGAAGATCAGGATAATCGGAATCGGGATAGCCAGGACCAGGATGGATAGTACCAGGATAGCTAGGAACGATAATAGCCAGGACCAGGATAGGCAGGACCGGGATAGGCAGGACTGGGATAGGCAGGACTGGGATAGGCAGGACCGGGATAGGCAGGACCGGGATAGGCAGGACCGGGATAGGCAGGACCGGGATAGGCAGGACCGGGATAGGCAGGACCGGGATAGGCAGGACCGGGATAGTCTGGTGTTTATCAAACAATCTGATCCGTGCAGGCTCCCGCTGAGGTTTAGTCATCGCCGTCGATAAGGCATCTCCCACAACAGCTGCCAAAGGCCGCTAATTACCTCCATGTTGAGTAGAGGAGTTTTTCAGTAGCAGAGTCCTCGATACGGAGGTACATACCACGAGGAATTGAACAGAATGTAATGAACAACTCTTTCTGGTAAATACACGATGAGACCTACTTGAACACACCGCAGTACTGCATGGTGTAAAACCAAAAAAGCTTTGGGGAACTTTGAGCACACAAAGTTTGACCCTGGTGCTTTTTATGTTATTTCGTGGGCTTTTCAGGTGCGTTTTCTACTTTAGTTAAAGAACTGTAATCAAAAATCTCGTTAATATATACTTAAATTGAAATAATGTTAGTATTGTAGTCAACGATACATTTTTTGACCTATTGAAAATATGTAATAAATACAGTTAAAAGAACACAATTTTGATCCAAATTGGAGGCTAAATGACAGCAAGACATCAACATACATAGCACACAAAACTTTCGAACGGTCACAAATGCCCGCAGTTTTTATCACACTGGTGCGACAGAGCACGTCGCTCTTCATGCACACACACACACACCGACATCTACCATCCTCACAGCAGGAGACCGCATACTCTGCAGACACTCGCTCAGTAATAAGTAGCTCTGACTCTTGCAACGCAAATGTGAGAACACGCACAGCCTGCCTCACCTAGAACCCGCTCAGTATGCGTAACTGTATTTACGCACATGAAACACTTCGCACCTCAGGAGTACCATAAAACGTTTCAAAACTGAAGAAGCATCAGCCAGCAATAACTAGGTTCACGAATTACTGTATTAGTGTCAGTTCTACATTTGAATAGAAATTCAGTAGGTCTCGTCAAAAGCAACGATGAAAATTGAACAAGAAGTCAAACCTTGGTAGCTGCAAATTCCATTGATATTCAAATTGGCTTACATAATATAAGTTCCGGCACGCACCCTCAAATTGATGCATCACGTCTGAAAGCAGCACGCGATTGTCAGGTGCTGGGCATTAGCATGAGAAGAGGCGAGCTGTAGCCCTGTCGCTGAGGCTTATTGGGGGCAGCAGTACGTTCGAAGAGAAAACGTAGGCAAAGACAAGCAAAAGATGAAAGAAAAAAATAGAGAACAAAGAACTTGATATACTCACTATTTGGCTTCCCTGCAGTAAAGCAGTTATTTTAAGCAAGCGTCATGAATGACCAAATATTTGCATTCCTACATGAAGGACAAATAAACCATAGCGGAAATCACTCTGGATACTGTAGGTAAGATACCTGTGAGTAGCCGAAAGCACACCTGCGTAGTACTTTACTTATGTCTTTCAAAACGCCACCAAATAGTTCAAATAAGGCAGGGTATGCTTTAATCCCCTCTGGGACAAGAAGGCAAATGGACCTTGGGCTGAGCTTGCGGTTTGGTGGCTGAGGTCTGCGTGACCCAGCGACTACCTGCACAGCTGCAGCGTATCCGACCGCACTACTTCAGGAGGTCAAACCAGAGGGGGTCACAGCCTTTTTCTATTTATTCTTCAGTTTTGCTCGCCTGCAAACTACCCTTTAAAATTAGGTCGCCCATATTTTTAGCAAGTACAGTTTTTGTTGTTTGTCACCGAGTTGAAATGATAGTCACCACCGGACAATAATAACCTTGAGAGCTTCTTGCTGTTGGGATTATCGGCTTCAATTTAAAACCACGCGCTTCAATAGCATAATTAATGCTCATGGAAATGTCTCGACATAAAATTAACTAGGAATGTTAATCACTACAAATAATGCAATCAAAAAATGTAAAATTTATATGTTTAGTGCAGGACGAATAAATGCGTGTGCGTCCAATACACGGGAAAACTAAATCCGACAGGAATCTAACGGAGGTTTAACGAGATTGCGCCCATACTGAACTTTGATTCAGTTTTTTCTGGAGCATTTCGGAATTCTATTCTTCAAATTTCCAAACAGGTTTTCAACTTATCACTATAGGAGCTGACATTTCTTCGGTGGTTACAATCAGTTTTAGTGGGGGATGTGCCAGACAAATCGGTGGCTCAGTCACGTTTTGTTGCGGAGGCACGCCAGGTGTGCTCCGTCTCTGCGACGATATCCACACATGCCCGTCGTGACCGACACCGCTACCAAATCTGCCTGCAGGAACATGGGCTCTCGACACAGGGAAAAAAGCGGATACCGGACACGACTGCGCACCGTTTGTTAGCAGCTGAAACACTTGAGGCTAAACAGGTAACCTGTTGTAATGTAATGACCTGGTCACTTTCACGCTTAAAGCTCGAAATGAAAGACAAGTTTGCTAGATAAAGTGTTCAGAGCTGTGAGGCGTGTGGTGCCGGTGATCTATAGGGCATGAAAGGCTGTCGGAAATTTTATAAGCCAAAGGCATATGTAAACAGAATTATTAGATAATATTGTTCACAGCTGGATAGTTTTAAATCCGCCTCTTCGAAGCGAATAATATCTAAGAACTTGAAATCATTCTATCGTTAAACCGTGACAAGTAAATACACTCGTAAATGTCTAGGACAATTTCATTTTCAAAACAATATAATGCTCTGTGAGCAGCTTTCCAAAAATATTCCCGTAAGACATTTTGTTGGCAGTATTCTGCACTGCAAAATATGCCCAGAATCAAATGAAAATTGAATACAAAGGGGTTATAGCCAAAAGATCTTCATTAATTTTACATGACGATTTGTATAAAAAGACACAGCTCGGGGAAATTTAAAAGGAGGAAGGGCATGGCATTTGTAAGTACGTCGTACGGAGACCGACGAGATCGAATTTCTTGTTCGCTATGCAAAGATCGGCAACAGAAATTTCTATGCTAACGGACTTATGAACTGACAAGAATCAGGTTTCACTGGAGCAATTTTTACTACTTTAAACCTCTTGTGGTATTTTGCAGGCTGGAATGGCAAGAGCAGTCCTCGTTAGGGCATAACTAGCACGTAACTCGTATCAATGAGGTGTGCAGCAGTACTTAGTGTTACTAAAAAATGCTCAATGAAAACACAACAACAATATTCCAACCCTAGGCTACAGTGGACTTCCCTTGAGCGGGAAAACCTGTTATGACAACAGAGAAAAACACTTTCTGTATTCAGAAGACTGGGCTTAGAGTATTGTGACCACTTGATCTCAGCCGGTGTCCCTAGCTATGAGATGCCGGTCATAAAACAATAAATCGGCTACCGTTTGCCATGACAAAAACGACCGTGTCTAAGCGGCTCCAAAAATTCCACCACATCACCGGTTCACCCACACGCTCACCAGAAAACTACATAAATACAGTTACAACTTATTTCAGTTTTTCGACACTGTAGATGAAGAGAGCTGCTTTTGTGATTCAGTTAATCAAGAGCACTCCCGTCGGTGTTTCAGTAAATGGAGAAATTAGCAGATGCTTTCAAGAAAAATCATATAGCAAATTAAATTTGATAAAAATATAGCTCTAATACAAGCGTACACGAAAGCGTTACTCCTACTAAATACCTATAATATTTTTTAGAGCATACACATTTTATGTGTATTATGCTTAAAATTGCTTTATTTTGACATACAATTAAAGAGAAAATTTGCCTTATTGGCTAACACAATACTGAAAAAAAATAATTCACTTCAAAGAGAGAACAGCTATGACGAAATTTCACCTCGGAAAAACAAATAGTTCAGAGACTAGGGACCAGTGTTGAGAAACAACTGCTTACAGAACAAGCATTCTTTTATAACTTTAGTTGTAAAATAGAAATCATGCCTGAGCTGAAGCTTTCTTTCATAGAAATGATACATGGGTATGAATCTCTCAAGCACTGTTGGAGAAGTTATACCCACGAACTCGAGACCAATCATAGAGAAATTGAAGCACACAAACTTCCTTTTTTTGAGAGGAGAGCGATTCTTTGCTCCAGCAGCTGTACCCCTGCGGGTCACAGTGTGAGCAGGTCGGTGTCTTTATGCAATTAACGTATCAAGGCAGTGCAATCGGCAAATTACTTTCAGTTCGAAGGTCCTCTTTTGTTTATAACATAACTATATAATTCTAACAAATCGCCCAAAAAATTGTTCAAGCGTGTAAAATGCAGTATTCATATTAAAAACTATTTTCATAGACAATTAACAGGACTTGAATCAAAGCATACAAAAAAGGAAAGAAAATCAACGAAGGAAATAATCATTCAATGTCACAAGCCTTCAACTCAGACTTGAAACAATTTTATAACAAAATCTAAAGTGGGCTTGTGACTAATCTTGAGCTTTTTGCGGCATTCAATGAATAAAATGTAGATTTTCAGGGTAAGTTAAGCCATTAAGAAAGAAGATTACTAGCAAATAACAGTTCAAACGAAGACATTTTTTAGCAAGTAGAAATCAGGAACAGTTCGGACATGACCTGAAGCAATTGCTGTACTAACTGTTCCAGCGCCAGTAATGCCAGCAACTCGAATAATTGCAGTAACACTTCCAAGAACTCGGACAAATAATACTCTTTGTAATGTAGAGTTCATTCTTCTATGACGCTTTTGAAACGAACTTGATTTCTAGTTCGCACTCAGACCGTTCTTATGACTCAAACATTGGAATATCATACATTAAGTGTGCTCAGTAAAAAGTCATCGTAATGCCGAGAGTCAACCAAGGAATCTCATGAAGAGTGACCTACGTATCTCATCGGTTAAAATACGAGACCATGTCCGATGAGGGGCTATAGTTGATTATGATACACGTTTTCAATTAACGAAACATCTTTTAATAATCGTTAGATAGAGTGGTCTGTGAATAAAAGTTGTTCGAGTCGATTGAAAAAAGTACTTCAAATCTTGAAGCTCAATGAGCATCTCGGCTTGCAGTGCACTGCCCAGCAGCAGGAACATTAAACCTCGGCAATCTGATATGAAAAGTAAAATTGATTTGTCTAGGCATTATTTAGTATAAAAAAATTAATTATATAAATTTCTAATTCATTTACTTTTTTCCAGCACTGCCTTGCCGCCGCTTAAAAAACGAATCACGCGAGAGCACTCGACAGTAATTCGTGCAGTTGCAGACTATCTGCGAACGTGTGCTCCTGATGTATGTGCGAGGGAGACACGTTTTACGATCTTCAAGCCTTATTGTAGCGAGCTGCTTCGAAACGGATGCCTAATTTGAACAGCGCTTACCATGAACGTAACAGAAACAACTAGGCATAAACCATGTTCAGCCGCAGTAATGCCCCTCATCGTGCCGTAATCACTCGAACAGAAACGTGTAATCTGCAGTACCATTGGTCAGATCGATCAAAAAGTGGTGTTGCGGGGGTGAAGCCAGAAACTCATTGCATTCTTTTTGTCATTCCAATGACTTTGAGCGGTAATGTTCGATAAAAACACAAGCCTGCTTGAGCTGCGCTGATTACGAGGGCAAAAGCGCTACGTAAATTGACAAGCCACGACACCTGCACGACGACGGGCTCATTTGCAGTATGTTTGGTGTGAAAACACAGGTAATATTTTGGAGTAATATCATAGAGTAAAGAGCAGAATACGAAGACAAATTTATAGAACATGCAATAATAAAGACACATTAGTTTGAAATCTGATTGAAGATTCAAAACAAGATTTGAGAAACTAAAGAAGTAACTTTCTTGTACAGATTAGAACGACGTAAATAGAGCAAAAGGACGAAAATTCCTGATAGACCCTAGGTAGAAGAGTTACGCAATGCCACAACACAACTAAAAGGATTAATTCCTGTTGAAGCTAGGCCTACGGACGTCTCCGAAGCCGGTGCTTTCCATGCGTTTCCCACACTATAGATAAGATGACCATTGTAGTCTTTGTCGCCGATCAATGCGGCAATGATTGAAAAGGGCGATCTAAAGCGAGGAATCCTTCATGGACCAATTATTAAAAAATTGCTCTTGCGAAACCCCTTAGATAATTATCTCACATTGAAAAAATTTCGGCTGCAAAATCAGGTGTGAAGATACCAAAGTATGAGCATAAATAAATATGTGGGGAATAAATGACGGAGAAGGCCTTTTTGAATGCTATGATAGACTGCTGGTACGTGTGCGTTGTACATAATTCAATGTTTGTGCAGCTAGTTGAGGCATAAATCATTGCGAACAGGGTTGTTCCAGGAGCCTTAAACACAGCTAATGTTCTCTGCTCTTTTGATTTCATCAAGATAGGCCTACGTTCGCTTCTATAGCTCTCGACTCATGGTACCAGCATAAACAACAGACTCAAAACTAATATGAAATTGACAAGGAAAGGCGAACATCAAACAGGATTGGTTCTGGTACGATGACGAGCAGCACACCAACGCCGTAAAAAGGGTCATCAGTTGCTTGGATGAGGAGCAAAGGAAATAACGACGATTGCCGCACTCGGGAGGGTCCACCATGCTTGAAACCGTTCCATGTTTTAATTCAATTAAGATATGGATATTACCATAGGTATTTCAATTCCCTTTGAGACACTGTTAGTTCAAAATATATTAATTAGGCCTTAGGGTAATGACTTAATTTGATTTGATGCTCAAGAAGACTTTGTGCAATCATAAAAATATTTTGACATTTGAATTAAAAATTTTGCTTCAAAAACTCCTCTTGGGTGAAGAATCGCCGATAATAATCACAAAAAATGAAGATATTAATAGATATTAAAATGACTTGGAAGTTTGTTATTTTGCTATAGAGAGGAGAATTTTTTATTGTGAATAGTTTAAATAAATTTTGACACCATTTCATGTCTTGAAAGTGCGTACACATATTTCGATAAAGTAGCAAAAGGTCAAGTAATTATTTGATGAAATATTCTATAGTTTGTGAGTACTCAAGAAGCGCATCATCATTGCGGACTTGGATGTCTAGCCGTGTTGGGTAATTGTTCGAGGAGCTGGAACACATGAGAGCATTATCGATAAAAGCAGAGAACCAGTTCTAAGGACTCTTTACAAGCTAGCCGTCGTTTGAGATCGGTCAGCTCTTAGCTAGATAATAGACTTGATGGTTTTGGCAATGCCCCTCCAAACAGAAGCTCCGTCGGCACACTCCACACCTGCGAGCTTTTCTCTTTATTGGTCGGCGAAATCGGAGCTGACTACCAGCGTTTGAAGTGTAACGACAGCCAGTTTTTTTACTCTTTTGAATTTATAAAAAAATAACATTTATCATGTCACAGAATACTTAACAAAATGCTGAAATGAACCTAGTTAGATGGACAAATTTCTTCACGAAGAAAATGTTTAATACATCATGTGTTTCAACATAGGAATAGGCGTTTAAGTTTCAAAATAAAAAAGAACAAAATTGAGTATTTAAATTAAAATATATATATATATATATATATATATATATATATATATATATATATATATATATATATATATATATATATATATATATATATATTTTATGCGCAGGAACACATGGCCACGCATTGAACCAAGTCGTTACTGTACCAATGGAAGGGGTAGACATTGAGGATCATCGAGGTGGAAAATAAATACAGAAGGATTTGCGTCAGACAAACCTGGGAGTTAGAGAAAAGGTAAAATCCAGAGTTGTACAGCGACAGCTTATGTGCAGGAATCATCAAAAGAAAAACGAAGTGAGACCCATGAACTGGTAAGGGAAGATTTCTGGATAATGGACTGAACACATACTAGATCACACAAATCGCTCTGAGGAAATGGAAGAGGTTAGTATTTTGCCTTTTATTAACAAAACTTTCCTTTTCCACCTAAGCGAACGGCGCACACGAGGTGTAATCTCGAATGGAGGAGAGACACCAAATGCTGGCACCGATAACCTTTCATGATAAACTACTGAAGTTTGATGGCATTAAAGCCGCTTGAGTTCAACATTCGAAGAGCAGGAAGTAAGCATCCAAGAGATATTAAGTTCAAACTTCTAAAATCTCTAAAAACCATTTACGAATTAAGGTGCCAGGCATTGATGATGAGGTGTGTGTGCCTCTTTTCTCCTCAGCCGAAGCTTGGCTGACCATGATCTGCTGCTTTCAAAGGTATATTTTAGCAGCTGGCTCACGGCAGCAGCTCCATTATATTTTCACCAACGATAAAGTGAACGCGAATGTTTCCTGCATGACCATCTCTATGGTATAATGTTCTTCTATTATGTTTATTGTTGAAGGTTTTAACAAGCATGACGTGCGAGCGCCGTAAGGCCCCAGAGCTGTAAGGGTTAAAAACGGGACTACAAAGGAAGGTCGGGTGTGTGTGTGCCCAGCAAACGCAGCGCTGCTGCATTTATATTTTGCTGCTACAACGTAAAGTTACACTTCGCTTGGCTACTCTCGAGTTTGTACTCGCAAGCAGCTGCTCTGTACAGAGTGCAGGGTAAAGGGTTACCAAGCAAAATTTCATGTCGGAGAAGTGATTTAGGTTAGATTGATTTAGTAGATACATAATTTGTTGAAATTGAGCTCAATGCACCTTCATTCGATGAAATAACTATGTCTCTTTTCATAAAATATTACGATGAAATTTTGATGAAATTATTTAGTGCAGATGACATTGATCTGAAAAATTAAAACAGCAGCCACGCTATTTTGAATGCACAAACGAAAATAAATTTAACTAAATTGAGTAAAATCATATTTTAATCTGGAAGATATACAACAACTCAGGCGACCAAATAGTTTAGCGTGCAATAGATATAGACTTATGATAATTTTATTAGCAAACAGTGTTTCTGATTTAATAGAAAGCAACATAACTAGTCTTTGCTGTTAAGCATCTCATACGGTAGGGGTGAAGACAATGCAAGTAAAAACAAAATTTGTGAGACACATACGTTCAAGAATATGTTTTGGTCTTAAATCTTCATGCACAGGTGCCAATACTAGGCTAGTAAACTTAAAGACAACTTGAACTCTGAAGTGAATTGTAAGTATTCGTATTCTTGTTACGTATTGCAAATTAGTACAGATCCGGATTTTGAGAAGGAACCACCTCGGTGAGATTTGAAAAACCAATATTCATCAGTCAAATTGACGGTTGGACTTAAACCAAGTAAATGCCTGAAATGATGATGGGTATTTTGTTAAAAAAAGCACTCGTACGCCACACCCATTGCATTTTTGACTAAAAAATCTATCGATTGAAACGTACTGTACATATTTTTTCATACCTACTCATCTTAAGAGCTTATCTCGATCTAGATTATGAAAAGAACGGTTCATTCACATTTAATGACAAAATACAACTTATTCTCGGTAACTTGCTGGAATTGAAGTTTAGCTTCTAAAATTTCATCGTTAAATTCTGTTAGATGACAGTTTCAGAGCGTTAGAAACTTTACTGGAATATCTATGAAGTTTTTGATTTAGGTATTAAAAATTTTTAATTTACCAATGTTCGACTACGGGACGCATACCAAACACATCGACATGGAATAGCATGCGATCAATAAACCAAAACTGGTCGGTCAGCTTACAGTACCATGCATCAGATCTACACGATCTTACCGTCCCGCTCTGACTAAACTTGAAAAACCTGATTCAGAAATTTTAAGAGAGGCTTTATGCAGTATTTAAGTAATTAATTGCGAACATTAAATCATCTGTTTAGAAAGGAATTTTATTCCAGTATTTTGCTTGCAGTGGGAAAAACATTCCAAGCTTTATGCTGTCTTTACCAATGGTAATGAAACTAAAAAATGATTTTGCTCACAACGATAATAATAGGAAATACGGCGAGCTTAAGTACCATCGAAGGCATAACATTTACCACAATTTATCAAATTTTCCGGCAAACACGGTCTTATGCCCGAAACAGTCGAGAAGAACCTGAGCTGAAACCAATCTCAAAAATGGAATCTGTCAGGCAAGCCAATTCGCGATGGTCAAGATGTCCCCAGCGACCAAGCTCATCGGGCCAAAAGGCAGACGAAGATAGAGTTTTGAGCCAAATTCAATTATTTTTTGACGGACCATGATGGTCAAGGGTTGACTGGACAAAGGCACCTCTTTCCGCTAAGCTGCGTTCATATTTTGCCAACATTTTAGGACTGGGATACTCGGTAGCCCTGAGATCATTTCTAGCACAAAGACCTTGGGATAAAGTGTTACATGCTTCCGATGAAAACTCACAACGCATGAGTTTAATACCTGAGCAGAAAATGACGTGGTTTCACTCATCAATGCAACCTAAGAACGAGTGAAGAGGAAAATTCCTACCAGGTATAAAAAGAAAATGTGAAATAGAAATTTTACGTGATTGCCAATTTTTCACTGCTAGTGATTTTCTTTGAGTAAATTGTATCAACAATAAATGTATAAGAAATTATTATAATTAGATTTAGAATATAGATTAACTTTTCTGGAAAAAGTTTGTTTCATAAAATATTTTATGACAAGCAAAGAATCACACGCATATTTTCATTGTCTCTGTAGACCAACATGGAAGTAGACTGCATTGCACAATTTTCGAACCATATGAACTAAGAAAAACCTCTTTTTTTCTCAATTCAGTCTCCGACATATCTGTTCTATTCCGGAGAACATCTCAATGAGCTTGGTGTTTCAATGGTTAACTTCATAAGCAAACCAAATATTAAATGGTGAAGTCGCAGCACGTTAGCGCGGGCCTTTCATCGAATCACATAAGTTCTATCGACTCTAAAAGAAGCCATTCCAGGCCGACGTCGCAATTGCCTTTATGAAAAGAAGCGGCACTAATAAAATAGTGGGAGGAAATGGATCCCTTCATTGCGGTAATTTAAAGAGACCCAAGTGAAGGGTGCTGAATAATTTGTAAGTATTCTGTGAAAAATTCTACCTTCCACCTTGGCTCTTAGGAGTGTTTACGTATGTGTGGCATGTTAATAGTTTTGCCTTTGTGGCAACACAAAAGCTGTGTTTTGCCTCTGTTGAAAGCAGCCACTTTTTCAGAGTGAGCTTCTGCCCTACAATCGGAGCAGTGATTTATGAACACTGATCAGCTAGATTTGCCGGGAAAACTTTAGCTGTAGAAAGCTGTAGGGCGTCTACGAAAAATGTATACAGTTTTATCGACACCCTTATAGAGCATAGGCTCAAATTTAAAAAAATTGGCGCTCTCATGAAAAATATACTCAACAAGCAATGAATAAAAACTAAGAAAAACGTTGTATTTTATACAAACAATTTTTGGTTGAACTTCAGAAATACTCAAAAGTTCCCATGCTACCCACTTCCAGTTAAACTAACATTAAAGAAATGCAATAGTTCAGTTGATAAAAAGCATTCGAAACTAAGATAAAATTTTGAAATACAACAGCATAAACAATTTGTACACTACTTCAAGCTCACTATCGATTTGATTTTAGAGCCATGCATTTTAACTTAAAAAGAAAAGAATAGCGTGAGATTTTTAATGTTCATCCGCAGTCAAGTGACGAGACCGGTAAAGAGGCAAAGATAAATGGCATCCATCAACAATTTGGTGGACATCCAGTGCAGGAATTTGGCGGTGTTTCGAGAAGAGTGATGGTTCTCCTGGGAATACCTCCATTCATGGCATTTTTTAGAGGCAATTTATATCAATAAGCGCAGTCAGTTGAGGGAAGCTATTTTTTACGCCTTGATTTTTGATTTTAAGGGAAAGCGATTGAAAGCGTGAGTTACGAGCGGTATCAATATAGACATTCTGCCCAAAGGAGCAAACTGAAGCAGAATAAAAGAGTGTCTGAGTCCGTAACTGATCCGATACGGCAGCGAAATTCCTTTGATATTTCTGTACCATAACTAACGCTGTTTACACCTTAACGCGCCAAACATGCTGGGTGTTGTGCAACTTTCCATACACGGTAGAGTACGCTCAAAATGCATTAGATTTTTGGTAATTTATTCCTATTGGAATGCCAAAGTGCCTAATACAGAAATAAAGATAGGAAACTGAGGCTAAAGGAGAAACACACGGGTCGTAAACTTCAGGGATTATTAGTATTGGTATACATGCACGCACACGCACGGCAAAAATTAATCAGGAGACTGTAACTGTAATGAGTGAAGAAAAATAGCCTTTTTGATTATTATTGAAATGAGGATTGTGAAAACCAATGAACCATTCAGTGATCAATTCTATAATTGCACGTAGATAGATTTATTTCTATAAAATCGCATTAGAGTATTTGAAATTGAAAGCCTAGAAATATATTCTAAAGCAATACAAATTTGTAATGCTTCCATACAACTATCACGAAAAGCCGTCAAATTGACCACATTTTGGTCTGTAATAAGATATATGTGAACACTAACAACAACCCTGGATAAGAGACAGTGTGCGAGGGTCAGCCTCCAAAAGCGAAGATGTTTTTGCAGTAATCGGCCACAGCGGTCGGAGTTACACCCACAGGCAACCAACATTAGGCAATAGCGTAAATAAACAAAGCAAGGAGACACACTTCTTTATGGCTTCATGAAACTGAAATCGACTGTAAAGATTATCCAACGGAGATGAAAATGACTTTTTACATGCGGGAGAGTATTGTGCGCCACAGGCTTTCCTGTCAGTGAATGAAATAGCGATAACTGAACGAGAGTCCAGTTTATGTTAAAAGTATTACCCAATCATGTTGTTGAATAATTATGTTTGTTACTCGACAGTACCACTGGCTTAAAGAATGACCCTCAATATATATCAGAATTCAATCAATAATATTCGCGGAAATACAATTGATTTGACAAAAACTTGTATCTACAGTGTATCTCCATCTTACTATCACGCTTTCTGTGTGTGTTCATTCCATTTCTTCTAATATTTTACTGAGAAAAAATAATTGAGCTAAAACCAGAATCTAAAGTAATTAACTACTTTGACTTTTGTTCCAGCTACTTTATTAAATGCGTAGATTTGAGTAATTTATATGTAAAAGTGAATAAATATATTATTTCATTAATCCTTAATTATATAACTTTTAAACCGTGGAATTTACACGAAGACTGCTCAGGAAAAACATAATAAGCAGAATGTAACAACAGTGGTTATCAATAGTTAAATTCTAAACTAATTTTCCATATGTTACTGAGGATTTACGACCATTCAAAGATTTTAATTTAGTAATTATTAAAAGCATTCAAATTCATCCATTATACTTATATGTATATATACATACATATACATATATACACATATACATACATACATACATACATATATATATATATATATATATATATATATATATATATATATATATATATATAGATGCATTTGAGGTCAGGTAAATGCAAAAGACATTGAAGCTTTTTAGCAATTGAAGTCAGGAATGAAAAATTAAGAGACTCGAGAGGGCTTACAAGGTTGGCAGGATCGCTACTGTCGCTGCGTTGAAGTTTCCTTACCAGCCTCTAGCACTGCTCGAGCGGCACCAAATTATTTTAACGAACCCCAATCTTCGGAATATTTAAAAAAATTAAAATTAGAATATAGTTAATCAGAGAACAGACAAAATGATACTCGATGTTTGCTAGTGTGATTGTTAAAAAGTTTTTGAATTACATTTACTTCTACAGGCCAACAGAAACATTCCTGTATCCACGAACATCTTTTTTGTCGTTGAAACACTTATCACTTATTTCAATCTCATAACATAATATTAAAACAGATTTGATTGAACTTAGCTCAAAATAACGTTGCTAATGTACAATAGCTAAAAAGTATTTGAATCTTTTAAAATTTTGTTAAATATTAAATGAGAAATGACTTTAAAAGGCTTCGTGGAGCAAGCTTTACCTTCAGCTACTTTTAATAAACTAAACTGGCAACAGATACAGTCAAGACCGAGACAAATGGAGAAGTAACATGAAAAACGAAAGTACGTAAGCAAAAAATGTTTCGGAAGTGTTCCACTTATATGAAAATAGTCTTCACTGACCATGATCTTCCAGGCGTAAAAAACTCCCAAAGAACAGACCTAACCACACCTAGAGCATAACGTGTGGGCCTAACAGTCGTTGTAGAGTTACCTATTGGATGATACTAGCTTTTTTCTTCAGAGAACGGCTTGATGAAGTAATTTTTGCGTAGCGCATTAACAGTTTTTGTTCAATCATTTGATAATGTTTACCAGGAACATAATAATTAAAAACGACTTGTGTTGATTAAATCAAACAAATGATTATAAAAACGAATGTTAAGAGAAAGATGATTCAATTCAGTTGAATACTTATATAATGTCCAAAGCTTGAAAATGAAAATATGATGTGAAATATTTTCCATGATCAGAGGAGTGTAAAATAAAGATGAATCAATGGTAGTTAAACCGAATGCGATGAGAGTTATTATCAACGGCATTCTGAGAAGGGTACTAAATAAATTAATTGAATTCATGCTTTCTTAAATTAAGAATCAGTAGATAGATTGACATAAGAAAACCATAGAGCCCTGTATTTGCTGTATAAGCTCAGTTGCTGCTCAATTTCTTCCCGGCAGCTTGCTAAGCTGATACCTTGCATAATTCTTTGTAGGGCCATTAAGCACGGTACAACCCTAGTACAAATTCCAATTCAAGAAAAAACTGCTGAGTAAAGTTCCAACAGTATTGGGTATCTTAGATTACGTGAACTTACAATCAGGAAGCGTGTGCATCATGCTCATAACGTTCTGATGTTCCTTAGACGCAGAGCTAATAGGACTCTGATATTCTAGCTGCCTTATGAGCTGCTGGTGCTGATGAGGATGATGCTGAGAAGGAAGGTCCAGTTCACAAGAAGAAACCATTTCGGCGCCTCTTAAAGCCACGACGAAAAATGTTTATTTTACGAGTGGCAAAAAACAAATTTTGATGTGGTGAATATTATCACCAAGACACGCTTGAAGTAGTTTTCAGCAGCATGAAAAACTAAACAATTCAATAGTATGAGATCTACGTACAAACTGCAAGGAAAAATAGAATTAATTTTGGACACACAACATATAGCATTGGGTTCAAGCCACAGATTCTGAGTTACATCTCATTGTATAGTTCTTAGAAATGTCAATTGAATTTTTCAAGGTCTTCCCAGAAACAGACCATCACTCGTTTTTATAGATCACTTCAGTAGTTTTATGAATCACAATGAAAGTCTATATGTTCCGTGTAAAGCGTTCACGGGATATCACTGCCACACATGTCACGCTTTCAGCTCAGAAGTGAGAACTATCACCAGAGCACGACGATGCTCACTCGACGACGCCTGAACGGCTAGTGAGTCTGTGGGTGTAGCCATAGTCCCCTCAGCGCTACTAGCGGTTGCCTGCTTCAGTCGACTGGCTACTCCCAGTACACCAATTTCCCACAGCTAACCAACAGACCTGTGGGCCAGCCCGCCGCTCGTACCCCAATACCTCGTTAGATTTCGAGTTCGAGTAGTGATAGCATTATATTAGAATCTATTGAAGTAGTATTAGAATTGAACATTAAATAATGCTGAATTTTAAAATATTGTAAAATCATAATTCCAAAAAAAAGGTTGGCAAAATTTTTCGGCATTTGAAACTTTAGAGCATGGTAATAACGCAGTAAATTGAATGAAGATAAAAAGTAGTAGAATTAATATGAACACAGTGTCAACTTTTCACGGAAGGACTTCGTCGTGTGTTCGTTAAGTCCAATAACTCACTATGCACTACACAATTTAAAATGTTCCAACCTAAGAGCTGAGGTTTGAGATAACCACAGCCACTAAGCCACACCAGCCAGAGGAAGCCAGTTGGGCTCTCCTAACCAATCGTCAAGTTCAATTTTGGGTGACGGCATTCAGGCAGGAGGAGTTTCGACACACCCCAGCCACAATTATTTCCCCCGAGCCCACAGCCTGGGCTTCCGCAGCATAAGTCCACGCCCTTTAGAAGGCCTACAAGCCCGCCCATTTTTTTGGGTTGAGATATTGTATACAACTGTCCTAGTAACCCACACCAGGATACGTTAAAAAACTTTCATGGCCGAGCATGCGTCCGAAAAGAATTCGGTGCAATCGAGACTATAAGCTGCGTAACGGTTTTTTCTTCGAAGTACAGGCGTTCATGGAACATTTCGATCAAGGAAAATTTAGACTGCACGTGAAAAGTCCAAAAGTCATCCTATGATATTCATATGAACGTTCTAGTCGTTAAATGAATTCCACAAGCCGAGTTCAGCACTACGGTCTCACTAAAATTTCCCTTCATCAACTATTACAACAAAAAATGCATGTAAATATAACCAAGGCGATAGTAACAAATCGATTTAAATACGTCCAATAGCATCAAGTTCTAGCCAGTTGGACATAAAAACGTAAAAAAATTGTGTATGTAAAGCTCTCATCACTTTCATTCTCCAGCCGCTGCTGATTATCGCTTAGCGTGGCAGAGATGTAATAAATAATTTTCTCTTCATGCTTTGTGTGTTTAAGTACTCAATAAAATGCGTTTATATTGCAAGCAAAGAGCTGAAATTACCCAGTAGATTTTTGCTAACCTGAAAACCATTTCAAATTTGTTTTACACTGTATGAAATTATTGTAGACCTCGCCTCGTGAAACCCCGAAAACTATGATCACCAATTTCTTCACAAACTGAAGAATTTGGCGTTAATACAGAATATCACGACTTAACTATACAAACATGTGATAAACAAATTCTGCTTGCTAGCTTGCAACATTCACATAATCCATACTATAACTATGCAGGAAACTAAAAAAAATTATGACAATGCAGTTTATCACATGTGAAATCGTTCACTTTCAGTAAAATAGATACCTTGTTTGTGATATAAGTTGTTCAGAAAATATATTAACATAATTATTTACGAAGAAAAAGGTCGTATCAAGAAAAATTAAATATGGATGACTTGCTGATATACAACATTCGGAGGACATCAGGAATTAAACAATTTCTTCACAAAAAAAGCACTAGTCACTGCATGTGCTGGAACTAAAATCGGAGTTTGCAATCTATTATCTTTTGCTGAGTAATAAGTCTCAACAGCAGCCCCTCATTTCTCACAGACAATTTAGTCTCATAAGGCTCTTCTTCAGAGTGTTCGAACACATTTTGTTCTATGACAGTTAGACAAGATATGACTGATGTTGACGCTTTATTTAAGAGCACCTGCTCACAGAATTATTAATGTGTTACTTGCTCAAGAGTGAAACGCTAATGCTGCTCATCAAGACCTGTGATGCTATCAGTCCCTAACTTGGCCCATGACGCCTTACTATTAATTTGACACGTCAAAATAGGGAGGTCGAAGCAGTCACATACGTGTTGTGAGCAACCTAGTTAATTAAAAACATCAGTTGGCTGGTTCACTTTCAACCAAAGCACTTGAAAGAGACATAAAATCAATATTTGTTCTTGCTCGGGAACCAAGTCTGTCTGCAACATAATTCACAGCCTCTGAAGTGTTCAAGAGAAGTGAAGCTAGTTCCTGAATTGGTGAACCGAGGATTGGGTCATAACTCTTTCTACTGAAATGAAACAAGCCCATGCTTATGGTGGCGTACGAAGCTCTTACATGCAAAGGTTGGTTGGTTCTCGAGATCCGGTCCTAGGAAGGAGACCAGGAGACAGCATCTCTAAAGGTATAATCAAAGAGAGCATGCATCGCGGGCGGAGCTAGGGCAGCAGCCAGTTTTTTGGTGGTTGTTCAGAGAGCGAGCTTTCGGTTTTGGGTCTCGGCATAACTGTAACACGAGCGTTTTTTGTACAGATAGACTCAGCATCCGTCGCTTCCTATTTATTCACTTAGATGGTTGCAAGAGTAATATGAGATCAGCCCAGTCAACCATCTCGTAAGGGAAATATATAGAGGCTACTCAAAAGTTTCCCTCTCAACATGGTACTAACTGCAGTCGAAAAAAGTTGAGCACTGCTTGCAGATACGTGTCGAAACTTTCAAATGATTCACAGAGACAATACTTTTGTTGTAGATTGTCTAGGGATAATGTAAAGTGCTGCACACAATCCAATCGAGCATAAATAAATTTTCATTTATTGTTTCCATCAGGTGAATAACCAAGAAATACTGTGCACAAATTCAAAAGCTACTTAACTAGGAAGTGTGCATCCTTGATTGAGAAGAAATAGTTTCTGTTGGCTGAGTTTAAAGCTTCAAACAATAGAAGTAAATAACACCTAAACAGAACCTTAAATATTATTTATGCAATTATAAATGCAAATTTTGAACTATATCGCTTATTATCTCTTGGTTTTGGCACGAACAGTTTGTGTACGTAGTGTAAAGATGAGCTCTAAAATATTTTGATTCTTTCTACAAATCACCACTGCGCTTTTTGGGTCCTAACTGTAATTTCAGAGAAAATTTATTACTTACTACTGGATTTTCAGCAACACTGTACTGCTGGATGAATTTTCCCAGGCGTGTTATCGCGAAAATGAGCGCTGCTAAATAAGTAAGGCTGACTATCACTTGAGAGTTTAACAGGTTGCGACAAACTGGTTTTCTTCCTATTTTGCACGTATGGCTTCCAGCATTTGATGCTTCTATAAGTTAGGGGGGGGAGCAGCGTGGCTTCTATACAAGTTATGGGTAACTTTTTTTGACTGTAACGTCGAATAGATGCAGCTTGGGCTGGGATTTTGACGTAGAATATCGTTGGACGCACCAATGGAGATTGTTGTGTTTACTGAAAAGCAAAAATGCAGCTTGACTTGCTTGCGGTAGGAACCTCAAACAAAAAAATTGCTAAAGTAACTGATGGGTGCTGAATGGGCAGGATTTTTCCGTCACTTTATTTGAAAAGATTAATCTGAAGGGCTCTTTGTGCGAGGCAGCAGCGAAAAACTCATCCCATGTGATATGTGTCAACACATCATGCAACAAGTAATTTGAATCATTCTATCAACTGACAGAACTAGAAATGACTCCAGTTTTCCGAGCACTTATTCAAAGAGTGTGGATACAATAATCAAATGTTTGCGTGTAGAACATGAGCAGGCTACGAGCTGATTGCTCAAACGCAAAAGTGAATACTTTCGTTCACATTTCAGATTTTGAATGTGAAATACACCTATAAGGCTTGTCCAGTGTATTTGATATACATGAAAATTTTAGAGCAACTTTACGTCCTAATGGCCTGAATGCTCAATGCTTACAAACGACTTCCATTCTTGATTGTTTTTGGGCACGCAGAGAATCAAAACTCTGCGTTATCATACAGAAGTTATTTGTTCTTGAGTAAATTTTGAGTTACTTGTGTATTATCATGAGGGTAAAACTAGGGTAAAAAGTGGAATTATTGATAGCGGCACAATGACGAAATGCTATTGACAAATAAATCGTAAAAGAGGAACGGAATGTGGAACAATAGGCTACTTCCTCTGGATACTACGTGAAATTTCATAATATTTTCTAACAAATGGTGTATTTCATCCTTATATTTACAACAGTTCGTGAGTTACAGCCATTCAGAAACTGACGCATTTTTTTGTGGTGACTCTGTAAAAGATGTTCACACTCACGGAGAGGGTCTATTTTTCAACTCTCTGTAATGTACCAAGTAATGAAAAACCTTCCACGGCTTCTGCCTTCATGATGAAGTATCCCTTTCTGAATCAGATCAGGTTTTTAATAGCAATTGTGCATACGAACATGGATGTAGAGATGTATGGTAGATGTAAAGATATATGGTAGATGTAGAGATGTATGGGAGATATAGGGATGTATGGTAGATATTGAGAGATATAACGATGTATGGTAGTTATAGAGATGTTTGGTAGATGTAGAGGTGTATAAAAGATACAATGATGTATGATAGACATAGGAACGTGTGGTAGTTATGAGATAGGGTAAATATTAATATATACGTCAGGTGCGGACAGATTTAGCTGTCACTAGTAGGCGATTATATTTCGAAATCCAGGTCCATTATCACAATAAACAAATTGAGGTACAATGATAAAATTTCCAGAATTCTATAAAAATTTCGTATAAAGCGCAAACACTCGTAATTAAGGTAAATATTTTACTGAATAATTAATTTGAAGCAATATTATTCCTTAGTTTTAAATTTAACAATAGTTAGTGGTTTAAATTTAGTATTTAGTAGTTAAATAGTAAAAAAGTTCTACTATTTAAACACCAAATTTCAGTATGATCTTATTGGTTGGGAAGAACTTGTAGTAATCAAGGCAAAATTTATTATTAAATCTAATGGAACAACAGTTTTGCTTCAATTTTTTCACGAAACGATAAGAAAGACAGCGTTTTCAATACTTTGCGGAAGAAGAGAAGAAATACTCACACAAATCGGTTTCAAATTATTACTCAAGTGTATTTTGAGTACTCTTTATTCATTAACTACTATGGAGGAAAACTAATTTTTATCCGTCACAAATCGGAACATTTCGTAAAACCAGTCTAATGGAGGTTCTTTACTCCATCCTGACCGACATAAACTCTGGACAAACTGGGTAATAAATCTCCATTTTAGATGCAAGTATCACTTGCTTTGTACTAATGGTTGCTTAATTTTTGAGGCATCAAAATTTTCAATCATAACTATAATCCACGAGAAACATTCGATCATAGGCTCAATTGTGACACACATTACGACCAGGGACTGTAACCGGCACATCCACGCCCGTGCGTTGCAACCAGTCCCACTAACGGAGGTGATAGTCTTGTAAGATTCCGCGTGCGTCTCACCGGACAGCCCCAGCCTCGGCGCTCCAGATCCGGTATTTGTATCGCCTAGGTGGACAGGGCGCTACAGTGGCCGTAGCAGCAGGACGCTACAGTGGCCGTAGCAGCAAAATGCTATAGTAGCTGTAGCAGCAAAATGCTATAGTGGTTTTCGCTGTAGAATTATGTAGTGGCTGTAGCAGCAGAATGCTATAGTGGCTGTAACAGCAGGACGCTACAGTGGCTGCAGCAGCAGGATGCCATAGTGGCTGTAGCAACAGGGCATTACAGAGGCTGTAACAGGCAAGGAGGGACATTCATTCAATCGATACAAGTGTAGAGCAAGTTCATGAAACAATAATTTACTTTTATTTTAGTACGAGTGGAAACTGAGAAGAAATATTTTGAGGTAAAGGAATAATTCCTTAGAAATGAGATACTTTCATTATTACAGGTGAAGCAAACGTCACTTCACGCATGTAAAAACTAATACAACAAAATGTAATGACGCCAAAAGAGTGCAGTCCGTATCAAATGAAAAGGGCAATCGCAGAGTTTTATCAAGTACAATCTAGTAGACTGATGCATGCGATGTTTTGTGCTCAAAAACAGATTATTATCAAGCAACTCATAATAACGAAATACGACAAGGAACAGCTAGCAAAAATAGTAGAAAGTTATTTTAAACATAATGGAACTTTAATTGAAGTGCAGAGGGACTTCATGACAACATTTAATGTTGTCATAGAGATGCTCCAAGATTCAACTGTTGAAATACAAGATAATCCACGATTCAACTGCTGAAATACCAGATACTATAAAATTTAATTGATCAGATACAAGAATCTTCAAGATTCAATAGTTGAAATACAAGATACTCCAAGATAAGGCCGGTGAAGTACAAGATAATCCAAAATTCAACTGCTGGAGTACAAGATATTCCAAGATTCAACTGCTGGAGTACAAGATATTCCAAGATTCAACTGCTGGAGTACAAGATATTCCAAGATTCAACTGCTGAAATACAAAATACGCCAACATTCAAATGCCAGTTTTACGATGATGAGTTGAATAAAGGGAAATAATTCAACATTTGAAAGAATATAAGAAGAGGCAATAACAAATTTTTTTGGCGCATTCTTCTTCCACAGCACACAAACTATGGCGCTCCTTTGAAAGTCAAAATACGATTCTCTGCAGTATAATCTAAACCAACACCCTCTAGCAGCATCTCAAGTGCTGTAGCTCCCTAAAATGACCATCGTTCAATTACAATGCAGTATAATAATAGAAATTTTGTTATCAAGCGGAAAACCAGCGATGCATCAAGCACCTGATACGCATAACTCCAGTGTGACGAACTGTGGACGTGGCGCAGCAGGACCCACTGTTGAATTCTTGCAGGCGTCGTTAGCGCTCCCCGGGCGTGCCTTCTATTCATGTCTGTATTGAAGAGCTCGCAATTTACCTCCCTAGATTAATTAAAACGCAAACCAACATTCATGGATGAGAAATATTTGCAGTAGCATATTATTTGGTATAGATTTTAAGGAGGCGTGAATACCGTGCACAAGCAAATAAATATGAACAGAAATGTGTATCAATGTATGACTTTTTGGAAGTGCTCTCGATTTTCTTTCAACTGTTTCATTCCATGTTCACTGATATTGAAATGAAAAGTCTCAAAGACAAACCGTAAAATTTCCTTCTGATAACATTTGATTTATTGGAAGAAAACTTTGTGGAGTCGTGACGCAGCGAACCTTCTACATAATCATAATGACCATTTCAAAGTTAATGAATTGTCTGCATAGTCATCTACGGCTAACGATTTTCGAAATCTTTAGCGCTTGTCATCGATAATTTTTCAATTCTATATTTAGATACAAACTGGAGTAATTCATATTAAGCATGCGACGCACATGTATGTTCTGAAGGCTAGTTCTTTCTTTTTCAAAAGTGAACATTCAGCAGGTGTCGTGCCTAATATATTCTGAGATGGGCTCCGTTCTGAAACGATACACTAGTTTGAGATCCTTCCGTCTTGCACGTGTTTTACATCAACTCAGACTCCCCACTCTTGCATCACATATAGTTTGCAGCACGACTTGGAGCATAGATTAGAATGCAGGAAAGGCCAGCGAGTTCTCTACCAAGAGTACCACTAATAACACGTCTGCAATCTTTTTACAACCATCATTTAAGTTCATTTATAAAAATCAGGTACTTCCTCTTGCAGATTTTTTCAATATGCGTGTGTGTAAGTGAACGGCATCGAGCACGGAGACTGGAGGGAGCATTTGATGCTTGCCCCGGGAAACCAACCACTAATGCCATGGCTGCTGATGTATCGTATGCTAAATTAGGGACTTTGACAATATATGTTGAAAGTCATTCGTATCCAACAACAATTTATGAAAGAGGTAATTCATTTATTCATCGGAGGGATAAAAAAATTTAGCTTCGTATTACTCTAGGATGTTGAATAATGAAATACAGCACTCACTCATCACAATGCATCGAATAACTGAAGAGAACAATCACCAATCATAAAGTACAAAACATGAGACTTTTAGCCGACTTCATTCTCTACACCAATCATTTTATTCTCATGCTGAAAATGTATAAATTAGAGGCTCAATAAAAATAAATTATACATTCACGCGGAAAACCACAGTAATTACAATTGCTTATTTTTTCAGTGCTTTTTTCAAATCTGATCAAACCAATGAGGAGGTGAACAGTAAAAAATAACTTATTCTTTGATTTTGATTGCTGCATTAATGCATTTTACACGGTAACAAGACAATTAACCATAAATCATATCTAATTTCAATACGCCTGGAAACGTTCCCTATGACCTTGGTTAGAAGGTTCCCAGCCTTGAGGTTTTTAAAAAGACTTTTTTGTCCTCCTTTGGTCTCGCTGTCAAAGATTTCCTGGATGTGAGCTCAGTGAAAGTTTTTCAGCTGTCCAAAGAAACAAACGAAGAAAGTTTTTTTCGAGAGTGTCCACACGAGGATATTATGTGTCTTTTATGGGGTATGTCGAATGCGTTATGGGAAATGTCGTGTTTAACGCACTAAATTAACTTCGCAATTAGATCAATCCTACGAGTGAGAGTTTTGGTGGGAGAAAGCCACGAGTTTATACACGGTGTTGACGCACATCTTTATTGCCGCCTCGGCGATGGCTATTGCCAGCTCAACACCATGAGTCACATTAGCGTAGTGTAAAGCAAGCAGCAATTATGACTCAGGTAAGCAACGTGTAAAGCCAGCGGCAAAATGTAAAGCAAGAGCTCTAATTTAGTGACAGGTTTCAGGAAACTATACTTAATATTTTAGTTTTCTTTGCAAGTATTATCAAAGTAATAAACTGGGACAAATGTAATTATCGTAGAAAATATAATTAACTATCGTTCATAAAGTTACATTTTAAAACGCTTTTGAAAAATATGTACTATTATCCATCATTTTTCGCACTTTTTAAAAATGTGTGGAAGGATAGTAGGATTAATTTTATTGCTCATTAAACCAGAATACAGGTATATCAGCCTTATATATGTACTAAAAACACTGTATTTTTATGTGTGTGTGAATGGTATCACGCACTAGAGAAAGATAGGAGAAAATTTACATTTCTGAAATTTAGGATCTTAAAATTTCAATTATCTCACTGACCTATTGCAATTGAAAATTCAAGCTTAAAAAATTGTATTTTTTATACTTTCAGTTCATGTATTTTGAACACAGTTGTGTAAATGCTACAGACCCCGGATTACTATAAAATACTTAATTTTTTGTTTTTAGCCTTTATGCTCTTCTTGGAAATGTGGTATGGACAAGGCAAATAAAAGAAAGAGAAGGGAAAGAAGTAGCTTATTTCAACAAACTACAGACCAGGAAACAAGACGATTGTGCACCAGCCAGTCACAAGACAGATTAAGTATTATACGATTGCAATAACGAATTGGAATAGCTATTTTATCATTAAAAAGCACGTAAATCTTTTCACGATCAGGTCTACTGGTTTTCCATAAACATCACCGCTAAGATAAAATTCAGTTTATGTTGGTGAAAAAAGGGATGAATGATTCAAACAATGAGTTAGAAAACAACAAATAAATGAAAAATATAATCTCAGGTAAGCGAACGAATGATGGTCAGCGAATAATTAAAATTCTTTAAACACGAGCAGAGGGTAATATCATGCTTTACTTCCTTAAATGTGGAAACAAATAAATTGAAAAGAAAATTTGAGGATGAGAAGCAAGTAAGAAGCGAATAATAAGCGAGTCAGAAGCGGGCAAAAAGCGAGGGAAATGACGATTACAAGGAGCTTGGGTTATGAAGCCATGGAGCAGCAACTAAACATTGTGTGTTTCTTTTCTCCTCGAGTGTTTGCCTCGATCACATACACCGGACACTATTTATTATGCTGGTCTATTAGTTATTTATTGTATTGATGTATTATTTTATTGTTTACACTGTTAGAATGTGTGTCCATTAATATTTGAGCAGCGGTTATACGTCTTGGCGGCCAGTGGTCAGCCATGTATGCGGGGGGAGGGGGTGGGTTTTATGTGTGGGTTCCATACAGCTTAGCAAAGTGATTGCTTCTTCACAAAAACGATTTATTGATGCAAGCATGCCTTTAGTTTGTACGTACTGAAATTATGTATACATACATAAAGTGCATACTGAATGTAAGTACATAAATTCTTGTTTGTTTATTCGCGCCGAATGTCAATATAAAATGTTGTTAGAATTTTTCTAACGAATGTATGAAAGAAGGCTGGTACTCAAGGGCTTTAGCAGGCAACATGTTCTGAAGAGAAGAATACGACAACGAGGCTTTTAGAGACGTTTGGACACAACAATTCTAAATGAGATAAGGTCGGAAAAGTCCTCTGCCCAGCTCAGATCGGGTATTATTATGAAGAGAAGCGACCTTATGTTGTTAGGAAGGGTGGAGAGGAGGCGTGCGACAATCATTGCAGTAGATGTTTTTGTCCTTGTTCCTACTAGGATCTAGAGCAAGAGTCAGGGTTTTTGTCTTGGAGGGGCTGGGCGTCAGTGGCGTTGGCGAACGTTTCCTTTGAAAGACCAGTTTTTTCGAACATGACTCCTCTTCATTCATTGCGAGGCCTTCTAGTAGTAACTTTTTCCCCCTCCTCATTTGAAAACTGTAATGTGTGTTGTTTTTGTGAAAAATGCCAGGCTCTTCAGGCTCAGAGCCTGGGATCTTCGAAGAAGCCGTAGTGAGGTTTTTGTTCAAATGTATCCCTTACTGGCGACAACTTCTTTCACGCAATGTTGGTTTTTCTTTGGTCAAGTTCTTGCAGTGGTTGGAGGCAAACAGAAGAGGAGGAGGTCAGTAATCTGGAGTAATTGACTAGTTAAAGGTTTTGCCTTCAGATGTTGGTATAGGTCATTAATGGTCCCTTCAGCTGTGACGTACTATTCTCTGGCTCAACACAAAAACATGTTTGCTCAATTGAGCTAATTGATGCAAATGAAATGAAAAGTTACCTACAGCTTAGTTATACCTTATTTATGCTGTTGTTGCACATGAAAGTCAGTGAGTGGGACGGGTTATACCGTAATATTCCTTAAACTTTATTTAACACGTTTTCTGCGATTGCCTAGCCGGTGCAAATCTTTACTTTGTACACATAGTCTCTAGAAAGCATTGAAAAAGTTACAGAACCTAACCTGAGCGACCCACCGGTGGGTCACTTCGCAGGAAATGTGTTAATTTAACAATGATTATCTTTAGTTTAAAATTTGTCTAGTTTCTCATCGCTGAAATCACAATTGCAGGCTACATAAATCACATATGTTTTGATATATGAGGAGTCTCTTTTAATAGTGCGTCCGGCTTACATAGAGGGGAAAATTGCGCTAATGGGAATGCTGAAAAATGGCAGTCATTGGGGACCCGAGGAAACAGAAAGCTGAGGTGTAATTTCACAGTTAGTTAAGCTGTCCGTCTAAAACTGTAACTTGAGGGAAAACTGTAAAATCGAGCACGACTTCTATGAAAATCTCAAATACAGTTTTGGGTAGAAATTGTAGAGCGTGCAAAGTTGTTTTAGAGTAGTTGTTAAAAATACAAAGCATTATAACTTGGAACAGTGCGATTAAACTTGCTAGCAAGGCGAACACGAGTAGCACATAATTTATGATACGCAGAGTTTATTTGAACGTAGCTCTATGAAAGCTGAGGGATTAATCTTACTGGTCGCACCTAAACTGAATGCAAAGAAGTAGAAAGCATTGGGATTAGAGGTACTACGGGTTGACTAAACACTCTTCCAGAATTAGTTGTTCTTGACACTAACAGATATTCTTGCTTTCTTAAACGACCCAGAAGTTCCGAAGAGAATACATAAACAGGCGAAACAAAACTAAAAGACAAAACTTGAGTTGTAAAGCGGATGCTTGTGTTCATTTCAAGTAAGAAAGAATGCCAAAATTGTGAAATGTGAGTATCAGGTCATTTTATTTCTATTTCGCACTCAATTACTTCTCGTTTATTGTTTACACACTGTCACGGTAGTTGACAGGCAGCAATGAAACGAACGTATTTTGAAGCAAACTTCAAGGGCTGAGCAAAAATCGGTTAATCATTAATCCGTTTCGTTGGGATTAATGTCTAGCCCCACTCAAGAATTCACGGAAAAATCAAGCGATTCCTGGACACCATTCCTACAATTATTGTGACATAGGCGCTGCATATTCGGAGACTCACCAGGGGTTGCAATCGTCGTTGCCGTGTCAGTTTTGGCTTGTCGAACTTCAGACAGTAAATTTCGAGGCGATAGAAACTTTGAAATGCTCAAAAATGAACATGTATAAAAATGAAGCTCCAGATTTCAGTAGTAGACACAAGAAATGAGTAATCTTGATGCCAATTTTCCTCGGTGTATATTTGCAACCTAAGTTTCCTGTGCCTGTCAACATGCAATTTTAGTCAAAAAAAGAAGATTTTTTGAAACAGCGTGCAACGTCGATTGCTTGAATTCTAAGATGACAACTAAATGCATGTGAAAGTCAGCTATTCTACTGTACAAAATAGACAAGCAATGTACACAATCACATGCAAATCTGAGATCAGTGTTGTGCAATGAGGTAAGTTCACCGGAGTAATATCAAAATTACTATTCTACGAATAAATCTTGCTAAATACTTTCTACAGCGTGCAAATTTACACTACATAATCGTACTCACCTACAGGTAGTGAGCAAAACTCAATTGAAGTTGAATTAAAACAAAATAATAAGGAATCATGTGATATTATAGAGACTCACCTGCTTAACGTTGCTCGCACTCCTTACCAGTGCAACAATGAGCCGAGAACTGAGGTACGCATAATACTCTCACCATAATTTAAATTTAGCCTTAAGAGGAGACCACAGTGCTAAATCTAATAGTAAGAAAGTTAAATTTCATCCATGACATGAACATTTCCATTTCCTACCGTATAGAGTAACAAAAAACATTGAGAAAAATTCAATTTGCGTCCGGGAACGAGTGCTTCTTATTAACAGGGCTTGCTTAGGTAATATTTTTTCACTATTTCCAGTGATTTAATGAATGCAAGCGTTGCTCATTGAGCATTATTGCTAATTTTCACAAAGTGCATATGCAGTCATATTTTGCTTCCTCTTGACGTAAACAACTTCAAATGAGATACAAAGACCCCTTTCAGCTCGTAAAAATTAACATACGGAGCTCCTCACATGTCCTTGCTAACATTAAGGCTCATAATTACATAAAGAAAATTACAATTTTCACTCACAAAATCTACTGGCATTATTTAGTTATAACTCATCTGAAATCTGCATAAAATACGACTTACTTATTCTTTACCAGTAAAGTACTCCGTTACTTGATCTCACATGCATACGTTAGCCGTATTCCCTCTTTATTACAGCCGTGCAAATAAATTGCCTGGTGAAAATACTTTTACAATTTAAATGTAAAACAAAAATCACTGGAAACTCTACATTGGTACTATAAATGATTTTAAAAATTAGGTGACGGCTATTGATGATTCTCCTCAAATTACCAATTTCCTCTAAGTTCCCTTACACTCCCGACTATATATAGAAATAATTCCCTAAGCAAGCCACTATTCTTGACTACATTGTGACATCACTGAGCTGGCATGGACTAGCTGTGTTGACATGTCAACACCAGGCGTGATGCAGCGGTCGCAGCCCGGTGCTTCACAATACACAGCGTTTGCTCCTCGCTAATTCTGCACTTGATGAACAGCTAGCAGCTGATCGTGCACACCCCACAAAAGCGCTGATAGCCTGCAACCATACAATCAATACCTACATGACAGCATTGGGTCAATAGAATCTTCAAAACAACGTTACACTATTGTCAACTTTTGTTACCGTAGCCTATACCTCTTGTAGCCGTTTTCCAATACAATCGCTTCAGACTAATTTGAGAGATGGTACCTTTTTTGAAAGGGGTTGGGTATTTCTGGTTGCGCTTTTTCCCATACGTGGTTATGCATGCGAAATAACAGAAGCACAATAGTCTGCATATTTACATTACATTTTAAATACAAAGAAGGATTACTTTCCTTGATCTCTCACTTTGCTAGTTCCATATTCATATAGAACTCGATGTTGAGAATGCAATACAAGTTCCCGTACCACAAACCTTGTGGCACTTGACACCCACAATGATGCACAAGTGTGTTACATCCCCGCTATTGCAGAGTGGAACACCGCTAAGCAAGCAGCGGCAGGGAGCAGCAGCGTGCGAGGAGGAGGACGGAGAGCTGTGGCCGACGTATGTAGCTTAAGGGGGTTCTTCGTATAAAATTACTGGCATGCTACGCAACACAGCTCAAAGGTTACTTACCTTTGTGCATGGGAGAAGGGGAGCCCTGGTGGTGATCGTGCCCGATGGCCCCCATTTTGCTCTGTAAGGTAAAACAAATGAGTGTGATTCTAATTTTTTTATGGACAAAAATAATTTAAAATAGTAAAGATAAATATTCTAGTAACTATTCGAGTTTTTCTCACGCTGTGTATGGAGAGGCAGCTCTGTTGTCAAGCAGCAATCAAAAAGTATCCAAAACACATCATTTTCCCATCTATTTCCTTCCTATTTATTGACGTACTGTTCCTTCCTTTAACTTCGCTTATTACATTCTTGGGCCAAATTTCCTGCAACTCATTCGGCGTCAACCGTAACGTGAGAGTTAAATCTAATTACCAGAAACAGTTTCATAATGAGATCTTGTTCTGATCCCCTCGCTGGGACTAGATATTTATTACGATGATAGACTCCAACTGGGAAGTATGAAGTCATCACGACGACTGTGATCGGCTGGAAAACTGCTCGTATTACAGAGCGCAGTGGATGTCATCACACTAATAATTGGAAATACAGGACCATATCAGCAGCTGCAGTCTAGCTTCTGTTTCGGGTCGCTGAAACCCTAAGACATTTTCCTAAAAATTGTTAAGCTCCGGCACCACCGCAGGCCCAAACTCCAAAATTTATTCTGAAAATATCGAAAACGACATGCTCATTGATGTAACTACTTTGTTAGGTTTTTATGCCATTGGATACCCCATGCAGAAATTGCTTCGCTGTATAAAATTTTTCATTCAACAGACTTCTGAAAATTAAATTGAAACAGTTAGTTACACTCCAGAGCTAAAGATTTTGCCCGACCGATGAACCATGACACCAAAATTTTCAACACATCACTCAAAGAAGACGCTCATTAGACTCTTCGTCTAGAAATTTCTCTATCATTAAAAATTCGTCGGATTTTTTTTTCTCATGGGCAGTAGTTTGAAATGTTTCTGCTGTGAAGCTTCGATAGAGAGCAAGTTGGACAGCTCAATAGTCAAGCTGAGCTGGGACGTGTGTTCTCTGCTGCTTGATTATCAAACCGGTATCGCGCGATATCGAATGACTTTGCGATCAAGAGTTTGGAACGCGGAGCTTCGATGATACAACAGATGATCTCGATGATAAATAGAGTCTGATGACCGTGATAACAGCTACATCAAATCCCATCGCTCTGCAATAGTCGTCCAAGACTCCAATTATTTGCCAGCATAAAAGTAAGAGGAAAAACAACAACAAACATCAAGGGTAGAGTTGTCGCTGGGTTTGTAGAGTTGAGCAAGAGACGCCCACGGCCAGCCTGTTGCACTTCCCTAATTGACTTATTTGAATTGATTAGTTTTCATAGGGATGCTCTTAAGCCCAAATCTTATGTCATAGAAAAGCTTGTAAATAAAGTCTGCTGTGAGTCATTAGATTATTGAAACGAGTTTTATACAAGTAGAGTGATCACAGTGTGGACCACGCAGCTGTTTGAATTGCCGAAAAAAAAATATTGACCATAATAAATAACTTTTCACAAATGTAATAATTGGATCATGAATGTTCAAAATATTAATACAGTAAACAATAATAACCAAATAAACAATATGTCTATATATGAGCCTAAATACTATTATGTATATATATATATATATATGTATATATATATACATATCATATATGCATATTAGTATATCTGTATATGTGTGTGAAAACTTACCTGGTGAAGCTGCTAAAAGCTTTTATATTCGAGAAACGCTGAAAACGATAGAGAAATAAAGAAACACGAACTAAAGTGAAGAAACGTTGATACTTGTAGGTATGATTTGGTGATTACAGTCGAAAGTGATTAGGCTCACATTCATCACATGATGAAACAAGAAAAATCACAATCTATGTTCATCTTGGGCGGTGCGCCTGGACACACGTACAAAGCAGAACGTTATTACTATAGTATTGTTTAACATTACTGGTAGCATAAAAGTGCGCATTTGCTATCCGGTTGCATCACATACGAGAAAGAATGGTTTGGAAGCAGACAACCGGTTTATAGATCGGTTAGAGAGCATCGGTGACGGCGAGCAGGAGCACCCTAGGGTACAACTTTTAATGTTCTCTAAAAATTTATGAACGCCCGGCAGGAGTTATTTGGATCGTAGCCGTAAGGCATAACATTGGAAGACTTAGACCGCAGTTTTCCGACCATCAGACCCCAACTGGGGGTTCTCTACTGGGAAGTTCGAATGGTAAAAGAAAAAGCCCGTGGTTTTCAACCGACCTTGCTATATGGACTACTAGACCACGGGGCGGTTATGAACAGGTGTTTTGTGTTTAGGGTTTTATTGGTAGAATTAGAAACGACAAATCAGCTTTCCACTTTGGGCTCACGAAGCGAGAAGTGTCCACACGTGGTTCACTTAAGGAAAGTAAAACTACCTGTGATTTTCCTTAGGAGGCTTAGGATGCCTTTTGCGACATAGCGTCACGGATTATGAGTTAAATTATTCGAATTTTTATCGTATATGCGTATGTGCTTCAGTATTAAAAAAATGTAAGAAAAGTGAAGAGACTGACACTAAAAATGTTAAGATTGAATTTTTAGGTAGTGCGATGTGTACGAGTCCGGACAGAAAATTGTTCATTTTCTTAGAGCGATGACAAAAAAACAGTGTATTGAATATTTCCGAATGTACTGTACAACGCTTTTATGCATTTGTTTGTCTGTTGACGAAGCGTAATTGCTTACAAAGAAGCGTAATTGCTTGTGTGCCTTTGTAAAGGAATGGGATCACCAGTGTAATTTGCTAACAATTTTTAACCATCTTCTAAATCTATAATCCAAATGTAAATGAGCCATCCAATGTGACTCGAAATCGAACGTTGAACGAATATTTTATTTATCTGATGCTATACAAAGACAAAAATAAACTTCTTCCTAAGCAAACTCTCTGTGGGGCGAGTTGCCTGATGTGAAGACACCTCTAAACAGCCCTAACTTTTCCTCATGACCTGCTGACGGTGGGTGTCAGGTTGCTTGTGTTCTTCAACGATGAATAGTCGGGAAGATTTACTGACACAAAAATTTGCAGCTGAATTGTGACAGAATAAATACTTTTTATTCTGTTATACAGTTGGAAGCAATATGTCTACGATTTTTTTTCTCACTCTCGATATGATGACCTAAGAAAAATTACAGCATATTAATAATAAAAAATCAAATGATTATAGAGCAAAATTTTTAAAAAGTTCAGTTCCATATGGTATTTTAGCTGGAAGATTATTAAAAACTTTAAATAAACACTAAAGAAAACTGGGTACTTTACTTTATTACACTAGGGAAGGATGAAAATATTCTTCCCTTAACGAATGAAATTACTTTTGAATTTGTTATTAAGAAATTCAGCGGTATATTGAGACTGAAGTGGTCATCACTTACGGGTTCCAAAATCGTTTAATGCGATCAAGGGAGATAGTGAAGTCACAGATTAGCGGTTAAAGAACATTTCAATAGCTTCTCATCTCGTCTTCGAAACCACACGTGGTCTCAGCCAGCGGAGGCTTATCTGGAGGACACACATCTAGGGATACTGATCCTATCTATGTAGAGGCTGCTGGACGCATGGCATGTCCTGGACTTCCATGCACGGGAACTAGAGCGGCGTACGAATGTTTTGAGGTACATTTCACTGAATGCTACTCGTTAAGTACACCAAGACTTGCACTAGCTATGCTAAGATGTATTTTGTTTACACTAACACGTGTATGAATGACACTAACGCGTAACTGCAAGGATTCAACCCTGGGCTGAAGTCGAAGCTAATAACAAGAATTGAGCGTAAAATATTTAAAAGTATTCCACAACTCTATAACCTGAGCTAAAAAGTGCGTATTCAACAGCTAGAAATCATCTCACTAGAACAAGCAGACTGCGACGTCAACTAACTGAGACCTACAAGTACTTTAATAATTTCAATGATGTTAGCTTGGTAGGAATTTCCAACAGAGACGATAACTTACGCACCAGAAATAACTGCAAAGAAACAAATAATAAACAACTTTAGAACACCTTCGGATATACATTTTTTTCCTGTTAAAAATCATCCAAAAATGGAACGAGCTCTTCCCTCCACTCAATAAATAATCTCTGCTTAAACCATGAATACATTCAAAAATCGTCTTGACCAATATTGAATTGATAAAACAATTCCCAGCAATTTAAACAGATGATTTAGGGTCTACGCTCAATTTCAAAGAAAGCAAAACAATAGATAAAAACAATAAAACTGCACGGCAAATTAATAAAGCCATATTAAAATCTATCCTGCGTGTAACCATAGCCCCAGTACTGGCTGCCATATTCAAAAGCAGCGGCAACATAATATCATAATATAAAAGAAAAAACAACAATTTTAATAATAATGACGTTATAAAAAGGAATTACCAAATCATGGAGCCCTAAACCTGTAAATCAGCTGCGTTTTAATGTTAAAACGAAAGTACTGATGCCTGTGTGTGAAGGTTTATGCTTACGTGATTTTCTTTCTTTACTCTTTTTTTGAAGTAGTCAACGGTCGCGGTGAGCATAAGTAACCAAATAAATGGATTAAATCCTTGGTCTTTCTTACCACTTCTTTACTTCTATTCTGACATTCATGCACGGTTGAAGTTTGACGATATGATACTTGGGGACACGAAACTGACGACATGAAACACAACACAATGCATGACATGAAGTCTGACGACTTGAAACTTGGTGACAAACCCAATAATTGACAACTGGACTCGTCCGTATTGTCAAATTCTATTGTATTCTATGCTGAGATTGTTTCATGGCTGCTGTCGCACAACTATGATATTACATAAAATACTTTCTGATGAATCGCAAGGTTAACATTCATCGCAAGCCCTTTTAGATACGAAAAAGGTATTAATTACTTCAAGTCTGTATCGGTTCAACCCAAGTCATTACTCTAACTAATATTTTGATCGACCTTATAATTTGGATCTAGTCGGCACTTTTTTATTTGCTTGTTTCAACAATCATCAATACCTGACTTGATGTTGGTATTGATGCTGTACGAATAAATAATACTGGAATTGATATTGGCACCATATAAATAAATAATAATAACATTAATAATAATAGTACGGAAAACCTTAAATAAAAGCAGCTACAATGGGTACAAATTTAAAATTACCAACAGAAAAATCCACGCAGCCCATAGTGTTAGATTCTGTGTGTAAATTAAAAATGAAATTTTCTTCATTATTACATTCGAGTATACTTATAATAAAAAAATTAAGCACCGAATTGCTGAAAGAGAATATTTTAATTTTATTGAATCCATTGATTATCCCTATTTACTTTTGAAAATGTTCAATTCAAATCTTAAGTAGGATAGCAATTTACTTCTCCATTAAGAGCAAATAATACGTGTAGCAACAGCGCATGCACTGTAACCGATGTTACTTTCAATTGGCGTCTCTGTATTGATGTGAGTACCATTCGGTAGAATCTTTTCACAATTTGTCACACACTAGCTCCCATTTTTAATGTAGTTAGCTAATCTTTATAGGTCAAATATTTGAAAAAATTTAATTGTATTAAAGAATACTGTTTTTTACAAATGCTGCCGGGATAGATTTCACGTAAAGGTTGTTTTAAGACTAATCCGATAGCGCTCAAAATCAAATTACAAATTCTTATTCATCAAAATAATTCAACTACAATATTGTACTGAGCGGCCTTTCATCGTTTGCCTTTCTTTTTCCCAGTTATTTGATCTACTAAAAACATTCTTTTGTCTCCTCATTTATTCACAGATAAAATCTTGAGGGGATTGATAAAGAAAGGCCCGGCATTCACTTTTTGACCAGTCTAATCAAATCAAAGTTTTTCTTAGAGTTTCTCTGTAATTTTTTTCACTGTGTTTCTTGCCTCAGAGCATGAAATGAATCAGTTTTACTGCTATAAGTTTTAACAAATTGTTTGCTTCCTCATTAGGTTTTTCAAAGTTTTAGTTGAGTTTTTCATTGACATTTGCTATTGATATTGAAGAGAAATATGACTTTCTTGGCAGTCAGAACTTTTAGGTTCTCTGCTATTTTTATTTTTTAATTTTTCTCAGCTTCTAGCTGAGTGTTGTTCTTCATGTTAACCCTGGAGCACTGAACATGGGTACAGACGTCACTAGCCTCGGGCAAACTATACCCATGTTCAGTGCTCCAGGTTCAACAGAATAAAAAGCCTTGTAAATGTTAGACTGTTAATATTTTCAACACGAACATCTAGGATGCATGCTAACCTATTTGAAAAAGCTATAGTAGGACCCAGGCTCCTATTATCAATATCCTAGTCCCAATGAACAGCGACCTAGTCTTGGTCCCATCAGGGATTTGCCTTCTGTCTCCCAGAAGGCTTCCTTTTCCCAACACGAAGGCTATTCGTGTTCATTAGTGATGGTCCTGTAACGAACCTGTCATGAACGTATTGTGACCAAAACGCAAAGTCTAAAACGTTCCTTGGATATACTTTCTCAAAGATCTAGTCTGTGGTTTGTGTTTGGCTCTAGTGAAGGTAAATCCCCTATATCAGGCCTACATGTTGAGGTTTGACCAGAGTTGTATTTGCATTCACATTGTGCTAACAAATAAATCTTTGGGTGAAAGTAGAGGTAATGAGTATGACAAAGAATGAGATGGGACATTACAACACACTATCAGATTGAAAAGATAGTTATCGAAGTATGAACAAAACATTTAGAGGTAACAAAGATCCTAAATCGATTTCAGCAGACGAGTGGAAAAGGTTACGCAGAATGCAGATTACGAAAAGTGCAAGAAGGTTACAGTGAACTATGAATAATAATTCATGGTGGGTCCTAGAAATGGTTAAGGCCGAAACATTCGTTAAAGGCAAGGAGTAGGAGAGCAGGATGAACAAGAGAAGGGAGAGGTGAGCAGTTGGACAAATGGCAAAAGTTTACAGACGATAGATTAAGAACTGAAGTATAAAGGTTGAAAGCAAGAAAACAGATGAAATGATGGAAGCTACGCAGGAGAAAACAGAAAAATGAAAAGAAGTGAGGTCAGGGGAAGGGGGAGGGGATGAAGGAGAGGTGCGGAGATGGAGGTGAGGTCAGGGTGTGTAGGGATAGTGAGGTCAGGATGGGGATGAGGATAGAGGTGGGGTGGTGGGTGTGGAGATGAAGGCAGGAGGTGGAGGTGCAGGAAGGGAGGGGGCAGCGCAACAGAGGCAGGGAGGGGCCAGTAAATACCAAGGTAAAGATGAGGTTCAAGGTAGCAGGGTGTCCGAGCTCCTCGTGCTGTCCACTGCTGGCACTAAACCAGGGCAGTGAGGTGTAGGGGCAAATGGGCTGGTGGGCAGTGAGGTGTAGGGGTAAGTGGGCTGGTGGGCAGTGAGGTGTAGGGGTAAGTGGACTGGTGGGCAGTGAGGTGTAGGGGCAAGTGAGCTAGTGGGCAGGGCAACACTGAGGACACAGTAGTAGAGCAGGGCAACACTGAGGACACAGTAGTAGAGCAGGGCAACACTGAGGACACAGTAGTAGAGCAGGGCAACACTGAGGACACAGTAGTACAGCAGGGCAACACTGAGGACACAGTAGTAGAGCAGGGCAACACTGAGGACACTAGTAGGTGAAGGTAACACTGAAGAGACATTAGTATGTTACATATTTCTTGCCTCAAATATTGCAGTCTCTCTGACCTGAAAAGCATGCCAGTCTGCACGGTGCACATCATACACTTGTGCCAAGTCTGTCATGCTGGCAGGTACGGCATCATGGGTAAGTAGAAAGCTTGTCAAATACAAGATACAAAGAATCTACAGGGGTATAAGTTTCCATACACAAGTAAAATAAACGTCCTATATTGAACAAGTTTTTATTTATATGATGTGCTCTATTTGATTGCGATTGTTTTGAGTACACATTTTGATACGTGTATAGATTATAGATCACATTATACATTACATTGCATTATACGTGTACTTTATACATTAGCCTATGTATGAAAATTTATGGCCCACCCTGTATAGGGGAAAGTTAACTTGGAAACAGCGTATAGTAATTATTCTAGAAAGCTTCATATTGCCCGATAAATGGGAATCAAGTTAAGTGTCATATCTACTGCATGAGATTTTAATTCCTTCCTGAAATAATGATATTTATCACCATAAGCTAAGTCGCATAGATCAGAGAATTTATTGCAACATCCGAACTGGCCAGCGAAGGGGGATTAGAGGAGGAAGCGTTAATGGTACAAGCAGAATCTTGTTGATGAATGACTGCGCTGAAGTATTTATGCGTTAGTGACGTAAATAATACACCTCACAAGTTTTTAATCTATTGACGCAATTAAAGTGAACAGAAAGAGAGTCATAAATGTCACTGCCAACATTAATGCAGTCATTCACAGAAGCCCCAGCTAATAAAGGGGCTTTGTTTTGCATACACCCCGAGCCCTGCGCTGGCACACACTTGGACTGATGAGTGCAATTAGCAGGTTCATCTAAAGCTCTTTCTGACACGTCGCTTATACATGGAGCGAAGAAAAGGATCATTTGAAATAGCAAAAAATGTAAGCATTTCGTCGCTTAAAATTCAAAACTTTTCTGGTGCTTGGCTGTCATTATTTTCAGTGATCGCGTGTGACAGGCAAAAAGAAGCAGTGTTGCTGAGAAGCTACGACGCTGCAGTCAGCTTCAGATGTTAACAATCAAACTTTTTTTGCAGCTTTGTTGCTTTAGTATTTGCATATCAACAAATTTATTTGTGAATGTGTCTACTATGGCAAACATTAATGTAAAAAAAATTGTAGATGGTAAGCAGCTTTTAAAGCACGGTAGGACTGCAGAGCTTAAGCAATACTATTATGATTTTAATTACTGACTTCTACTTTCTTTCACATAGGCATTGGTACTAGCCGTAACAAGAAAAATGTCAACTCAAACGTAGGTTTGGACCTGTCATGTTGATTCGAGATTTTCTTCGCTCTCTGTGGGGCTGTGTAGGCTTGCAAGTTCTCTGCAGTTAAATAAAGATTTACGTGTTAACATAGACACCCCCAGCTGTTGCGCATACGAGTGTGTTACAGAGTTCGTAGCCCCATGAGACCTACAACTTAATTCTGACTAATTATGTAATGAAAATATTTCTTTTTAACGTAGCATAAGCCAGGTATATCTGCATCAAGATTGCTTGCCGGCAATTACGTGTGCTAGAAGAATTTTTACAAATTGTTACGAAGTCAGCTGACATGAAGTCTACCTAATGGCGTCTGGTTGCGGAGGTTGTGAAGGTCTGAGCTCAAAACTTTTCACTAATTAGGGCTCACCGTAAATTAGGGCAGCCCATACAAATCAAAAGTGATTCTGGAATGCAAAACTTTAGCTGGATGTCCGTATTTTCGTGGAATTAAATTACAACGGAGGTTAGCAAAACTAGGTATTATGCCTCATTTATGAAAATTGAAGGATATTATGACGAAATTAAACTGGGTTCGCTTTCACAACATAAAACGGGTTTACTTCCTGCATCCCCTTCAAGAATATCTAATCACCTACTGCACACACAGCAGGGCTTTCTTTTTCAATTAAAATCGAGCAGACTGGTAAAGAAAAAGAAGGCTACTGTTCGAAGTGAATAAGCAGCCAAATAGTTCATCCAGCAAATACCAACTCCAACAATCAGATATGATTCTCAACTACCAAGCACGAAACGTCCTGATCTCGGTTGCCATAAAATATAGGCGCCCTGAGAACCTGTTCTGGCTTGCACCAACTGTTCTTGAAGACATTTTGCCACGCTTACACTAAAATGCATCTCCATACCAATCATCAGACATGGGTGGAGTAAAGTAATGGTGCATCATAGTCAGCGCCAAACTGCTCAAGGGTTTATGAGTTGAATGTGCATCAAATGTTTTGAAACACTTCATGCTAGGCATAATAGATAAATTTCGGTATCATGCCTCTCCATGGCCAGCTCCATGGCTTGAGTCCTGTGTACTCAGAAGTGATCTAGAATCCCTTGAGCGAAGTATTATACACAGATACTGAACAAGTGCTTGTCACAGACTCACTGACACAGAAGATCAGGCTCGACTAAATCTCATAAAGCTTTAGTATGAATGAGTAGCGTGCATTGTGAGGTACAATGACACATGGGATGATCAGTTAACTTACACGGCACCATGCAGCGAAGAGCGTTCTGATGTCTTAACATAAAACCAATCCTGGAATGTGAATGCCTTTCAGAGAATTGAGGCGTTGGTCAGCAGAGTGTCAATGCAAAACGACAATCGTTAATTGATAATTCTCCCTTGAGGCAACCGAGCTTAAACGTTTACTATTAAATTGAATAATAATTGACGCATGTTGACCTCAAACGTAGATGTCGGGGAACCTATTCTACAGTCAGCACTTTGAAGTCAAAAAGGATGCTCTAGGAGCATAGCCACGCCAGTGAAGGGTACAGTGCCTCCAGCGCTGCAGAATTGGATTCGTCGATCACCTACTAACGGGAGTGGGCGGGGCATTGTCTGCTCCGAGGGCAAACTGAGTGCTGCAGTTTTCCAAGTTTTTGATATTCGAAACGTGGTGTTAACTTCTTGTAAAATATGCTTACAGAACTGGAGTTCACACTTGTAGCATGTTGGCTAGTTTATGCAGCGTGGTTACGTTTGTTAAGAATTGAGTTGTATGATTTTATAAGGTGTTAACAAAGCGAAATGATTGAATTGGTCATTGATCAACTAATCATTTATGTGGAAGACACTCATTCTAAAATGAAATTTTGGAATTTTCAAACATTTTGTCCTCTCAAAAACTCCCCAACCTGTTCGTAAACCTGGACGTCATTGTTATGAAAGCGAATTTTTAACAGTTTGCATAAAATTAAACTATACAAATTCTCTGCAAAAAGTAAAGCCCAAGTATTTTTGAAGTAGGTGCTCTTTTTTCTACTCTTCAACACAAGAAAAAAATCACTCATTCTCTGCAAAGTCTATCCATAAAAATTCATGTGCGCATGAAAGAAAAATTATAACTGTCATAGGAATGGTACATAATTTACTGAAATTATTTCATGAACAAAACTGTTCATATGTATACGTAATAACTTAATCATAAATAAGGCTAATACTCAACTACAAAATCCGCAACTCCAAGCGTAAAATAAAATTCAAACAACAGAGGAGTCTAGTATTCACCAAAGCGGTACCTTAAATCAAGTGTAAAGTAAAAGCAGACCCTGGATGAGGCAAATATTGAGGTATGATAGAGACCTGCGTCGCCAGCTGGCCGTTGAAAGTGACCCCCTACATGCTCCTTCGGTGGAGCACCCACGTCGGTTCCAGCCCAACTTTTTGCATAGTTAATCATGATTTCCGTCAAATATGGTACAACAAGCGAAAATTCACGGATGAAAGCAAAAATTTATGGATAAATAGGGAAGCTTACATTTATTCACCGTTGATAAAGGAGAGGAATGTTTATGTTCTTACGAGCGATCAACGCCTGGCCGCTCCGGGCTCCGGTTCCGCCGACCGATATTATGAAATTCCTTTCTCCACCCAGAGACGACTTTCGCTGCTGCAGGACGACGTCCGCGTCGCTCTGATGAGAGCTTTGGGTTTTACCTGAGCTTGTTGTTTGTTCGATTTGTAGCAGCGAAAATAAACGCATATACGGCTCATTTTCAGTACGTACCATTTCAAACGTTACGGTTTTACAAAATTAACCGAAAATTAGGGCCTCAATGTCCCGTTCCCTTCTATCGGTGAAAAAGTATAACAATCATTCGCGCATTCCATGCGAACTACAATGCATCCATCATGAGAGCCAGACAGGGTTTGGTTCAAAACAGCACTTGCGGAAGAAAAAAAAGTCAAGATTGCAACCAGTTGCGCCTTCAAAGTCAAAACAGGTATTAGTAACCTTCAGCATCATCCAAAAAACTGTTGTGTTCAAGCTATTAGTGTGTTGAATCTGATATAAAAATTGAAGCAGAAATCTCTGTTATTAGAGTGTGAGAAGCATGAACAATTTCAAGGGCGTATAAAAGGAAAAATGTGAGTATTGAAGGGAGTACCACTGGGTGGCACTAGGATTGGAAAGTCGTTTGTATAAGATACTACGTACTATGACTTAGATATAAGTAATATCGAGTGAATTAGTATTTAAGACAATCACTGTCTTTTTTTATTGTTATGCGTACTCATAAATCACTCCAAGATTTAAGCAAGGCATAGATGCAAAAAACTTTGTCAATGTATGTACAGTAAAGAGAAAATCTTTGAACTTTTTAACACGACACTGTTCGGATAACTGACGCATAAAGCGTGAAATTTGCAATTGTAGCCTTCCTTCCACCAATGAGGAATACTTAACTTTATCCTTGAAGTTTTCATTATTTCTTGCACTTCACATTTGATGTCATCCGCCGGAGAGACGCACCTCCTCAAGAAAACGTTCCAAGAAAACGCCTCGAGAGAACAGAGCAAAGGAAATGCAGGAGATAAGACCTGAGAGGCCGGCGTCGGACTCGCAACAGCCTCGGGCAAACTTACTGGATTATTTCACTCTGAGAACACCTCTGTTTGCTTCCAAGGCTTAGCAGCATCCTACAACTATTGTGTGGGCTACTCAGTTCATTTGATGACTTTTGTTCTGTTAATCGAAGTTGTCTAGTTCAAGCATTTTTTTTGTAGGATATGGTTCGGCTTCGGTAGGATTATATCAAGCTTGTCAATACAAATGTCATTCCCTGGGACTATTGTAGTTTTGAGCTCAATTTTTTCGAAACGGTGAAGCGAAACTAGTGTTTTAGTGTTGCACAGAGCTCAGAAGTGAAAAATTTTGTTATGCAAAGCCAATCGATCTTGAAAATTAAATCATAAGTTAAGCTCTCGAAAAAAGCTGAGCACCGAAGACCTTCAATGTCCAGTGCTCTAATGCAAGTTCTTGCAAGCTGAAAGCTCCAGAGCCAAGAGTTCTATGACCAACAGTAATAGTCGATAGTCAAAAGCTTTTACAGCTACGAGGTCAAGTGCTAAGAACTGAAAACCCGAGAACTAAAGACAGAAATCATGAACATTGCAACGAGCTGAAGAGTGCAAGAGTCGAACAAGAGATAAGGCGGGTCTAATTGCGTGCCTGCGGCAGATGAGCACAGACAGGAGGCACTCCGAAGCCAAGAACCTTGTCCTGTTGCCTCTGCTCTTATCTCCTTGGCTGGTCAATCAACAGAAACGTTCAGATTGAGTAGAGTGTTCGCTAGTGAGCCTATCAGGTCATCTCATAAGCTCCTTTTGTTGTTTCCTTTCGTCAGTTAATGAATAGGAAATGTTTAGGTTAATTAGAGCTTTGAAACCCAATTCACGCTTGATTGAGGCTTCATTAAAAAATTATCGAAGAGGAAAAGTATCGAAGTAGTGGAGCTTCTATACTACGAACAAGAATGACTTCAGTGTTGTATCCTTGTCTTACATTCCTGTGGTGAAGCTGAAAGATTTTTGAACGAGTATGAATCGTTCCATGTATGTTAATTGGAAGTATAATTATGCGTGTAATAATATCGTTGAGGCTGCTATAATTTACTCGCCACTGCTATAAAAAAGATATTGATATTTCTAAACATTTATTGGTTTGAACTTCGTTCCGACATAAGTTTTGAAAAAATTCGAGTATGTCTTCGTCGTAGAGAGAACGCTAATTTCTAGCACGGGCTCGATTTTTTATTCCTTACGAATTTTACTGTTACAATGCATTTTATCAAACATCCACAGTGTGACTATGAGTTTCCAGTCAGTGGAAATCTTTGTAGTCACGATTTCTATCAATGGAAAGTTTATGGATCGTACGGACACCAATGTTCGAATTTTTCATTTTCAGACACGATGCAAAGTGTTGCATATTCCTATTTTACAAACCTTTTACAATGGTATTAAAATATGGCTGATTTCCCTACAACAAAGAATCACTCATTTTGAGTCAATACTCTTGACAAAGTCTTCTTATGAAAGAAAGAACAAAACAATTTGTGAAAATATTTGCAGCCCATAAGTACAGTGTGCGGCAACATAACTTCATTTCTTCAAAGCGCTTTGTATTTGTACTCTGTATATTAGAGGCAAAATTAAACAAAATGTGAAACCAGTATTTTTAACGTAGTGAATTCGTCATAGCAAATTGAAACATGATGAAAATGGGTAATGTTCCTTTGACCTTGGTTCATCGTAACTTGAACTTGGCTTGTTTGAAATTTAGTTTGACTTGTTCAAATTTAACTTGATTTATTTCAAATTCTACTTGATTTATTTTAAATTGAACTTGACTTATTTTAAACTGAACTTGACTGAATCTAAATTGAACTTGATTTAATCTAAATTGGATTTGATCTAAATTGAATTAAATTTATTCTAAATTAAAGTTAAAATGTTGTAAATGTAAAATTGATTTAGAACCTACGTAGTTGTAGTAGTTCTTTCTGGTTCCGACCCACCGTGAAAAAATCCTTTCAATCGTCTCCTTCAAAACGTTTTTAACCAATGAGAAAATGTTTCTAGTCGACATTAGGTGAACTGGTACAATCGTGTAACAGAGTTTCGTCACTACGAGCCGATCTGCAGCAGGACGGTAAGAATGTCACAGAATGTGACAGTGTTGTTGACGCTCGCACTCCGCACGCCATTAACGCAACTTGTCGCACTCGAAAAAAGGGGTTTTAGCTGCGTGTAAGCAATAAAAACTGCATCACATTCATTTGTATGAAATGGAAATCATAAGAAAAATGTGAAACAATATATTTATTCTCTTTTGAAATAGTTTGACATAACAATAACTCGATTTTTTCATTTTTATGGAGAAACTTTGTTAGAATTTGACATGACAGCATGGCCGTATGAGTCAAAACGAGACCTGAACTCATACTGCTACCTACCAGCTTTTGCCTCGTCAATAGAATACATTTAAACTCTAAACATGTGAGGGGTGGTTGATTTCCAAACGAAAAATTAATTCATGATTTTAGGGAAAGGGTGTAGCCTGTTCTCGCACCACGCCACAGTGCAAGCAACCCACCAAACAAGAGCTAAGGATTACGAGTGTGTGGGCGCCACTATTGTAATCTTGAAAGCCCTACTTTCGAATATCTCGTCTTGAATTTGATGGCAGTGAGAGCGATGCTGCGCGCTTACACTCGCAGATTACCACTCAGTTTCAAGTAGTAAAATTGCGCTGCACAAAGAACTTGCATGTTTTGTGACTTTATTCAAAAGAAATATACGAAAAAGTAATCAGAGATTAACTAGAGTATTTACTTTAAAACATGTGGTGCTGTACTAGAGGTATGAGGAAGAAAGAAAAGCTATGCTTGACTATCAGAGCTCGTAAAGAAAAGGTTTACGATCCCCTTAGTTAAGGTCAAGTTCAGAGACTGCTGGTGCATTGTCTTATTGCACTCAGCTCAAATCCTTCCTGCAGTCATGAGGAATAATGCTTTGGAATGTACGTGTTATTATTTTTAACATCGAGCAGCAGGACTACCGAAGTGCTGCAACTTTACACAAAACAAGAATCTCTTTGCTTCATCTGTAACCACCATATTTATTAGTCAAGACAATTAATTAACATTGTTTGTTTTATAAATTATGATTCTTCCATAAACCTTCATATAGAACTGTATGTTCTTTGAGCAGTGATTGCGGTAGCAAAAAAATATACTTTTCGACGGCATAACTCAGTCTTTTTCCAATAATTCATACTTTTTGCGTTACTTTTCAAGCGTTTGCTAATAAGTATAATTATTTTTGTGTTACTTATACGTAACCCGCTAGAGGACGTCCAGATGGCTGCTTTCGATGTTCCTTTGCTGCTGCACAGGATGCTGTGCTGATAAACACAACTAAAGTAAAAAATAATGCATGTTATGTCGTTGTACGGTAGGTATTATTTGTCAGAACTCATTTGGAAATAGATCTCGGAGACTTATATTTTCCTGTTCCAATTAATTGTGTTATATTAACAATATTTCATCAGCAATATCAAAATTTGTGGCAGCATTTGCTCATTGTGGAGAATAACAAAATTTATGTTTCGTCAGTAGGCTTAAAACATAAAAATAGAATAAAATGTGGTAACAGGAACTGGCCAAATGATTCATTCTTTGGTTGGTGCCCAAGTTCCGAGTTTCCTAAAGTTAACGCATCAATCACGCGCAGACACCTTAATCATACAAGCGATGGCATATCAGAGAAACAATAATAATAAAAGGTTATTCGCAAAAGGAAAATTGTTCGCAAAAAATTAACTTTAGATTAGAGTAATCACAACTAACTAAAATATAGTGCTATCAGTAAACGAATTATTGTTATTGAGAAACTTTCAAACCAGCTTCTGTTACTAAAATAGCACTATGCTCTATTCTTGATTCTGCAGTTTAATATAGAAACTTTCACTAATGCGCTGTTATATCTCGACATACATTCAGCATAGAGGCGAGAAAAAGAAATGGAACATAACTCGTATGTACACACCATTAAAATAGATATTTAATTTCAAGAGTATGGTAAATATCATCATTCTACACAATATTTTTGAAGCTTCCGTGCCTGTTACGGATTTAAAGATTGTAAATAGTGCAGCAATTCACGTGTACGAAAAAAATATGCCATCGGGTAAGAAGGAAGATCAGTTAACTTGCAATACAAGATCAGAGAACGCAGCCCTCATAGCCCGGCAGGAAACAACCTCCACGCCTAGTAATGGCTGCGTAATTTAGATACATCTCATGCACAACGCGCGAAACATGACGGAAAACCGACGAAAGAGAGAATTATAGCTGTCCAAAGGTCAGCAAGACTACAATGCACTGCCAGTAGAGGTCACTGAAGTCGTAAGGTTAAGTTCAGAGTCACGCTAAAGTGTTTGCAACCTTTGTAACTATGACGTACGTCATCCACCCCTCCAGATTACAATTAAAAGTCAAACTTAGGACTTCCACCTGTAAAAGTCAGCGTGTGTGGCCGAAACATTAGAGTTGAATGGGAAGAACAAATTCAAGGAACAACTGGCATTGTTTTCTCTCTTCCTGTTCAGTGGTCTCAGAGGTCCGCACAAAAATGTAAGAAAGAGAAAGCAAAGTTTTAGTAAGTTTAATACATCGAATGCAACGAAGTTTCATAACTAAATGGATAAGAGAGCACAACAATTGTATTTTATAATCTATTCTGTTGCATACTATTAGTCCATTCTGCGCCAAATGAGCATTGAGAATCCTATATTTTACAAACAAAGGATTTACTGATTCATGCTACCACCAATAAATGCGGTGTAAACATCGGACGTATTTTCGATGCTTAAATGCCGGCACAAAACCCGACAACAGTAACCGCCGAGAAAGATTAAGATTTGTGATGTAAATGAGTGAACGTGATTCCCAGCATCAATCAGAGGGCGTGTCTGGGAGCACAAAAGTCGGGCTCGTCTTCCCAGTCATTATTCCACTGTCCGTTACAAAAAGAAGCTAAAAAATCAATTTCTAGCCAAAGTTTCCCATGCAAACCGTGCAAGGAAAGGGACCGATTAGGTGTTTCATCAGCTGCCTTTGTTTAGTGACTATGCTTCAGATGAATGAGAAGCGCAGGAATGTTTCATGAATGCAAAAACAAAGGCAAACTTAAGGCCTACGGCTCACCAAAGGCAACATTAAGGGTTGTCAAATGAATTTGCCGGACTGCAATTTTTTGCGGTACAGCTTAAAAAACTTCTGGAAACTAATTTTAAGCAGTACTCGTATTTGGTAGCCGGCAACGGATATATATTTGTTTTCATTGCATTTAAGAATTATATTTTTCCGTGAAATGAATAAGGAACATATCACCCGATTAACAACAATGTGAACTAGATTTCATGAAATTACTGCCGTCTACAGACACAGAGCATTAAGTGCTTGATTGCATGACATTTCTCCATTTTTAACTGGACGGACAAAAAAGCGAAGAAAAACTGAATGGTGCTCTTACACACATATATTACTGAAAAAGAAACGTAGCTCTTCCAAATAGTGGTCATATACTCGTAGTCTAGAGGCTGACGGTGGTTCCGTAATAATGCCTTTATAAATGTTTCCTACACTTCGCTGATAGGATAAACGTCTGAGTTAAACAAAAATATGTACGGTATCATCAAATAAAGAAAGACTTCAGCTATGGGAAAGTTTTGCACTGCATTCTTAATAGGTGTACAAGTAACATTTCTTCAATTAAAAGGGTGGTCAGTAACAAGGTCTACAATAGTCTTATCATTCATACAATTGCTAAAAAATAGGAAAACTTGAAAATGTTTAACGTTCTGAAATGAGTAAAAAACATATGCAATAAAATATAAGTGCAGTCGAAGGCAACTTTTTCAAAAACGCCACCGCGCGTCTTGTCAGTCCACTGTGCTTTTGTTTAGTGTTCACGAATTTATGAGCAATTGAAAGAAAGCGTCCTTTTACTCGTGTCACAGAATCCATCAAGTTAAATTCCCGACCCTTACTTACACAAGTATTTGTTGCTTCTTTGACGAGAGCGAGGAGAACTGATATTTCATGGAAATAGTTCTCAAACCAGACTAATTTTTTATACTTACACAATTTTCCACGTATTTTACACACGCGCTTGATACTATTAACATATTTTCATAAGAAGAGTTTTCATTTCATACAACATTCCATCGTTAGCAGAGACACGTCGAGCTTCGTTAGCGGATAACAAAGACAACTGTTGAATATCTGCTGTCGAGAACAGACTTTGTCGTCGTGTCTTAGTTGCCATTTTTACGCATCGGCAGCGTTGCCTGATAAATTTAGAATTTTCTACTCGTAGTTCTACTTTGGTAACATGATAGAAGTTCTTACGAACAATTTCTTACGGGTGCAGGGCAAACCTATTTTGGATGTTTAAAAAGTTCCCAAATTATTTAAAATTATTTCTCCCGCTGAGATTCAAAACATCATTCTCTTTCGTTGTTCATTTGTGGTTTCATGCAAGCATTCATGACCACTAATTTTGCTACAAATGGTCGTACGTAATTCAGATCAAAATGTATATTAAAATGGATCACAAGTCCTAGACTGCTGCTGATGCCTGTATGTTGCTGAGATATCTGCTTGGCATCCTTCAAAATCTCTGAAAATATCGTTTACTTATGAGCAACTTCTACTATTTATTGTACTCTTATTGGCAGCTAGTAAAACATTCTGCGAATCTTCTACTTTACATGAATATAAAATGCATTCAGTGTTTCATTAACCTAAATATAGATTGGATTGTAGAAATTTCTGACATGTACCTACTTTTCAAATAATATAAGGCTAATGAGCATCATTCTTGAACTCTGAGCTAAAACAGGTAGAAAATCAAATATTATGCGTTAACCCTCGAAAATAGAGCAAACCAGTGTTATTAAACATTGGTATAGTTAGGTTCTATTACTTATCGCTATGAGAACTCCTGAGTGTGCTCGTATTTTCGAAGCTTTGTTGCTTTAGCGTACTTCGCAGAACAGTTTTCTGCTGGAGCACACACAATTTAATGTGTGTTGCAAGTTTTCCAGAATAATTCTACCGTAGCTTCATTTAACCTTCAAAGCATGTGTACACAATTTTTAAACTTCATATATGACGGTGTAACATTATTCAAATTTCTCCTTGCTTTAGTCTGGCGCATTGAAAAATAGAGTCTAGAAACTCCTTAATTTTGCTCTATTAAATCGAAAAGTGACCTGGAAACTGGTTTGTGAAGGAGAATCAGTTCGATCACGGCAATTACCTTCAAGACCCGCCTGTTTAGTGCGCTCAGATTCCTTATCGTTTCTTACGGTATTAAAGATCATTCCTGAGATAAAAGAAATAATTTAATGAACATTGGTTTTGAGGGGAGTCATACGCTCTCAACCTTGAGGGTGAAATTAAGGGTTCGAAGGACCAAGCCTTAATGAGAGGTCGAGAGCATTGCTCTGTTAGAGAGCACGAGGAACTCTTGCCCTCTTATCTAAGAGGTCATCATTTTTGCCCGAGGCCGTAGAAAACACCTCGTAGCCTCTCAAAAAATGAGACAATACCACACCTGCAAGAATAATAACTGTCATACAGCTAACTTCAGACACCGAGTCACAAGATGTCAAATGTTCTCTAACAAGTCAAGATTGCATGGGACATCATTTTATGATGTGACAAATTCAGAGGGTTTTTCGAACAAACTAACTATTCATTATCGGCATAAATAAAACTGATAACTAAAATATCTCATGGCTCAATGACAGAGTTTATGAATGTCAAGAGTACAGATGAGAAAAGACATATGCAACTCGAACATGAAAGTGCATTACTCATACAAGGAGCAGAACGGTGCGCAGGTGTTACCTTCGTTAATGGAGGACTTCAAGGCACAAGGCGACCATCGTATTTGAAACAAAACGATGTTCAAATCATGATAAAAAACATTGCGAGAGCTTGAATCCGTAATTTCACCAAATGGCTGACATTCAAAATCAATTGCTGTAGTTGTAAGCCGAATTACTTCAATTTTTCTGCTGTTAATACATTTTTCCGAGTGACTGACTGATCCTGTAAGGGTTATGGAACTGCGGTAGCCCCATCAAAATGCATGAAAGTACATACATTAGCATCCGGCAAAAATGAATCATAAATGAGCGTCTAAATATTGTTGTCATAAAACAATGAAGATATTTTCAAGAAAAAATAATTCAAATCTATTCATGGTAGGAAAACAATGATGCAATGCAAGCCCGAAAAGTTATATGCTGGAAAGTAAGTTAATTTCAGAGTTTCATATTTTAACGCTTGTGTGGCGTTCATATTGTTGTTACTCAGCTAGCGTTGGTGGGTGTGGTGGACCTGTTGCATTTTGTATTGTTTAATACCTCGCGATCGAGTCATGTCGAGTACTTTCATGTCAAACAGATATTTACTTCATTCCAATTAGAAGTAATATAAACAGAAAAAATGTAAGTAGTAAAATTAAAAACGGGTCCCTCATACCTGAACATCACACAAGGGTTAATGGGATGAGTTAACCTTTTATTAACGACCTAGTACGGAAGATAGACTCTGAATGAGAACGCTGTTTGTACTGAGGTAGGAGGCGTCCAATCTCTCGTCCACGTCCTCAACAAGCAGTGCTGAGTCAGCATGGACACTTTAAGCGAACCAGCATGAACACAACGCCAATTGTCGGGACACGAACGTACGAGTCATGGAGTCTGCGTGGAAAGTCTCAAATCTCTTACCATTAATTATTTAGTTTTAGTTACCAAAGCGTCATAAACAGTGAGTATTATGTGTTAGTTCCAGCCTAATGTCAACACCAATTATTTTATTAGTTTCGTTTTATTCTTCTTTTAATGTTCATCTGAGCATATTATTTGCTTAGTCCCATATTTAAGACAATGCAGTCAGTCTATAACAGTCAACTAAAAAAATACAAACTAAACCTCGTATATAGATCATAAATTTACTTTAAAGTGTTCTAAATTGAGTAGTAAATTGTTGAAGCTTGAATGTTCAAAAATGTACTTGGGAGTGTTAATAAAGAGCCTCGTAAGAGAGCAATAAAATTTGCATAGTTGCGCTTAATACGTGTAAGGTGCCTTAAAAAATTAATTTGTGTACCTTTAAATCTTGAAAATATTTCAATGACACCGCTCAATTTTCTCATTGTTCCCATAGCCTTGTATGAAAAACTGTTGAGAAAAAATATCGAGAAAAACTCTCTTCAAAAACGAAGTACAATTTGATTAGGGTATGCACACATGTTTTATCGACTTAAAGGCACCTAATTAAGAGTCTTTGAGAACTTCCACTAAATTTTCGAGCAAATGATCGTTTCCCATGGCAACAATAAAATATGTGGGCAGTCTCGTAAGTTTTTAAAGCATGTTTTTGCAGACATATTTCCAAAAAGATACGGGAGGGAAGTCCGAAGTAATGGCGTCAGCCAAGCAGGCATCTCCAATGCCAAGCAAAAACGACAACCGCACCAAACAAAAACAGTGACACACATTCGGCCTCCACTGAAGTATGAATTTCTTTCAAAGAGTTTGGGGTTTTTCGTCACCGGATGAGCTCACAGGTTTAAGCGTCGGTCACATTTACTTTTATTGGAGACCTCCGAATCCAAATTTGATTATTTCCAGTGTTTTTCACGGTAGTTTTAAAAACCACAGGCATTGAGCAGCGGCGCTCACAAGTGCGTCGTTGGGCTTGGTACGAATAACATGGCAAAAGTTTCCATGAAAGAACAACCTGCTGCAAATTGATCGAAGCCGTGACATATTTGAGGTATACGTCGAGCTTCCAGAAGTGGGTCAGAAGGCCACATCTCACCCATGTTTCATTGACAAGTGTCCAAAACTAAAGTTTTACGAGAATCTATATTGGTTTCTGGAATTATGAGAATGCTGTTTGAGTTAAGAATGTAAGAGAAACCTCAGCATTCCTGATTCCGGGAGCAAAGGGCTCCTTGATAAATTCCCGTTGGACTGTTGCTAACGGTGAAGTATTTATGGCGTAATTTTAGGTCACAACGGAATGCAAATCATGGATCTATAGCAACATGTACTTTGAATAACTAGTTTGGTACAACTGGTGTACAAAGTCTTACACAAGCACCACGAGCATGGGCTGCCATTTTGTTGAAACAATTTCTGACTTAATTCGAAAGAAATAATCCCGAGCTATTCAGTTATTTATTAGAGCCAGAGTTCATTTCACTGTGACTTCGTCGCTTACTGTTTTGTGCTAAAATGTTCATGGCCACAGAAGTGATCAACAGTATGAATACCAAACTCTCATTGCATAATACCATTACTAATCAATACTTTATGCTTAGAAAACTGATCGAATAATTGCAGCCTCATATGCTTATATGTTTGCTCATTCCGGCTTCTTTCGTTCACTCACGCATCAAATTATTATTTTGAAGAAAAACTTACAAAATAATAATAATAGTTTCTGAAACACATTTGTGTTCCTAAAACATGTGCGGCAAAGTGAAATGTAAGACTAATGTGGAAAAGTTTTATACTACTAATCGAAGTAAAAGTGTATGCAGAATATACGTGTTAAGAAAATCTGTTCAGTTTTGCTAATATTTTCGTGATGACGGTCGTACCAGTTAGTTTGTAGAACTTTTTCAAACGTTTGTTGCTATTTTGGGTACAATAATTATCGTGTTTTGTATAAAATGGGGAAACATATTATTATTATTATTATTATTGTTATATTCCTAGTTTAACCACCAGAGGATACCTATAATGCATTTTAGTATGTACGTTCGTGGAGTATGAACTTTGCCTCAATAATTCCTGTATGATAAGCTCCACTTGAGGCGTGAAGTCTTCATCATGAATGTACTTCATGAGTAGCAAAGCTCGTTTTCTTGATGTTCAAGCATCGCTCGTCCAGCGCTGTTGCGTTGTGGTCATGACTTCGATAGTGTGATGCTGCCATACTTTCCTGCAGCAGACATGTGGACTTGGATCGTACAACAGTCTGCTGGTTGAGTGATCACACGCCTCTGTTGCTCCTAGTGACAACTTTTGCTCCCACTGGCCAAGCAAGACCTTCTATACAAATGCAAAGGTCATCGACGCACTGAAGCATGACATTCATGCGTAGTTTTCAACTGTACCCCGGAAGCAACAGAACTGAGATGACTCTCCTTTTTAAAATTGTGTACTTAAACTTAGAGGATGTTTTCTTGACACATGGTTGAAATGCCCAGGTATTTTTCATAAATAAAATAAAAATTTACCCATGAAAGATATGAAATTTACAAAAAATTCTGTTGAGAAGCAGTAGCATTTAAAGTGAATAAAGACTCATATATGAAAGCGCAATGAACATTTCAGCAATGAAGCCACAAAGAAATTGTAAGTCCTAAATTAGAGCATGTAATACACGCAATATAATGCATTTACCGTAAAATACTTCAAGTCAAAGAGTAACTTATTAGAATTGATTCCTTCAACTACGTACACACTTAACTTTCTAATGAATAAATGAAAAATGTGAAGACAAAAAGAAAAAGCTGAAACAAAGCTGCTGAGAAGTTCTCGATATCCAGCGCAACAGGCAGTCAGTTCAAGTTCTCAACTCTCATTCAAGCTCTAATGAAATTCTCAAAAATGGATGACAGTTTCAATGAAAGAACATTGATTTCACATGACAGAAGACACAACGGCCGAAACAACACACCTAGAAAGAAGAATAAAAACGCAGACCAGCTTGGAGGCAGCTACCACAGGGCCGCCATCAGCTTCATCACTCACAATACGCACAAGAGGCACTCAACTCCCTATGACAAATAGTGGCTCTTTGGAGCTGTGACCGCGCTAACGACATTGCAGGCTCCGTTTTGCTTTGTAAACAATTATGGCTCACTCCTTGGTTTATGAGGAGAATTAATTAGGGTAACAAGTGGCGTGTACAAATGGCAGCACTGGAGCATGCATGGAGATAACGATAGATGACCGTCCGGTGCTCGGCAGAGGAGAGAGAAAGACCGACTCATGCATCAGAGGGAATAATACCTGGAATTTGAGCTGGGATGCATAGTGCAGATTAATAAAAAGAGTTGTAGTCATAAAACGCATGGAAACGGTTATATTGATTCAACGACAGTAGGAGTATAGGTTTAAAAATTAAAGATCATATATGAGTACGATAGTCACATCAAGGCATAATAATCATTAACGTCACTCTAATGAATACGGTCATATTTAAAAGTTAGCGAACTATTTATCGTATGACTAAGTCAGATGTGATCTCATGTAAAAATAAATGTTTAATGTAATTCATAAGTAGTTCTTTGAAAGTCGCCAGTTAAAAATAATAAAAGATCTGCTTCAAGAATGTCATAAGAGATAGCGTCGAGTTTTTCAAAGATTTCTAGAAATTGCAAGGAGACTTTAACGTTGATAAAGTAATGATCTTTCCTTAAGCAATGTGTAGTGGGCACGACTTCAGCAATGCAAGACAAGGGTCTAATGAAGAATTTTATTTCATGAGGTTAAAAACATATTGTTGTGTGGCAGGCGTTACAAAGCAGAAATAATTACACATGACCATTTAAAATGTAAAATTGACAGGTGCGAAGGGAAATCATCCTAAAAATTTTCGCATGTTATAGCTTATAAAGAACGTCGAAACCCTATAAAAATTATATGGAACCTGACCTAAGAATAATTTCCTAACCATGCGAACAATTCAAGTGAGATCATCTTGTGCTATTAGTTTGATTTTTTTTAATCTCACATGTTGTACAGAAAGAAGAACCAAAGCACATGGCAACATTTTTGATTGCTATTAAATCATATGTGTATTAAAAATGTTCCCTTTTACTTTCTTTTTTCGTTTTATCTCAAGCGAGATTTTCCAAGGACAATTTTTCCAAAAACAATTCAGGCACAATTGACCTAGCAGAACCCTATGAAGTACCTCATTCGCCTTGAAATAAATGACAAGAAGGACAAAGGAGTCTCAGGTGAATGTATGCACCGTTTATTTTAGCCTCTGTGGCCACTGACTTCTGTTTAATAAAGTATGGAGAAGCGGACCTGCAACAAAAGCATTCACTTCGAATAATTGGATGGTATTCGCTCCAGATACAAAAGAACAAAGGCATTCATAGGACTGCTTATGCTTCGACGGATAAATCGACGACTTCAAATGAGAGAAAGAGAATTGGCTAACAGTGCTCAGCTTGCTGGTCAACGCGCAAGTTGTTGCTCGCAAGACTTATGGCAAATGGAACTGGTGAAGATGTAGAAAGCAATTGCTCTGCACTTCGAGGTGTAAAATACATGGCAGTGAGGACAGTGATTTATTGAGTTTCGTTCAAACATTTACAAGTGTAAGTTCTCCACGCAAGTGTTGATCATAAACAGAAAATGTTCTGAAAATGGAACACAAAGTTCCGCTTGAAAGAACATTACTTGTTAACCTCAAGGGTTTTGAGCTGAAATCATCCGTATCACAAAAAAAAACAGGACTTATGGCTTTTGGGTTGCATAGGAGGATGCCATCGAAAAGCTGTACGAAAATGAATCAAGTTGTGTTATGATTTACAATCCAGAACGTTTGCTGATCTTATACTTGGATCTGTACATTTTGATGGTTTGGAAACGGTCGAGGCTGCTTGTTCCTGCTGAAGAGGAACTCGTGTGTTACTCCACCAACCTATCAATCGAGCAAGCCCGTAAGCTTCAACGCGCGGGGCGCATTTGTAGGCTACATTTCATTCTCTTCGTTAGAAATTAGTAACGGAACATCGTTCTGGACTGGACATCGATCATTCTTCTAAAAAGTCATTTATCTGAAAAAAATAATGTAACTCTTCAATAATTGTTTGGTTGCACATTCAACATAGCAACGTGAATCTAGAAATACTTTTGGAAAATTATGCTTTTAAAAAGACTTTGATGAACTATCAACGCAACGAAATAACATAATGGAGTTTAATATTTCCTACTCGGCATAACATGCAATTTTTTACGTCTATTCATTAAGAAGATTTGGTCGTGTTCCAATTACTGAGAGTACAAGAAACTTCTTCAGAACGAACATTCACAAGGAAAAATACAAAATTTTCAAATAGAGATATAATATAATGCTTTACGTTGCACGAATACAATTCTTGGCTTTGTGAATAAATTAACAACTGATTTTCTTCCAACTTATTTTCATTATTTTGCAAGTGGTTTACAAGTTTTTGTCAAATTCTACTAAAATCAAATCAATTGTATAACACGTATCAAGTAGAACTCTGAAAACAGATGTTGATAAAATAATTCGAGAAAAAATGTGGCTACTTTTCCCGTCGGTATGACGTTCCCTTGAGTTTGTGAGAACATGTATGAATATCCCTTTTCATATTCTACTCTCTCATTTTGTGAAAACGATTTCTAGTCGGGTTTTGTCAATAGTTGTTTGTTCATTTATAAAAAAAAATATTCGGCAAGTGTTTTGTCAATGCAGATTATCTCTTCCGAACAGAAATCATCACAGCTTTGCGACTCTTAGATCGTCCAGGAGACGTATGAAAAAATTCATTACTCGAGCTTGACGCAGTCTACAAACGGTTTATGACATCCTGCTCATGCTAATGACGAGCTTGCTTCGCTAGGAATATCCGCATATGAAAGTCTTAAATAATTCATGCACATACTTCTTCGTACTTTTGAAGTCAATCTCAAAACGTTTTCTCAGGGGTCATAGAAACCCCCTGCCTATTACAGTTGTTGATGAAGAGGTTTGTGGAGCGATGTCTATCTTTTGAAAAGCGGTAACGCAGATATGATCTTGAGGAACCCTATCCGTCTTCAAGTCCCAGTCTGTAGGAGAATGCGCGAAATACAGGCTCAACAAAAGCAGACTGAAAGTGCGATAAGTTTGATGTCCTATGGTACAAAAAATAATAACCATTGTTAAGGTTATGATCAATGGAGTGGCTCGGGCGTTATTGAATTTCCATCTCAAAAGCTTGCTCGGCAGACAAGAATGTACGCGGATTAGATTGACAAAGAACACTTATAGACATACAAAATATTCTAAAACTGCAGGAATATGACGAACAGGTTAAAATTTGGTTGATTTTTCAGATTCATGATAAGTTATAACAGCAATGCATTTATGTTTCAGTAAGTTTTCTTGGTCAGTCGAGTGACAAAGTTCATCAATAATAGCGAGAGTCAAGTCATGTACATACAAGTTTCTTATGACATATTTTGACTGCTGGTCTGGTGTTGTGGCGTCACTTCGTAAGCTGGAGCTGAAAAACAGCACTGCAATTAACTGAAGACATTCAGTCCCTGCAGAAGAATACTTGTAATCCAGCGCCTTAGTCTTAACGTTTTATAAAAGAAATTTTTACAGGGCTTCTGTATTTCAATGTGGAGAGAATATTTCCGTAAAGAATATTTTAGTACATGTAAATAACAGTCATTCAATTTGATAAGTATCCTTTGGGGAGCCACATTACGATTCTGCAGCCTGCAGCGTCTGAGGAGAGAATCTCCAGCAAATTTCTGTAATCGCCAGCAATTCAGTTGCTGGCGTAGATTTTAGTGTAATTGGCTACTATTGGGGTACTATAATGCCCATTAGGCCCTAACCAAAAAGCATAGCCTATTATTGCTCACAACACTATGAACTACTAGACTACTATGGCATAGGGTAGGATACAATGCCAACTAGGCTGCAATGACTAGTTGGTGACTACCACACTGTATGGGCACTTAGGTTACATTGACTGATTGGTAATATTTCGGTAACTCGTTGGTGATGTATAGTAAGTTATGGAATACGATATAAAATAGATGATAATAGTTAAAAGACCAGAATGGCAAATAGATTTTTGATGTAAGTGGTAGGCCATAAATGAGTAATCCATGAAGGTAATAGGCCACAACAGCAGTTGACCGTAATGGCAGTAGCTATACTGGTAAAGACTAATTTACAGCTATTTCTCACTTCAACACTAGAAATTTATAAATAAATCCTCCATGTAGTGCAAAAAGAATTTTGGTGCTTCAAAGTTGTGCAAAACCCCATGCAGAGTTCTAAACATGAGCTTATCCAGTTTGTCTTCAATATGATGAACATCTTCAGAACGAGTCTGACAAAAGAAGTATTTTTGAATTTCTTTTAAACTTAAAACTGAAAGTGTGTCATGATTTGTTCGTATAAAATCGCGTCATGCAGAAAATCTTTAAAGTTTGATACAGAACACAGAAAATGATGATGTGAAAGTGATTTTGCGTCAATGAAAACGTAGCAACTCGTGGTGTCCAATTCAGTAGCTGGTGTGAGACTAGGCAACTCCTGTGAGACTAGGCAGCTACTGTGAGACTAGGCAGCTACTGTGAGACTAGGCAACTAGTGCCAGGTCATATTACCACAGCAGTACCAGGCAGACAGGCCAGGCAGGATGTGTCAGTGTTGTCGCAGAGATAGCAGCAGTGGTAGCATGGAGTTGCCACCAGCTCTGTCTCTCACTCCAACGCAAGCAATTATTTCAATGCTGCGACCCTCGTGTCTTCATTTCTACGTCATCTACACTATAGTTTTAACTTTGCCTAACTTAATTTTAATATAAAAGAAAAAGACGAGGCAGCATCTTGCGTAAAATAGAATGTATAGGGAAAATGAAATTTCTTGTAATGAACGTATTCAACGAATTTTATAGACATTAATAAAAATGTTCGGCCTGACAAAGCAAATTGTCGTCACGTTGATAAGATCTCAACGCTTACCTATCACTAAACATATCAGGTGATCCCATAAGTTCTGTTCGAATTTTACCTTTTTTAAATTGAACGAAATTTAAAGAGTATTTTATAATATCTGATGGAGTTGAACATTGTTTTTATGTTTAAAAGCATTTAAACTAATCAAATTTTATTTCAGAGAACAATAAAATTAAATTTTGTTTGATTTAAACCCTGCTAACATGGAAATACCCAAGAATCATTTGAGGCACATAGTGCTTTATGAGTTCAAGAAAGGAAACTCAGTAACCAAAGCGGATGGAAACATTCAATCAATTTATGGAGAGGAATGTGACAATGAAAGAACTTGCATAAGATGGTTTGCAAAATTCAGAGTTGGAGATTTTACCTTTGAAAATGACGTCCAGTTGAGTTTGATGAAAAGCTTCTTAAAGCAGCCATTGAAGAAAATCCTGCTTTATCAGTTGAAGAATTGGTAGTGGTTCTCAATTCAAACCATACAACTGTTCATCGTCATCTTCAAAAACTTGGAAAAGTTCCCAAACTTGGAAAGTGGGTGCCTCATGAATGAAAATTCGGACAGAACTTATGGGATGATTTGACACTATTTCTAGCGCAAGACTAAGAAACAGCAATACTTCTACCACAAGATATGTTTAAGCCCTTTCTTACTTTACCTTATTGGCTAGTTTCCCTAACTTAGACCAGACAACCTTAATTTACTAATGGATAATATACTAATGATGTTGCTCAACCAACAGGTCTCCAATTAACTCGTCCGTAGCAATGGTTTTAAAATAATATGCATGTAGTCAACCGACTTTGAATGTGTAGCGATAGTCAACTTTAAGAAAGATACACTGATAGTCAACAACCCTTAAAAAGTGTTTACTGTAAGTCTACGGGGTTTAAATAAGAAGCTTATTTTAACTGTGAAGAGGCAACAAGAAGTGCATGCACAGTCTCTCACAACAGTTTTTTGTTATTCAACAAGCTCTAATTAAGAAGCTTATATTGTAAAGTTCTAAAACCTGCTGTACTTTAGCAAGCTTCAATGAGTCTGGAACGCTAAGCTACTCATGTTGTACAATTGCATAAACACTTTGTGTCTTCTATCTGAGCTGCGAAGAATAAGTTATTTCGCAGACGCCTTCAATTCTCAACAAATTGAGGGGGAAATTCCGAAAGAAGCCCAGGCCGAAGTACCAACTCTTCAGCAATGGAATAAAGAAGGAGGTAGCGAACAAGACAATAGACGTTACATCGCATGTTGCGGAACATCTAATCTATCGCTTAGCGCTCGCTTTTAAAATTCTCTTACAACAATTTTCTATAAAAAAATTTCCATGGCTGAATAGAATGCAAAAGATTCCAAATTTTTAGCCCATGGCTTTCTCAGATGGAAGTGAATTTTAATCTGCCATACGTAAGCACAGCGAATCTGAAACTAAGCTTCGTGAAATGTGCAACAGGTTATATTTAAATTCAGAATAAAAAAATAAGAAATTGTAATCCAAGGAAGAATAATCTCAAGATACATGCGTGACAAAAAGTTGTTAACATCTGAACGACACGAGCACACCATGAAAAGAGTGCAATGCAGTGAAGGATCATCGCTGTAAAATATTCTCCCGGGCTCTGCAAAACGAGTCCAGATTGCTGGCATGGGCGTAATGAGGAGATCTCGTGACGATTGCAAGGGAACTAACTCAAGTAAAGTGCAACGAAATGGGTTTCTGCGTCTGTTGGATGTGTAAGTGAGCAAAAACAAAGCTCAATGCATATCTTGAACAAAACTTTCATCAGAAAAGAAGACATCTTAGTTTTAGGCAACTTGAAAGTGGGACAATACACTCAGGAGAGCTTCGCATTATCATGGACTTCCTAAACAACGACTCTGGCTCCATTTGGTCTGGAATTCAATGGGTAAGTTTCGAGTCAGTTTTCTGCCCAGATAAACACCGTGATAAGGTTCAGAATAGTGCCCTCTACAGGGCTCGTACCCGTGATTTGATATGCAAAGTGACTTTGGATCGACTATCCGTGTAGCAGGGCTCTTTCTGGGCCCATGGTTGTGTCACACAAATGCACTTGCAGGTAGTGAAGCTCATTGTGCAGCCATGGAAGCTTTCAATGCCAGTTTTTGCTAACGATTTAAAAAGTTTTGTATATTGTTTAGCAAAGAATTGAATAAATTAATAAATTGAATTTTCAAATTATTCCCATTTTTGGAAACCGTGGAAAGAGCTGACTCAAACGAGAATCTGGGATTTCTTTTTCTATAAAATATTTGCGTCACTTAATCCAAATGTCAAAAGACGGTACTGTCATTGCAAGAAGTGGCACAAAAATCCCTTCCAATAAATCAACAACTTCTACTACATAAAGCCCATTCAAGTTGCTTGCTTAGTGTTTAATGCTTTACCGAAAAAGAATAAAAAGCTGCCAGGAAATAAATTGTTTTAGAAAGAACGTCGCATATATATTTAAATAAATATGAAGTCAAGGTCACTCTTGAACGGGGTTTGCTAATACGTAAAGAACATCAGGCAGTGCCTTTGTTGTTCTGTTTTGAAAATCAAGAATAAGTTTTGCTCAAATCAGATGTACTCTTGGAGATAGCTAACGACACGTGTGAACAAATTTTCTATTTGTGTAGCATTACACTCGTCCAGCTAAGGAAAAAATTTCGTATGAAGAAACAATTCAAAGAGAAAACAGATCCTGTGAAGACTGTGTACTACAATTAAGGATGACGGCCATAAATCGAATAGAAAATATTGGTACGAATTCTTCCAAAAAGGAAAACCAGGCTGGACGCAACGGAGCGTTTCGTCTTGCTCAGTATCGATCATAATCGAAGGCACTTCTAATTTGTTCCTCTGGATAGAAGTCCCGCCGCAATTTGCATGAAATTACGATTTGAGCCAGTATGTGTAGAGGTTACAACAATCCTGATGACTGTGATAAAGCCATGATGATTATTCAGGGAGCTATGAGCCTTGTCCAATGGGCTCTGAGAAGACTGTCATTGGGGTCCCGAGGTTCATATTTCGACAGTCTTGGCTGGCGGACATTTTGTGGCATTACAAGTATTTCCTTCTTAGTTGCTTTGATTTCCTAAGTGGCTGCTTCATAACTTTTGACGTGACAGATAATGTATGACGAACAGCTAAAGTAATCATGCACCAAATTGTGATTGTATTTAAAGTTGTGTTAAGGTGTTTGTACAGCAGACGTACCAGGAGTAATTGTTATCTATAATATGTTCTTTAAAAGAACGTGACCGGACAGCATGTCCATGCTACGCACGTCCAGTGTATGATGCATTTGTGTATGGTGTTACGTTCCTTCCAAAACACATCACTCTCTGTGCTGTAGATCATCGAATCGATCATATTTTCTTAGAACTGAATAAAGGAGATTCTTGGTTAAAGAAGCGTCTGATGAGAGGGTTAACTGAAACCAATTTATTTCCATCAAGAAAAAGTGGACAAAATTACATAAAAGCGAAGGGAAGTTTTTACTGTATTTTATTTACCCGAGGAACTTTCACTTCAAATGAATAAAGACAAATCTTTGGAGAATTTTGCGAGTCAAAAATTTCGAAAAAATTACAAAACAGTATTTCGTAATCAAATTCATTTTGTAATTCTTATGTAGTTTGACTTTTTAATAAAAGTGAGTGCTATGACAGCTTGTTAATTTTTCTGAAAATTTCTGCGGTCACGCGTTTTGCCGTAGGAATAAGCCTAAGCTAGGCCTAAAAATGGAATACGTTTTACAATCGACACGCTACTAACTGAATGAGTCTCTTGCATGAAATTAGACATGAGCCTAAGATATAATTAATCAAGCTGTCAGCCTGAAAAAGAAGAACACAATCACTCGTACAATTACAGAGATGAGCGGTAGCGGCATGTTGAGGTCGCGGGCAGGTCACACGGTCAGTGTGAGCGGACTGGACTGTTTTGAAGTCATAGTCTACGCAACCAAAAATAAGATTGGCATCAACTTTGGTCTCGTGATATCACAGTGGCAAATGACCGATTACAGTTTAAACGTAATGATAACAAAGTAGGTGCCAACGTTGATTTTTGAAAGGCAAATGTTTAATTTCACCATCAGAATTTGAAAAGAATGATCATGTAATGGTACAAATACACTGCATTTCATAGACACCATTGAAAACTTAAAGCCTTTTTCTCTACCTGCTGTGGCATTTAACCGAGCGCCAAAAAGGGTTGTTTAAAATGAAATTGAAGACAGTCCACAATTCCACGTACCAGTGGAGTTGTGAAATTATTCACACGCACAGGAGAAATCTGTACGCAAATATGTCCGTGGCAGTCAGCGGGTGTAAAAACACCAACACTTGCAGACAATCTCAAATGTTTGTCAGTACAGCTGTATTTCACGTTCCACTGCTCACAATACGCAAGTAAGTAAGTAACATGGATGTGAAACTTTCTTCTGCTTCAAAGGTTCGTGTTTTGCGAGAAATATGAGATCGTAGCCGCTGCTATGCTTCGCTGACTCGAGCCTCGATAATGACGGCCGCAGTGCTCTATTGGAGCTGGACTCTGTATGCCAGCGACAGTTCGACCTGCCCAAACCAAGACGATG
>VCRD01000632.1:77318-121686 GCA_006783055.1 Trinorchestia longiramus | reverse complement strand
AATTCAAGACCTGCTAGCAAGATCAACACCAGGCCAGACTTTACATGCAGCACAGCCGTATTGGTCAAGCTGCTGTCAACATCACACAGCTGCAAGGGGTGAGCTGGAGGCTGTAAACACGACTAAGCTTCAGGTGGTGGGTTGCGTTCAGCACAGCACAAGATAACGTTACACAGTTCAGTTATGAGTACCAGCTGTGTCACAAATATGGCCGCTCCAACTTTCACGACTTTCAAGCTACGAACATGATCACGAGGCCAATGTTCAGCGTTTTTTGGACATTTAATGGTCCAGAATTTCAATGTGGCTGTGGCTGAAGCACTGAGTGTTCTGCAAAAAGTGGTAAAAATATTGTGTGTGTTCAGTGTTTTGCAAAGCATCAAACAACCAATGATTCATCTTGCACTGCTCAAGCCGTTGTAAACGCGTTCAAAGAAATAGTTTTCATTCAGTTTGAATTGCTCCTAAAAAATGAAAAATTCAGTGTTTGCGTGGAGCCATTATTATTTAATGCATTGTTACTTAACGTCAAAGATTACAACCAGAAGAATTAATATTGCTGCAAAAAATTTATAGCTTGAAGTTAAAATATTATGGAAGTGCATCAAGTGCAAGTGTAAGTTACACTTGAGGTGGCATAGTACTACATGAAGTGTTAGTTTGAGTAATAGTTAGTCAGCATAATACTGCATCAGGTGTAAGTTTGAGTAGCAGTTACAGTCAGCATAGTACTGCATCAGGTGTAAGTTTGATTAGCAGTTACAGTCAGCATAATACTGCATCAGGTGTAAGTTTGAGTAGCAGTTACAGTCAGCATAATACTGCATCAGGTGTAAGTTTGAGTAGCAGTTACAGTCAGCATAATACTGCATCAGGTGTAAGCTTGAGTAGCAGTTACAGTCAGCATAATACTGCATGAAGTGCAAGTTTTTGCAGTTCGAGTTGCCTCTTGTGCGCACCCGAGGTTAGCCAAGCATAACACAATCAGCTGTTTTTCATACCAAGTATACTCCTGTCATGTATAAGACAGCAATTGTGCATGCTCTTAAAGGTTTAATAGATATGAAACGTAGCAATAAAAATTCTATCAACCACAATATCATGAAAAAGAAGTGTTTTCCAAAAGCGCCTTCCATAAGTTCTCTACAGCTCGTGACGACTACATTTCTCCCCATATTCTCGGTTCGTTGCCCACAAAATACAGCACTATGGAGGCAGTAACAGCATACGGACTACATTATCGAGTAAATCAAGCGACTTTCTATGCTCAAATAACTTGGATGCCTTTTATGCGTGTTTTGACCACGCCAGCGGTGTAGTGTGGTAGGCGTGAGCACGTCGAACAAATTCCATTCAGGAATAGTGTAGCTGGAAGTCAATCAAGTAATTTGATGACGTACGAGGGGGCAAGTGCAGGCGAATAAGCGGCTCTTGCTCCTTATTTGGCGAGGACATGAATTAGAAGAGATGATAGGAGAGAGAGAAACAGGGCCTCGCAGGCGATACACTCTCCAAGAGAACACGCTATCAGGCATCAGTTCAACTTCAGTACAGCTTCAAGTCCAGCCTTTCATAGCAAAGCTCGAATGTTCAGTGCTTTTCTGTTTTTTTATCGCAAAACTTTCGACACCCTGTCAGCTCGTAAGAAGAAATCAGGCAAGATCAAAAAGAAGGCAAATAAATTAGGTCTATCAAGTCTGCAGTTGGTAGAAGGACAGAGGCACATAAAGACTTTTTACCTAGAAAACAAAACTATGTTGGAAGAAGAAGCTAAAGTGAGTCTCAATTAACTAGAATAGCAACAAAGTTGAATTTCTATTTCAAACATGTCCACAACACATTCTAATAAATATTTGTACAGGATTAAATCTTTTTGATTTCAAATCATTGCCAGGGTGCTTCACGCATGAAAAATCTGGACTCATGGAATAAACTTCATTTGAAAATTTATATCTGTGTCAGGTATGCGTTGGGAAATGGCAACGTATATACAGATTATACCATCAAAAAATTTGAAGCCTTGGGTGATGCATTTAATATTATATCAATGCGTTTTTGAGGTCAGTCTCATCATATGCATCACAAACTTGACACTTAAATACTACACACGGCCTCAATTTTTACCAGACTAAAACGCTGCAACGTACTAACAGGGCTACATTATATTCACTTTGCATTTGAGATAAACAAAAATTGTCAATTATTTTAAAACTCTGACAAATTTGGCTTTGGAACTCCAGCAACATTAAACTTTCCTCACAGCTGTTGAGTCAGACAAATTCTCCATCAAGGTCGCCACCGAGTAACACATGAACGAAGTTCACACCTGGAATCGCAACGTTTAGTTGACGCAGATACTGATATATTTTTATTTTTATTTTCTATTTCAACGTGGGAGTTGATTGAAACAGTGTTTTTACACTGTTTTTTTTCTTGCTGTGCTGTGCCTCAAAGAATTGGAGCCTCCATGTAGTCATTCACTCTGTTTTCATGTCACGGACGTTTCCATCAAGAATTAGAATAATTCTAAATAGGTTTTCAAATGAAACAAATCGCTGCAAGCATATTTGTACAGTCAATGATAGCTTCAGTACAAGCACCTGCATTATGTACATACATTTGTGTAGATATTGACTAAGCTAAATCAACGAGTAACACAAGCAACATATGATGGGCGTTATATTAAAGTAATTGGGCAATTTGGATGCAGTGCGAGGATCGCTAGCGAGAGTAATCCTGACATACTGGATTGTACTCGGTGGGCTGTACAAGCGAGTGATGGATTGAGAGCAGCGGCTCTCCACAACCGCACGCTTCGAATTAACGAGGAAATATCGACAAATCTTAGCGTCATGTAGGCCCATCAGTATTAAATTGCATTATCAATTCTTAGAGTTGAATACAAGTTTTACGGGTAAATAATTGAGGATTTTTGCGATGATTCAAGACATATTTGCAGCTAATAGTCAGGTGTATACCTCATACTGAAACCCACTGGTGGACATTACAGTGGATGGTTGATGAAACTGATCGATCTGTTGTGATGTTCATAAAGGTTTAACTTTCAAACAAACAAAAAAGTGAATCTCAGCTGAAAAAAAATGGATCGACCTCTTTAATCTAAATAAAAAATAACATTTTCAACTCGTACTAACATTGACTCTACTAAAGAAAACTTTTTGTGAACATAATCATTACATCGCGGCCGAATTTAAGGGTATGAGAGTAAGTTCAATTCCAATTAAGAAAACGACTAATAGACAGAGAACCAATACCGCTTGTGAATACGAACGCTGGAGTAACAGTGATGACGCAAGTCAGGCATTCACTTGAGTTCATTACAAATTCGCCTCCAAACTTTGTGTGAGTTACATGACACATGAACACACCAGAGGTTGAGGCCACCAGCGCGGTCAGGGAGAAGCTGTGCAGATGTCGAGCAGCGATTTTAAAGGCATCGGGTGCATGATTTATTTCAGAGGGTTAATCCGGACACGACGAGCGCTGCCATCCATCACGCCACTATCCCTCTGTGCTAAATGCACCTGCCCGCCTGGCAGTAGTACTGAACCAGCTCTGCACTGACGTAAATCATGCTTGCCTGCAGCGCTACTTACGAGCAGCAACGGCCTTAGCAATGTCAAATAATTACTGGAGTAGCAGCGTCAGATGAACATTGGAGTAGCAGCGCCAGATGAACATTGGAGTAGCAGCGCCAGATGAGCATTGGAGTAGCAGCGTCAGATGAACATTGGAGTAGCAGAGCCAGATGAACATTGGAGTAGCAGCGCCAGATGAACATTGGAGTAGCAGTGTCAGATGAACATTGGAGTAGCAGCGTTAGCACATTCAGCAGCACATCTCATTCAAAGGCTGCAGAAACCAAAGCTGTAAGTGAATGCGAGTGTCAGATTGAACGCTGTTTTCTAAAGCAGCAATCCTTGAATGAACAGTAACAACAGCAACAATATCAAAAACAGTAGTCACAGTAATATCAATAACATTATTCACTGCAACATCAGCAACAGCAGCCACAGCAATATCAGCAAAAACCGCCACAACAATATCATCAACAGCAGCCACAGAAGTATCTGCAATAGTAGCCACAAGAAGGTCAGCAACAGCAGCAGCGGTAATATCAGCAATATCATCACCAGCAATGCCAGCAGCAGCAGCCTCATTATCGGAGGCTGCAACAGAACACCACATACCCAACTTCAGTCGCACTCAGATCGATTGCCATGCCCAATCCCGTCCCTAAAGTTGGACCCATAATACATCATAGACTAAGAAAACTGTATCAATCAAAAACTAGCATGAATAAGAATTTAAACAAGACTATTGAGCTCATGTGAAGCTTGAAATTTTAACTCATACCTACGTACATACTGTCAATCAGTTATCCCGAATAATGATTGAACCTATTTTCAAATATTTTATGGAGGCAATTTCAAGGCTGCAAGCTCTTTAAGACGTTGAAACAATCGGAATCAGAACACCAGCCTGCATAATGTTTTCAGCAAATAATACATAATGAAAGATATTTATGGATTACCGCTACTAAGCGTGAGCTCATGCAGATGCCGTACCGTCGTGGTGCAGCAATGTCCAGTTGAACAATATTTTTCAAGACAGATGATGGTCATAAAGTTATATGTTCGTATGTAATCATCGTGCATCAACGATGCAAATGATATCAAATGAGTTCAGAGGAGCAATTAGAAGGAATTCTCAGGTTGTAATAGCTTGAAGGGCACGTGTTCTGGGCACAAAGCGCCAGGGTGCCTACGCGCTGCTACTGTGCAGTCCGTCGCTGGGGTTGACTTCACAAACCGTGCTGAGCAAAACCATCGTACGCGCAAGGAGAGAAAACTTATTTTCGTAAACATATAATCAGAGCCTTGTTCTTATGACTGTACACAATCTGGAGGAAGAAGATGAGGTGTGTTAGATATAAACATAATTCAAAAATTATCATTCAACAAAATAGCAGCAGAAATGGAGACTTCAAAACATGGTTGTGATCATGTTTATAGAATGGCCGTTAACATTCATTTCAAAATGGTTGTTCAAAATTGAAGAAAAAACACTCATGCTTGAGTAATCAAAGCGAATTAGGAAAAATTTGCATTCTTACGATGCCAATAAATATAAGTGAAAAGAAATCGGAAAAAATCGAATTCGAAATCATGATCATACGTTATTATACATCGAAGGGTTATTAAAAACATTAGAGAGACAAGAGAAAACTTGAACTTTCAATTAAATTGATAAATTCCTCATCATTCTTGAAATGTGTTAAGAGCAGAAATTTGATGAAAGAGATTTGTGCTTGACTGACGAGTGTTTGATGCAGAATACAATTTTGAATGCGTAAATATGTTTTTAAACAGCCGTGGGAAAATGATAGCTTTCGGAAAATATTTAGAACTGCAAAATAAGAGAAAACGATGAGGAGAACATTTTGAATAGGCAGTCACATAAGAGAAAGCAAAAATGGAGAACGCTTCAATTACAAAGTCAAATAAGAGGAAGCGATGAGGAGAGCACTTCGACCACAAAGTCAAATGAGAAAATTGATCAAGAGGAGACTTCGTTCATAGAGTCAAATAAGAAGAAACGATAAAGTGAACACTTCGATTATAAAGTCAAATAAGAGGAAGTGATAAAGTGAACACTTTGATCATAAAGTCAAATAAGAAGAAGTAATAAAGTGAACACTTCGCTCGTAAGGTCACATTACGATCGTCCAGGAACCGGAGTGCGGACATAACTAGGGCGGCGCTGACGTGCCTGCTCACATGCGTTGCCCACAATGCCGACCAACGGTCCTCATTTGCTTGAGCTGAAGTGTAACGAGGGCAGTCTTTACGAGAGATAAAGTGCTTTTTTCCTATCTTCTGGGCCACAAAATAAATTGAATGCATACTTTCGATGTTAAATGTTACGTTGAGCATCTAGAAAATTAATTTTCATTAAAAAATACTGATATATTGGTTAAAAACAAATTGCTAAACAGATAAATCGTTCTAAAAATGTCTTGAGCTAAATTCTTAAACTTTATAATGAAATTGATTGGAAAAATTAAACAAAGAACCCAGGTAGATCAAGGAAAACTACAGTAGGAGAGAGCAGAGTTATGCAACGCCTAACACTAAAAGATCATTTTTTAACTGCAGGCAAAGTATTTAGTCAAATTGTAGGTGGTACAAATGTTTGACAATAAACTGTGTCCAGGTGATCGTATGAAATAGCCCATTATGCAAGATGTCCTAGTAAAAAGCTGCTGATTAGTAAAAAGAATCAGGCAGTACGATTGATATTTGCAAAGAAACATGTCAGTTGATCAAAAGACGATTGTGACAAAGTACTTTTCCGTGATGAATCTATATTTAACGTATTTGGATGCTATGACAAACAGTTTGTAAGAAGAATTGTGAAAATTTGAAATCAAACTGTAAAAGAAAACTGGAAAGTTTGATGGGGGAAGTATGATCGTTTTCGATATGATATCAGGCCAGGATACTTTACCTCTTCTAAGTTTAAACAATAGAGTTATTGCCTATGTTGACAAGAATGTGTTAAAACATGCTGTGCCAGTTTTTCAGAATTCAGGATTTGATACTCCTGTTTATATGCAGGATAATACTCTCTACCACGAGGCAAAACTCGTGGGCTATCATAGGGATCACGGAGTAGAGGTTACGGACTGGCCTATTCAGAGTCCCGACATGAATCCAATAGAAAATCTATGAAAGACTCCAAGACAAAATTTTATGGAGAAGAATTCGACTGATGAAGACTTGTGGCTAAAAATGCAGCAGGAATGGGCCAATATTAATGCTGCTCAATGGCAAGATTTGCCAGAACCCTGTGTTCTTAGATCCACTGCAGTGATTGAAAACAAAGGTAGCAGTACTATTTACTAAAAAAACTACATGTGATCTATGTTATAACCATAGTTAGGTGAAAACGTTACTTTTTTCGTTAATTATGGACATTCAAAAAGTAATAAAATGCTAAAAACTCTGGTGGTATTATTTAGGCAGCCTGAAAACTTGGGAGATAGTTCGGGTACTGTTTTTCTACATTCAGTGGCAATGTCAAAAAATTAATTCGGATTTATTGAAGAGTTGGAAGTTTTAATATTTTTTCCTTAATTTTGGACAGCACTGTGTATATAATGATGATAATCCATATAATAATATGATAATGACTGACCCACGGCGGGCCGCAGAGGTGAAGAATTTCAAGCAGCCTATGAGTGCCACATGCTCATGTTTTTTGCCTTTCTTAATATAGCATCATATGCATTTTCATTACATAAGCAAGAAATCTAAAAAAACAGTTATCCAAAAAGCAGAATCACTATGAAAGAAGAGTACAAGTTTAAGGGAATGAAGGAAATAGATGGGGAAAAATAAGATGAAATAGATAGCCTAACATTAGAATGAAGTCCATAAGTCAGTGAGCTCTTTTTTCTCCGAAACTATTCGTTGACCGTAAAATGCTATGGTTAAAAATTCTACAATGCATTCCAGCAACCTACAATCAAAAGCCTTCTCCCGTAGAATTTTAAAGATTTATTTGAGCTCCTCTGAGTGCTGAAAATTATAACAGAAACCTAACAAGGGAAACTTTTTTTCGCTGACCGCATTTTGAGTTTAGGACAACGCGCTGTTTCGCATGCTACAAGGTAGGCGTGTCTGGTGTCAGGCTGCTTTATCTACAGCAGTAGCAGTCACCGAGCAATGGGGGGTAGTCTTAACGTTCTGTCGAATAATCTTACCATTATAATCAGTAATCATAATATTATAATAAGTAATCATAACATTCTATTGAAAAATCATAACATTATGAAAAGTAACCACAACATTGTGACGAGTAATTTCAACATTATAACGAGTAATCTTAATATCCTAAAGGAATTTTAATGTTCCATAAATGGACGCTATGATCAGCACCGTAAAGGCTTTCGTCGATGCCCTATAGAGGCGCTACAGCTCTCAGAACAGGTTGCAGTTCATGAGTCTTTCAGCATTGAGTAAAAACCGGATGAAAATAATTCATAATATTGCTGCTTATGTCTAGTATCTTGGAGGAAATCTTTAGTATATTTACAGCGGACATTAGCAGCGTTTTGTTTAAAATGCAAAGAGCAAGCTAGAAGTAAGGGAAATTCTCCAGGAACTTGAATAATAAATGATTATTTTACTAACGATGTTGATTTATTTTTCAGAAAATAATTTGTGCGTTGGTCATTTATTTACTCGCTTTATATAGACTCGCTTTTATTTTTATGAGCACAAAGAACAACGCAGTAAAGCTGAGGTGGGCGCTTGGTATCGACTGGTTTCATCGGTTGCTAACTTGAGTGTGAGTAAATGAATAAGCTTCCACACATGTACCATGAGATATACTCCGCTATCTCTAGGGCACTGAAAAAATAATGCAGAAGAGTTGACGTGGAGGTAATTTTTACAATGGAATATAAGCACACCAATTACCAACAGAAGAGTTATTGTCTTTGAGTCTACAAAATAGCCACGTAGCACAACTTTGGACGCAACAGAAAAAATGTAATTTAAAAAATTCTATAAAAGCTGTACACACACACCACGGGAAAAGGATCAGAAACGGTATTTAGATGTAGTATAAGCAAAATAGAAGAAAAAATGAAAACAAGTTTAAGGGAATGAAGGAAAATGGAACTACACGTACTTATAGGAAATAAAAATGCGTTTCTCGTTCTGTACTCTAGTTTACTTTTAATACATCTATAAGCTTGCCACGTCATTTCACTGCACCTTGTACAAGCATCACATTTTCCTTATTCTAGACGAGCTGCTCATCGCTTTCCTGTCACACACGTAGTAGTGACAACACCTGTATCATGAATAGCTGGCCTGCACCATGCTGGCGCGTTTTCAGTCAGAGAATAACTTTATTTGAATACTATTTACTTAAATTCATTTTATTCCCACAGTATCACACCGTAGAGTATAAATGTACTATACACTGGATGGATCAGGTTTCATGTCTTAACGCTAACATTTTAAGACTGCGATGATGCAGCCAGTGACTCCAGAGTCGCAAATCTTTGTAAAATGATGAGGAAGGTACAAGATTGGGTCAGTGTAATAGAAGCTTCCACAGAAGCGCAGCGAAGCGTTCAGCCAGGATAAGGGAACCTGTTCGCTCGAATAGCTAATGAGTGAAAATAATAAACACAAAAAACTCTATTCGGTGAATAATAATAATGGACTTAATGATCAGCCACAATTGTCTTTGTAGACTTGCCTCGTTCTCTCTTTGAAGAAATACGAGTGGGCAAGGAATGAGGAGGGAGGAAGAGGGAGTGGGAGGAGGAATAAGGGAGTAGGTCTATGTTGCTTAGCCGGTTGAATGTTGCTTGTCTTATTGAACGCTGCCAGTAGAACGCTCCATCATCTGGACATGTTGAATGCTGCTTAGCTAGGACATGTTGACTACCACTCCACTCAACAAAAATTTGGATATATTTTTCTTACGACAGAGCTGTTAACGCCGTTTCAATGTTAACAGTCCGCGGATGCACAGCATACACGAGCAATGTTCAACGAGATTTAGAGAGCAATGTTGTACATGTATAGGTCAGTTCAAATTCAAGTAACAAAACCACATGTACCTAAACCTATAGTTAATATTTTGTTGTATGGAGTGAAGGAGATGTATATTACTGCGAACGTTATGCCCCAAAAATTGTTTTTTACGCTACAAAATTCCAGTTTCTGTATATAATACCAAATAGCAGTAATTATTGAGTCCTTAGCCTCTGGTCTAGCATAGTTTTTAATAGAGGAAAAAATATAATGACCACACTTAATCATACAAGTGTGGAGGCTTTTGATGAATTCAAAAACAATATCGCTGAGTCATGAGCAAAGGCTCGACTAGGTAATTATGAACATGCAGACAGCGACTGCCTATGATTTTACAATCAGCAAAACATATAATTTACGATAGCAATCTCCCAGTACTCAGAGTATTACCATTGTTATAACGATTGCAAATCTAGGAGTTTTGGTCGAACTTATTTATCATTGTGGCTCAAATAATCAAGCACTCAGCTCTCACTGAATTTTGCATGATGACGTATCAAAGAGCTTTGCATAAGTTAAACGTCATTTCAGTTCTATCAAAAATGAATGGTCTCTGAACAATATTGCAACTAAAATTAAACGTAAAGTTTGATAATATTCATACAATGATAGGAAAAGACTCCCAGCTAAATAAGCATATTGAGACTCAAAATTAGAGAATGATTTGATCAAAATGAAAATGAAATTGCATTAAAAATATCAATAAATAAATTAGTTCTTGATAGACTCTGATCGTCTACAATAGACCGAAATCCTGATCTGGTTGTTGTATAGCAAGGACCCTTGAAGTTTCCAATGCAGTACATTGCCACACAAGCTCTTGCATTTGTGATACGGTGGTAAAAATGAGAGATCATCTCGTTGTTACGAATACAGCGTCACTTCAGCTACTACAAATACTTTAATGAAGCAATAAAAAGTTATCTTACGTGATTTCCTCTTAAAAGAAGCAAGCAAAGTATCTCCAGTAGGATTCATTAGGACTGTTCTTATCTACGCCCCAAAATCGTCATCATTCCGATAGCATTCTCAGCAATAAATTTCTTCCATCGATGCAAGTTCTGTTTATGGACTTCGACGCCCTCAGATAAATTAAGCAATGAGTTCGACAGTTATTGCAAGAAGAGAACGAAGCAGAAACCCGCCAAATTGCTCCGCATGACATTTCTAAAATAATTTCTTCTTATAATGCCACAAAAATGACATGGGTCGAAGAGTCGAGTAATCTAATTAGAAGGAAGGCATTGTTTCAAGCCGCACAGCAGAACCAGACTCGTCACTTGAAGAATTTCAACTCAGAGGTCTGGATTCTGAGGTACGAGTTTGTGTACGACGAACTGCGTACAAGTGCAGTGGCATTTCACCGAATGGGCGAATGCGATGAGCTCTTTCATCAGGAATTTCAAATTGGCGTTCATGTTTAGCGACCCATGGACAAGTTTTGCAAGACTTCACACATGGAAAAGAGCAGAGAGACCCGGACTGAAGAGACCCACCCTCTAGTACACGACCACGTATCACATGAAATACGGTGCTTTAGATGCAGTTTTACTGAAGGAATTGCTAGCGTGACCTTTCAGTCTTTCTGGGACATCGTTCTAGCTTCTGTTAATCCCCAAAGTAAAATACTTGAGACAGTTCACCAGACTACATTCTGAGTAATCACCTAACAAATTTTCATTTTAAATAATAAGGAACGTTATGAACTATCGGTGGCGAAAATGCTCGAGTGGAAGTCAAGGCAGCTGTCCAATCTATCAAAGAGAAAATAATGAACCGTCACTTCTGAGGCCCTACTGGAATAATTCGTTTTCTCAGTAATGTCAAGGGTGCAGCAGAACGCACGCGACACACACCAAATCCAATGCGCATGCCCGCACGCGAGCGCCGTGATGCTGCAGTAAAAAATCGCGCTCCTTGCAGTGAAAACCTCTGCAAAAAGATAAAGGAGCTCATAAAGGTACGGTCTGGCCTTAATGAAGACAACATCGGCTCTCCGGGGACCCGTTTTTTCTAAAACTTCTCTCTCGACAATCCGAGCGTCGGAATGTCAAGCACAGCCGTAAACTCGGGGCACCGAAAATCTAAACTGGACTTTTGGGGACAGGGATCCGGGTACAAGGGAACTATTTTTCTTATTTTTTTTGCTCGCTTCTTATGCAGAGGTACATCAGCGATTATTCCTTTGCTCCAGTTTTTATCTCATCATGAACAGTTAGCCCTTCTCGAAAAGGAGATCTTGGCTCGTTGTCGAGAGCTACTCTACCGCTGATTACTATTTATTATAAATAGCTTCTGAACAACGGAAAGAATCTACACTGGAATAAGATGTTCTTAGCAAGCCTCTAGTTAGCTACCTCGTGGCCTGTCTAGCCATAGACGTCGCAACATTAGTGGTAAATATTTACTGAGATCGGGAAATAAAATTTTGCTTCACTGAACTCAATAATTGAAGAGAAATGTTGAGTTCTCCGCACGACTGATTAAATTTAATTTCCTTAAGATGAGTTAGAAAAGCTACATAGAAATAAATTCTAGCTAAGCTGCGATCTGAAACTAACAAAAATTTCTCTACGAGATTTGAACTCGACGAGCTCAATGACACTTATGCTTGTAAATAAAAGTTTTGTTGGATGGAAAATATAGTAAGTGACATAAATTTTATTCTAAACACCTACCTCTCCTTCAGGTATAATTCTCTTGATTCGAATGGGATCACTATTCTTATTCCAATTTGGTAGCAGTTAGAATTAACTCAAACCATTTTCTCCCCTTCACGTAGGGACAACCAGTGACTTTGTAGCTAATGGTTCATTCGAAGGTTAGTTTGAACATTCTATACATTCTTATCCACAACTTAAGAAATTTGATTGAAAAACGGACAGAAAAATATCCTTTAACGAATCTCTGAGGTAAAATAAATGTTTTTTAACAAAAAAATACTGAATGTAGATTCAACAACTAGCAGTGGGATTGCTTTACGAAGCATTGAACATCACTCAAACATCCTTGATGATAGAAACTTCATTATGAAACCATGACTCCAGAGGCATTTTATTAGGTACTAATAGCTTACATCTTCCCCGTACAGATAATGTACGTATTTCGGGTAAGAAAAATGCAATCTGTATTTCTAATATCATCGTGAACTTGGACTACAACTGTATTGCACAGATAAAAAAACAATTTCGGCATGAAGAGGCAGAGCTTAAGCTCTGTATGTGTCACATTTTCTCGACTCCTAGCCCAAAAAACTCAATAACTATGGAGCTTATAACGTCTCACGCTTCAATAAAATCTTAATTTATGTGTTCTTGAACTCATTTTAAAATTTCGTTTGGTATTGCCACGACTATCATGGGACAGAAAACTATTTAATAAAGGACGCCGTTTTATAACATTTTGAAGCTTCTGTGATATAAAAAGATAACAACGGGATAATGAGGATAACAATAGGATAATGAAGATAACCGGATAATGAAAATAACAGAATAATGAATATAAATAATAACAGAATAATGAGCATAAATAACGACTGGATATAGAGGATAACAACGGAATCCACCCGAATTTTTTGTACTTTATGGAGCTTCTTTCAGGTTACAGTACAGAGCACACTAGCACCCAATTCAGTACACTTTGTAAAAGGTTTTCAGTTAAATAGACATGATGGTACATTTTGAATTACTTATGAATGAATGTTAGGATAATGTTAGGTAGCAATTTAGTGCATAGCAACGAAAGGAGTTCCATGCACCGCCTCCAAATTCCAGAGCAAGACGACCGCTGCATTCTCTCCTCCTTATAATTATTAAGGCATCAAGTCTCGGGATAGTTCGGTGGTTAGCAAGACCCTTCAATGAAAGTGAACACCGTGCGCAGGGTCAATGCACCAGTGCAAGCAAGACCCAGCTGGACGACACATTCAGAGAACTAAATCTCTTATTGATTAAGTTCTCGTTTTTCGAAAGCGCAGGGTCAGGTTGAGTGCTGCTGATGATAGCCGAGATGTACTAAACCAAGGTAAATTTCTCTTAGGAGTGCCAACCAACCAGTTTGAGATCAGCCCTTAGCCTCCGAATGTATAGGGACGAAACAGGCATGCTAACAAACGCCATCAAATCTAATTCTTTCGGTAAATTACGAAATTCTCACAGCACAACATCACTGATCATGTCAAACGAATGCAAGCATTACATTTGTATTTTAAAGCATTAAAACGTATCTAAATTTACATAAATGCTGTCATAAGATGACCTCACTCGAGCTGTTAATTCCGGCAAAATTTTGCAGAAAATATTTCTTGAAAACCAAGCCTCGCTACTGCAATAATTGAGATACTCAGAGAAGTTGTTACGAGCTTTTTACTGCGCTTCGATGAGCACAGTGATTTGATCTGGAAAAAGGTTTTGTGTAGCTAAACTTGTTGATTTTTTTGTGTTTAGCTTCAGTGCAGTAGAGTTCTTTCTGTTCAAATATTAATTTCCTGCCGAAAATTTTGCTAGAGTTGTGTTCAAATTCCTAGAAAGTTTTATGGTTCAATTTTTATTAACGGCAACTTCACTCGCCAACAGCTCTCTTAAATATTTGATAATTACTATAGCTTTCATTCTGCAGCGAAAAAACAGCATCAAGAGCGTTAAGAGCAGCTACAGCAAAAGGTTTTCCTCGACCCAAAGTAATAATTGTCTGTAAATTGAAGACCCGTTTTGCCATAGGAACTGCGTCATAGATGCGCAGTGCTCACACCGGAGGGAAGTCCAGCAACGTGGCCTGCGGTGCTCCGCTGCACTTGAGCAGCCACACTAATATCAAAACAGGCTCAGCAGTTTTGCTTTCATTTATAAAATGCTACAGAACGAAAAGTTCGAGAAACTTCTGAGGAAGCGATTTCAGTAATTCAAGTTGATATTATCTCACAAAATAAATTTGTTCTTCTTAAATTACGAATTTTGTGTGGTTAGTTATTTGGACGGAGTATGAACCTCAAATAATTTTCAAGCTTCTAATAATTACGATGGATAAAACTATCAAAGAAGTCATAAAAACGCTCCATTAGAGTTGGCAAGCAGAAGGCAGCACCGCACTACACGGCATCGTGGCTGGCGGTGCTGCAGGAGGGAGAGGAATAACTATCGTACAGCGCCAGCGGCCGTCTAGTGTAAGGTGGGTATCTTTCATGATAGCCCAAATGAATAATGCGCGCGATGTGAGGGCCTACACAGAGGTCTATTGCTAGCTTCATCCTCCTCATATCAATTATGGAGCGGAGCACCATTGTTCCACTGCCACGCCTGGCCGCCAGCCATAAACGCGTGCTTCGTCAAACAGGACCCTCTATTGGCACTGCACGCTGCAGCAGCTCATGGTCGATTTTCAGCCTCCGACTTCCTCAAGCAGCTTTAATTCATCAAGCAGTATATGAAAACTCTTCGTTGCTGAAACGATCTACAGACGCCTACACTAATCTGGGGTATACACTAACTCCACTACCCACAACACGCCTGTCTCCCCGATGGTTAGATTTCGAAAAGGCGATTTCAAGAAGTCCGCATACTTCTAAATCGAAAGCTTTAGCCAGTACGCTTCATTGAATTGAATGAAATGTCCTTAATTCCTCGTCATTACAGATATGATGTATTGTAAGATCAACACATTTTCCTCTGACCCTACACTTGCAGTTTTCACTTGTCATGGTGATCTTTCAATGCAATAAATTTCAGAGATTTCAGTTCTACGAATGCTCAGTTGGATGATGATTATCTTCAAACCCAATTATTTTCAATAGCTGCGTTTCACTGAAATGACTGGTCAGAGCAACGTAAAATGTAGTCATAATTAAAAGGTATATTCTTGGAAGCGATGTAGTTTAGTCTAAAATGGATGACCCTCATTTAGAACAATGGCACTCAGTGAAGTGAAATATGATCAGATCTTATTAAAGCCTATGACTGCTATGTCATTTCCAGTCAGTTATTCTCCATATTTGAAGTTCGATTCAATAAATGTACAAATGTTGTTGTGGCATAATAGTGAGCTTCCACCCGGACGCAATGCCTGTGCAAAACTACGCACTGCTAACATATTGACGAGGCAGGAGAGCTACGAACATTGCGAGTGAAAGTCTAGAAAGATCTTCATAAATAGTTTTATGTTACGAAGCTTTAATTTGTTGTTAGATTGAGAATGTGCATCCTGTCAGACTGCAGTTATCGCTCGTAGGTACTGTTTAACTAATAACATCCATGAACCCCTGAAGCGAACTTACTTAGTATGGTTATTTGGATTTTAATTAATTGCATAGGGATAATTAATATGTATGAAGGCTGTAAATTTGAATATCTAGATTATGATCCAGTAAAAAACTTTTATGATTCAGAGGCGTTTCAATAAACATGCTTGCACTAATAAAATCGGTCAGGGGATAAACAAAAAATTAATACACGACTTGACAGATTGCAGCTGCCAGCAGAACCTTATCCCATTTCTTCAAGGCTAATAAATATATTAATCCCATAACCCTGCTTCCTCAGGACTATTAAATATATTAATTCCGTAATCAAGCTTCCTCAGGGGTAATAAATTTATTAATCCTGTAATCACATTTTCTCATGGGTACTTAATTTATTAATCCCATAATCTCACTTCCCCTGGGGTAATACATTTATTAATCCCGTAATACTGTTTTCTCAGGGGTAATCAATTTATAAATCCTGTAATCCCGCGTCCTCAGGAGTAATGAATTTATTAGTCTCGTAATCCCGTTTCTTCTGGGGTAATAAATTTATGAATACAGTCATCCCGTAACTTCAGGGGTAATAAATATATTAAATATATTATTAATTAGTTATATATAAAAACGGTGCTCTAAGCAAAGACCCTTGCAGTGCCTGCGATTGCTAAGCTCACTTCTTGAGGGAGCACAAAGACTAATTCCCTATTAATTAGCTAATCTATGTAATTCGTAGAATTATCATTAATTGCATCTACTTTCGTCAAATTTCTCTCACATGTTTGATAATCTCTTCTTCTAGCGCTCTTGGATTGAGCAGGAGGTGCTGAGCAGGAGGTGCTGAGCAGGAGGTGATGAGTGACGGGTAGCTTAACAACCTTTGACGTGCCAAAATAAAAATGAATTGTGCTATTGTTCTTACAATTTCCATCAATATGTGGTGAAAATTTTCCCACTGTAATTTTTACATAGTCCAGTCACTACAGAGGCTAAACTTTCTAAACTGAACCAATCGACAAGCAGTAAACATAATTACTGAATGTTTTTGTTCCCTTAATATGAATGGGTTCCAATTAGTTGCATTGCCTTACGACAAGAAACTTTATCTCACCCCTTTTTCCTGCGATGATCATGACCTTTGTCTCCTAATGTTCTTGTACAGCCAATCTTACGAGTAAAGTCCAGCCATTTGTTTAAGTTTAAAAGGCAAAAACTAGCTTGCGGTGTTAAGCACACATGGACTAAAAAGAGGACAGTCATATTTGCTTCCTAGCAACAATGGAAAAAAGTCTAACACGTGAAGATGACTACGCAAGTAAAAAAAAGGTCGTAGATGAAGTCCTGCTCTCTAAAAAGAAGTTCTTCTTAAAGGAGCTTTTGCAAAAACAAGTTGTGTAGCCTCCAGATGAACACCCCTTGAAAAACAAGGGCAAATGAAGATGGCCTCCGCGTGCTTGCTTTGTTTTGGGTTTTTGCAGTCGGTTTTTCTTCTCCTTAAGAACTGGATGGAATTTAAACGTCAAAAGCCGCGGTCGTTGTCCTAGTGACTCTACGTTTTTCAATACTATCAATGTGTTTTTATACATAAGTTCACTGAAACACGGGAGAAATAAATGCCTGTTTATGATGTGAACCTTGAATAGGAATGCTATTCATGAATTTATCCTTTTTAATGCGCTCTCTTGTGTTTTTGAAAAGCAATAGGAATATAGGGAAATTTGCAAGGCCGTGTACGTAGGTTTATTGGTGAGAAACTAGGTTGATTCAAAAAAGCTACGAAGAAGCTTTCTGGCAGCACACGTTGTGCTGAAAATGAGGAAGAAACAATTTCGTCTGAACAAAGTGTTTTTAATTATTTTCCTCATACGTGTGGTAAGACGGTCAACAACTGAAATGACCTGTTGAAACAGAAACATACAACTTAATTGAATTGCAAATACTTTAGTTCGCAGTAAATTAATACTATTGATCTAAAGAAAAACGCTGGGAAATCTTCCAAGTAAAACAGTCATGAAAAATATTGAATTTGGAATCTTAATCAGGTATGTAGAGCTAGCAAGAAGCCAAAAAACACGGCTAGAAAAGCTTTTAAATACCAAAGCTATAAATTACAAACCTGAGTACCACTGACACGAATTTGTCTCGTAGATGTTATGCACTTTTAGTGAATGCTCATACAACAAAGGTTACGTTTCCTCGGGAGTCACTCTGCAACAACTCCATGAAAAACAAGGTAATCGGAAGAGATCCAGAACTCGAACAAAAAATGGTGCACCGAGATGACCTCTACGGACGCACGAGGTATTCGGCTCCCGCTGGGGCGCTTTTTGTCCCCTTCTCAAGTCTGCCAGTTATCCTTGCTCCTAAAAAAGAAAGGCGAGCCCAAACAAATGCTTGTAGGAAAGCATGCTTTAATTTGGCACGCTCAGCAACAGGTGTCGGAGGCAAGAGCGCCACTTTCACTTTCCAGTTTATTTGGTGCCCGCAATGAAGGCAACTCAATCGAAGGAATGAAATTAAGGGTAATCCTTCGACGCGTGAATTAAGAATTTCTACATCATTGATACGAATTAAGAAGTTAAAGAAGAACTATAGTTGCTGGAGTACTTTTTTGGATCAATTAACAAATGAGAAACATAAACAAAGCGTTCATGGAATTATGCTCGTTCACACGTTTTGCTGATTTTTTATGATATGGTCATTAATTAGGGAGTCACTGAATAAGTGAAATTCAAATATAACTTAAGCATTATTGCTATTCCTCAAATCTTACAAACTGAAATTTTTACGAGTTTTTAGGACGACACGGACACAGCAAGGCCTAGTGTGGGCAAGACTCTCATGAGCAAGAGTGGACAAATGAAGCTGTAATAGCATACGGAGAAGAAAAAAACAACAGCAACAACAGCAGCAGCAGAAGAAAAAGACTAGGAACACAAAGATCAAGAAGAAGAATAAGAATTATAAGAATAATAATAAGAAAGTGAAAAAGAAGTAAAATCAGATATAGACAATGAAGATGAAGATCAATAAGGAGATTAAAAGTGAAGGCAGTGCTAGATTTTTCACGGCTTCTAAGGTCAAGAGCCACTCTAGGCAAAGTGGAGCAAAAAGAAGAAGCTAGCTTCGATGCAAAAACTTATCTCAGGAAGAGTCTTCCCGGTCACTTTTTGCGGTGATTCATCCGAGGCAAACGGTATAGGAAAGACAGTTTTCGTGTTCGGAATGCAGCCGTCAGCGCTCTTTGGAACGAGATTATTTTTGCAGACAGATGTGTACTACCATGTCGTCTCAGCTTCTTGGGATCCGTCAAGAAAGAGGAGGCTGGAATGGACTGCACACGGTAGATGTTCATATGCATAACATCGTCAAGCAAGTGTAAACAATTTTTAGCTTAACCGTTGTCCAATTTCTAGTGTTATATAAACAATTTATCAAAAATCGATAGTTGACATAAGTAGTCGTTTTTAACGCCACGCTATGAAGACGCTATGGAAGCTAATTATTTTTTTAAATTATATGCAAATTCTTTCATACATTTCAGATCACAAGATTTTTCACTAGAATGAAAATTTTTAACTCAATAAGTTTACAAAGTAAGAAAAGGATTTATTGTAGGTGTATAAAATCTTGCAGGCTAAATTCAATTTACAAAATTTTCATGTACAATAGTTCAGACTCACATAATACTTCAGGCAAAATATTAGTCGTTGCAAAAGCATGTCGTTGCGATATCATTGACGACTTAAGGCAATTGAAGACGTGCGGAGGAGCAGAAGAGAATGTGAAGCAGGACCGCCATCGAGTAAAACACCACGCACATAGTCAGGCAAAACAACGACGTGGTGCAACACAGAATAATCACGCGAGTAACAAAAACATGATCAAGCGCCATGCTTGCATGCTTGACTTCCTAGCTAAGTCGAGAGAACGATCGATTCTAAAGCCAACAATGAGCTGTGGGGAAATTTTACTCGAACAAATATCAAGTCAGAGTTGGCGGGTTCCGCTGCATTAGGGAAACAAACTAAATACTTTAATTTATAACTCCAATAGCACATAAATAAATGACATTTTTAAACAGTGCATATTAGAGCTTGAAACAATAATAGACATGGGGAAAAAGAATTGTGTGACTCATTTTTTTCTGGGAACAAAGAATTTACAAAAAAATCAATTATAATAATAATTACCAATGCTTTTTCAAATCATGTGGAGAAATATGCATAGGCGGAAGTATAAGAGAAAAGGTTAAAAAAATCCCGTTGAGTTATCACTAGCCAGAATGAAAATTGAATAAATGAACTTTATTTCATACGTCCATAAACAAGAGTTACTCTGAATATTTTTAACTCAAAGACTGGATTTCGGTGGACGTTCAAATAAGTTTACATCAAATATTTATTTTCGATATTCTAGCAGCTTTTCAGGACGAGCGATTTTAATATCGGCATTTGTAAAAAAATAAATAAATAGTTATTTGTGAGCAGAGACGTAAAAACTTTGATTTTTTTTCATGAATGAATTAAATTGTTTTCGACTGCGAGATTTCCAAGAACCAACAATTGAGAGCATCGTACAAGTGCAGTTAATCATAACGGTAAAATAATAATCAGGTTAATTGAACTAAATTATAAGTTCTTCTGTATCTGTTTCTTTTATTCGCTTTCATACTGTGCATGCATGCACGAACCATGGAGTTTTTTCACGAGCTAATTGATAATTATCATGGATTTTGAAATAAAAAAACTTTAAAAGCCCACCCTGCTGACGTTGCGTGTGTGTCACACGGTCGCTCTCACGCTAAAGTAAGCATCAAAGATATGCACGCATTCTTCGTCACGTCAGAGTTCCCGAATCGCGGCCAAAAATTTGATTTCACGTCTGTGTTTTTGTGCACTAAACGGCGTCATTTGTCCCACCCACGCAGCGCTCAAATCCACATCAGCCGACGCGACGAGTGGGCCATTTCCGCTCCATTGTAAGTCGCAGTCACGGTGCTTCATGCTTCAAAGTCTCCATTCAGTCGGAGGTATCGAGACCGTCTCTATACGAACACTGGTCTCTTTTCACAGGCAAAACACACTCCTAGCAAAAGAAGGGTTGAACTGAACGATCAAGGAATGGGAGATTGTTAGTTAACTGTTAATCAGGGAAAATAAAAAATCAATGGTAGAATAAGGGGAAATACATGCATACAAGAGATAAACTCAACTGGCAGGGGGATCGCCATTGCCTGGGCATACCATAGCATTAGCTCCCTCAAAATGGAACATTGCAATAGCTCTACACTGACACCTTGACATTTATAGTCTCAAAGCTACTACTTACAAGTAAAAGGCGGGTGCGTTTTGCGTCAGGGAAAACTATAAAACCTGCATGCATCAATGAACTCCATTGCATCACACGACTGAAAGTTTTCTTTCCATAAATGGAGGTGTAATTCTCATGAAGTATTATACTTTATATTGCATAAATGACTTTTAAGCAGCGAACGCAAACCCATTTACACATTGATTAGCCCAGCCTGGGCAGTTAGCAGGCCTCTCTGCAAGTTGGGTAACTTCGAGGGACCGTCACTAAATTTCATGGCAGTTCATCGCAGAATGCTTTGAGGGAGAAAGTTTTGTGCTTAGAACCCAAATCTCTCCTTATCAAGGGCTTCCTGATCCAGCTCGGCCAGTCTTAGGCCACAAAGCTTTAAAAAGACTTGAGCATAAAAGCCAACACAGCACACATACAACGATCAGTTTTAGTGTTCAATGTTCAGTTACAGTGTACAAAGTTCAGTTACGGTGTAAAATCTCATTTACACTGTATAAAGGTCAGTTACAGTGTACAAAACCCAGTTCCAGTATCCAATGTTCAGTTACAGTGTACAAAGTTCAGTTACAGTGTACGAAGTTTAGTTACAGTGTACAAAGTACAGTTACAGCGTAAAAAGTACATTTACAGTGTACAAATTACAGTTACAGTGTAAAAAGTCCAATTACAGTGTACAAAGTGCAGTAAATCTGCACAAAGTATATTTATAGTGTACAAAGTACAGTTAGTGTGGTGACCTGCATAAGTTGGAGCACAGATAGCGCTGCAGGTTCAGGTTTGCACTCCGTGAAGTTAGAAATTGTGATGCAGTGTCAAGATCCCAGTTTGTGCGATTCACTCACTCCAACCTGCAGTGCGATTCACTCACTCCAGGTGCGAGCGATTCAATTTCTCAAGTGTGTATTTCATTCGCAATAGTCAGAAAATTGCATTCGTGTGGTCAGGATTGGGTTGTATGTTCTCCCAATACAGAAAGAATAAATTCTGCCCCTATCAAGTTTAGTCACCCTAGAAGCGGAGAATGGCAACAAAACAGAGAGGTTATTTTCATAAACAGCTGTGGCAATTTCATTTAATCTGCGAAATTTTAACACGAATTCATGTTAGAAAAACAAAACAAGACTTTACCTCGTACGAAATTTTAATTGGCTTCAAGTGGTAGGTAAGTGAAACTTAAATTTTCAAATGATGTTAGGAATGACGAGAGGTCCAATGCAAACTTGGCATGTGGATCGTTCGTGCCGGCACTAAAAACCGTTGCATAAACTATTTTTTTGCCGCTGTCAAGCAGAAAAGTACTTCGAGTAGCCCGTCCTCAATTAAAAGCTATGAGTAATAGCCTAGAAAACGCCCTTGCAACAAGCGCACAAGTTTATGACCATTCACTTTCTAAGTTTTTTATCTTCTCTAAGAATTAAACTACGCGGTTAAAACGAAGCACTGCTGGCGGCTACTAACTTGAGCCCAATTCGTAGCTAATTATGACAAAAACATCGAACAAACGTAAGAAAAAACGTCATCTGTATGCTGGCGAGCTACCTCCTCTGACGAGAATTTAGTTACGCATGCGTGGATGAATTCAGTACATGACAGCTTTGCAGTTACCATTCAGTTGAATGAAGCCTGAACAACTGACAGTTACTCTTTGTATTCACTAAAACAATTTTCAAAAGAAATTCAGCTTTTCCACTAGAGGCTAAATCCACTTGAAAGAATAAAAATGCTCTATATTATAAAAAAAAATCATTACCAATCTTCAGATACCATTGTTTTCAGTACAAAGTAAGAAAATGCATATTTTCCATAAAAATATATCGAATGGATGCTTCGACTTTGGAACAATTTAACATCGGACTTGAGTTGTGAGATATCTTTGATCGCTTCAGCAAATCATGAGACTTCTGGTCAAATATTCAATCTAAATCCCTTATACTCTAAAAATAACGATGAACAAAAAATTAACTACATAAGATACCGTATGCTCAACACGCATATTTTAATTAAGTGCCATGCGAATGCTAAAAAATATCCAAATTGTGGGTGTGAATAAATCACGAATTATTGGTAATACTTTTCTAATACTGAAATTAATACCGTGCAAGGCAACCACATGCATAGCAAACTAGTGTCCTCTGCTCTAGTAAAGCTATAGAGGAGAACTCAAACTATGAGTTAAAGTAAATTTGCTGTAGACCCAAATCGATACAAGAATACGCACGATACAACGATATGGAAGTTCCTCGCATAATTGTCCTCGTCCAAAAGATACACTTTTTTTACATGAGTTGTATTTATTACATATTGAGTGAAAAATTTGTCCTCATGAAGACCTATTATACACTCACTACATTAAATCAGCGTTCAGAGTATGAGCGTGTATGATGGATTCAGGTAAAGCTGTTCCCAAGTAGTTATAGTTCACATATGCCCAGAGTATATCATCACTTGTTCTAACGTAGCGATGACGATTCATGGATGCGGCGCGCTAAATAATAAATTATTTGGTAACATTCACAAAACACGATACTAATATTGTGATCCCTTGATATAGAATTATGCATGAGCAATGAACTGGTTCATTTCTACTAGGATACCATAATATTCATAAATGCTGTAAAGTTTATGGTGCACTGAATTAGTAATACATATGCGCTGTATACGAATTTCTTGTACACTGATTTAGTAATATACTTGAGTAGTATACTAATTTTGTGGTACACTGATATAGTAATATTGAAGACGGCCTACAAACCGGTTACAAAGCGAGAATGGGTCGTGATGTAGGTTTACGACACAAGGGGCAGCAATGTACACCATGGAAGTAGATCATGTAGCGGAAATAACGACTGAAAATGAATGAAGAGCACTCCAGACACGTGGCTGATCATCGCTGAGACTTTATCTGGTGCAACTTCGTTAAGACAAACGAGCGTTCAGGTGAAAATGGTGATGGAGCTCGTGCCAGTACGAGACTTGCATTTGAAACTCATAAAACGCTGTTAGTAGCAGCCTGCAGCATCTCAGTAGCAAAGGTACACAAAAATCTTCCACACAGCAAAAGCTAGTCAGTTTCCACAACTCGAACTCTACGCGTGCCCAGTTGCAACCAATAGGATTTACTCGTAGTACTTGCTGCACACAAGACGTCCTAGCCATGCTGCTCTTACTCGACTTTTGGATGAATTTCTCAGCAGTAAATAAATGAGCAGGACAGAAAAAAGCTGTGGCCATATGCAGATGAATCTGGCTGCAGTGTTTCTAGATATGAGATGTGCAATAAATAATAATGAGCAAGGTACATAAAATATAGCTCACTCAAGACAGGTTTAATTTAGTCAGTGATGCTTCGATAATTGTACGCTTTTACTCCTTCGAAAATGTGATTCAGTATGTTACATTAAATGCAATACGCTTCAGAGTTTGCTGTTCAATTTCGGCAGTCGCATGAATGTTCACGTTCTACATATAGATGAGAAAGACAAAAAGAGTTTTTTTTATCGTTAAATGATCCTAAAGTAACGATAAAATAGAACCGGTTTTGAGGGAAATTCGTTCAACATTAGTAATAACAACAATGTGGTCAATGTGCATCAGGAAACGTCATGTAAAATCAACCTTAGGTCACGAATGCCTAGTAAGACGTTAAATAATATCATCCTTAATGAAAACAGTAAGGGATTGCTGATGTGTGAACGTTCAAACGACAACTGACTTCACTCTGGCGCTCGAACAGGCCTGAACGATTGATAATTCTAGGCGTGCTAAAATATGATAAAATGGTATAAAAATGCAAGCGGTCACACAGAAGAAATAACCTGCAATGTTAGAACGGGACATTTTGCTCTCAAATGATCGGCAAGAAGATATTTGCACCTGCGCGATTGTAGACTCAGCTTCAAAGGGTCTCAGATTCAGTAACAAACACTGGCGTCGGCACTCCTTTCATATGCAGGACATAGCTTCTATGTTCTGCATCAGCAGCACAAGTTCAGACGACGACCTGGCCTGTTGCAAGGCTGCGTATGCGGTAGCACATCAGGTAACTGAACTCCGAGAGCCCTTAAGCATCTTTGTATGCATAAAATTCCGACGTTTGACACCTGCAGCTCGCGAGTTATGAGATGAGCAAGTAGAGCCATACAGGGAACTGAGATTGGTTGTTTTAGGATTTATAACAATTTTCGCGTTCAGCAATTCTTTTTGCATGCGGAAAACATCTAATGGTGATTTCGAAAGAAGGAAAGTGTAAATCAGAAGACCGGAATCCTGTATACAACCTTTGTGTTATTGCATCCTATAACAACTGCGCGACAGCTACAGAATGCAAACTTACGTACATGGTATCGTAAAGCTAAGGCGATAAATGCTTAAAGCTGAGCTGACAAAAGTCCAGGACTTGTCAGAAGCTGTGTGTTTTGCAAGTGAGACGTTCAGAAACTATTTAGAAAACATGCAGGAACCATTTTGACAGTTGACTCTTGAGAGTTGTTCATGTAAAACATAATTAAAACAGGCAAATAGACCTCCAATAACTTTACCATCCATGAAGAATGATCACGTGTAAATGTTGTACTACAAGTGTGATCACAGGTAATGCTCACAGTAAAGAATTGAGTGAAATTCCAAAAGGACGCAACACGAAGTTTGTTCGAATCAGACTCAAAGCTCGACCAGATGACGCAATTTTGAGGGGATCTAAGGCGGAAATTTTCTTAGAGGGCGAATAGAACAGGATTGTCTGGGGAGCTTTCACTGATTGCTATGAGCACCCACAACTGCAGGCTGGCCGAAACCGGCAAGTTGGATGCAACTGGCAGGCTGGCCGCAACTGGTAGGCTGGCTGCAACTGGTAGGCTGGCTGCAACTGGTAGGCTGACTGCAACTGGTAGGCTGGCCGCAACTGGTAGGCTGGCCGTAACTGGTAGGCTGGCCGCAACTGGTAGGCTGGCCGCAACTGGTAAGCAGGCCGCAACTGGTAAGTAGGCCGCAACTGGTAGGCTGGCTGCAACTGGCAGGTTAGCTGCAACTGGTAGGCTGGCTGCAACTGGTAGCTGGCTGCAACTGGCAGGTTAGCTGCAACTGGTAGGCTAGCTGCAACTGGTAGCTGGCTGCATTTGGTAGGCTGGCTGCAACTGCCAAGTTAGCTGCAACTGGTAGCTGGCTGCAATTGGCAGGCTGGCTGCAATTGGCTGGCTGGCTGCAACTGGCAGGTTAGCTGCAACTGGCAGGTTAGCTGCAAATGGTAGCTGGCTGCAATTGGCAGGCTGGCTGCAACTGGCAGGTTAGCTGCAACTGGTAGCTGGCTGCAATTGGCAGGCTGGCCGCAACTGGTAACTGGCTGCAACTGACAGGTTGACTGTAACTGGCAGGCTGGTTGCAACTGACAGGCATGTTGCAAATGGCGGGCTGGCGAACACTTAAAAACGGATACTACAAATTGATTTGCAATCATTTTGTAAACCTATTTAAAGCGTGAAAAGGGGGCGATAATTTTAGGAAAAAATTGAGCAATACTCTTTAAAATTTTATAAAATTGAGTAGGTTTTTGCATTTTTCTTGTCAGCCATAGGCTTGTATAAAGATTAAATGATTGGTCCTTGGCTAATTTTTTCTATATAAAGTTATTGCTACGTGTACTCACTTAAGTTACACTGGCAGATATGTCACTGTTTCGTATCTCGGAAAGAACTCCTGTACTTGAAATGCTTCAGAAGCAACAGCACAGAAATGCCAGTGCATCAATACATCTTCAGACACTTAATTCGTCCCCCAAGACTCTAATGACTCTTTACATTAGTGTGATAAACCAACTAATCTCGAGCTCTAGGAAAGAACCCTCTATTACGTTAAAAGGTGCTATTTGGTCTATTAGTTGCTTGGCAAACTGCTCTGTATAACGCGAAGGTCAGAAGAACATGACTCGTCAGAATCTCTGATGTCATTAACAAAAGTGAGCCAGTTGAAAGAGAATGGATGAAACAAATTAGCCACCATACCATTTCAGTCAATTCGCTACCACGTTTTTTACTCACTCAATCAGACAAGAGGATGCAACTGCCAGTTATTTATGTTGGAAAGCCAGTCGGCGGTTAGTAAATGGAGATGTGAACAGGCTCCAAGTCCTTTTGATTGAAATAGATACATGGGTTAAAATGAAGTATTTTTTGTTGGACGTTTCCTGTTTATGAGTTCCGGCAGCTTGGTATGATATTATAGCAATTAAAGTGTCGTTGGAGTGCACTGAGAAGTTCCGCTCTAGCAGCGTTGCCATCATCAAAAGATCTCGAGGTGCTCTCATAGAATAGGTACGAACAGCTGCCTTCCAACGACCCAAAGTTATTTGGTTCAACGAACTTAGAACACTAAAAGCATTAATTTTCGACCTCACTGTTTTGACTCACAGATTACGCCTTGTACTTTGCAGCCTTGCTAGCAACAGCTGGGAGGCACAGTGAAGGTAAAAATCGTTTGAAATTAAACGGCTAAAATTTTCCTCTAACGTTCCTCCTATGTGAAATTTATCGTGAGACAAAGCAGGAGTGCAGGGTGTATGTGGCGGTCGTAGAGGCATAGGAAACAGGTCTTCATGTGACGGAAGAGGGTCGTTAATGACAACGCTGGACTTTCAATTCAAGACTCAATTGGATGCTAGACTGCCAGAAGAATTGGACGGTGGACTGCTTGAAGAACTGGACGCTAGACTGCCTGAAGAACTGGATGCTAGACTGCCTGAAGAATTAGACGCTAGATTGCCCAAAGAATTGAACGGTGGACTGCCTGAAGAATTCGACGGTCGACTGCCTTAAGAATTGGATGCTAGACTACCTTAAGAATTGGACGTTAGATTGCCCGAGGAATTGGACCCGAGAATTAGGCGATAGACTACCTGAAGAACTGGACGGTGGACTGCCTGAAGAATTGGACGGTGGACTGCCTGAAGAATTGGACGGTGGACTGCCTGAAGAATTAGACGATGGACTGCCTAAAGAACTGGACGGTGGACTGCCTGAAGAACCGAACGCTAGACTGGCCGAAGAATTGGACGATAGACTGCCTGAAAAATTGGACGGTAGACTGCCTGAAAAATTGGACGGTGGACTGCCTGAAGGGATAAACAGATCAACGCTACTCTATCGCTCCCTGGACAATCTTTGTTGAGAACATCCAAGGTAGCATTTTATGCTTTCGGCTGCATTGCAGAGTGCTGCATGAACTTAAATAAAAATTGAGCTGCTATGAATTTCTAGCACCGAATATCTAATTGCGATAATAGTTTCATTAGAAGTAAATTATGAATTCTGTAGTTAATTTTTTTTCATTTTCCAAGAAAATAGATCGATAATTATCTTAAATTTTGCCATATAGTGTCACTACATTTTTATCTAAAAAATTAGAGCGTTACTCCTCGTTCGCATAAGACTTCGTAAATAATCTAATTATGACTTTTTCTAATACTTTTCGGTGCAAGAACACATGCTTCTTTGAAAATTCCATAGTTTACACTATTCAAGACAACTGATTAATTCTTATGCTGTAAAGTCTGTCATCTATTCTTGAACAAAGATTGCAATCCAAAGACCTGTCACAATTCGAACATGGAGCAATTGCTCGATTATTCAAGAAAAACACTTTGTTTCCATACGAGCTGGCATCGAATGACAGAGTGTGATAGAGGGCTGTCTGCCATCAAGTCTTTTGAAGTCCAATATCCGCTGGGGTGTTCAGTCCACACTCCTGTGGGGTAAGACCGGTGCTGTGAGACGAGGTTGTCAGTGCCTGGTGCTGTGAGACGAGGCTGTCGGTGCCTGGTGCTGTGAGACGGAGCTGTCGGTGCCTGGTGCTGTGAGACGGGGCTGTCGGTGCCTGGTGCTGTGAGACGGGACTGTCGGTGCTGGTAGTGCTGAATTCTCAGTAGACACACCCGTTCACTATTACATGCGAAATACAACACAGTTGCCCAGCTTTGCATCCGCGTTTGTCGTTCCTCGAAACTAATCAGGCGTACACTCGTGATCACACATCTACTGATGAGAGCGAATTGTGTAGAACTTTCGTTCCCTCAGTTAATGAAGTGTGTGAGTTCTTCACAACCTCTCGTGGCTTGCGTGCATCTTGAATTAGACTCAATAAATCCTTGCCTCTCATTCTGGTACAAACTTGAGAGGGTGCAAGATGTCGTCCTGCTCGACTAATATTGGAACATCAAAATTGAGTTGATACATCGTAACGGACCATGAAAAACGACTGAAATTAAATGCCCAGCAAAACTCATTCATTGTTTTGGGAGGGGGGGGACAACTTGGCTGCCAGAGCAAATGAAGTATTATGCTCACCCAATCTGTATAATTATAGTCAGAAAATGACTTAAGTTAGTAACTGGATTCAGACTACAAAGAAAGAAATGAGAAACTAAGAAACCAAATAAAATACATTACTTAAACACCAGCTGTCTTGCAGGAGCGCGGTACCTTTTGCATTAGAACAAAAACCACCTTCTTTTAAAGAAACTCTATAATTTAAATAATCTAAAATGGTGCAGTAAACAACGTGTTAAGAAAAGAACTCGCCTTGCTACTTCCTCAAACTTGCACGAATCCACAAACCGAGGCATCGCAAGCATCAGCGTTCTATACGCGTTTACTCCGAAGCCCGCAAAGTACTCGTTGTTTCAGTCGGCGTTCACTGCAAAACAGCATCGTTCGGTACGCATTTTCTCCTAAAAAGCAGCTTTTAGCATGCGTTCACTGCAAGACAGTTGCGTTCTGTACCTGTTTATGATAAAGCAACAGCCTTCTGCACACGTTCACAGCAAAATATAACCTGCTAAAATGCAGCAAAGACAGCGTCATGATCCGTCCAATGTTTCCCTTGGCACAAATTGTGACCAAGTATGATAAGCGGTCAGCATAATGAGGGCTCATATATGCCAGGGATGACGGCGCACATTTTCACACCAGGCTGAGGTTTGTGCTATCCAAACCAAATTGTGTTCATGCGAGACTTGTAAGCATAAATGCTGCCTTATTGAGAAGTGTACGCTGAAGTGAACTGTTCTCGTTCTGCGGTGCTGCTGCACTAAAACAATGCTATGAATCACAACAAATCCACAGTCATTCCTAATCCGAATTTTTTCGTCGGTTTAATCATCGATTTGCGGTGGTAATCATCGTTTATAGTAGGAACTTCCGACGATAGAAATAGTACCGGTTATTACCGGTAATTATAGGTATTTCCAGACTATGAAATGTTCGCCGACGATATTGACCGGTCTTTACAGTCTTATTCCTACCGTCATTCCAAGCATAGGGAAAAGACGATAAAAATACAGTCTTTTTCAGATAATAATTACCGGTTTATCGTAAGATATCATCGGTGTATCGTAAGAAAAGGCGATAATTACCGGTTAATGCTGACGAAAATTAGCACCGGTCAGACGATAAAATTCGGATTGGGTTTACAACTGAATACTTACGTTTCACTTTGCTATGACTCACTTCAGTCAGGTGCTTCTGAATTAGAATGGTGTACATGATGCTGTTCAATTATCCATTCTACTTGAGGTACAGGTCAGTTAGTGCCAAACGAGGATGAAAAATGGGTACGTGTGTACTACACAGATGCAGTGTACCTATCTATAGAACTTAATAAATGAAAGTAGTTACATATGGTCGTTATACGATGAATCATGTGTGCAGTACATTGTGTGCAGTGTATTATGTGAGCACCGCTAGGTGGACTACTGTCGGAAAACTAAGCAAATGTTATTACTGTTAGAGTAATTTTGATTGTTTGCAAGCCGCTTCTATAGAACCTAGAAAGAGTAAATCGTGCATAACTGAGTGAACGAATTTTTTTAAAGTATTCTATTATAAACAGATCATGAACATATTTTAATTTAAAATTGCTTGCAATTAATTTAGTATTGCAATTACATAATTTAAAATATTCTTTGCTCCAAAGAAATGTTATCGTTTACTTTTACTTGCTTATTGGTAGGAGTTAATGTTGATTTGAACGAACACTGTAATTAAACACGTGTTCTTGGAACAACACGCGTTAGTGGAATAACACCGCTTATTGATTTAGCATGTGTTAGTGGCACGAGCTATGTTACTAACCCATGTTGCTTACAAGTCTAAAGCGCTTCAGAACAATCATCGCAACGCAAACGTACAAGTATTTTACGCAGATATATTGCAAGACTTAAGGCAACACGACAAAATGTGGTGAGTTTTTAAAATTTTACATTGTTGATTTCCTAGAACGTTTGTTACAGCATGAGATGAGAAAATAGCTGTTTACTTTCTAATTAGTCGTGGACTCTAGCGCTCTGATACAACTCTGCATGGTTCTTTATGACATTTGCCATTCTTTTTATTTTATTTTATATGTAGTCATGCATTTCACCATAAACAAATTGATTGTTCATCCCTTAATTTCCAATAAAATTTACATCACTGGTCATTATCCGTTTTCTGATCAAACGATACAATGTAGAATGCCAACTGTTTTGGTACTTTAGGCCACATTTTTTCTACATGAATCGTACTTAAACCCTTTTGAGATTTTTAAAACTGATTATTAGAATATACATATAATCTTCCATATTCGAGCATTTGGAACTATGAAATACTTCATATCTCCGTCTTATTTACTAAGCAGATAACGTCCTGGATGAACGCCCATGCGGCCCTCAGCTAAGTTTCATCCTGGATATATCGTTCTGACCACATTTTTATCCTCGTAAATTCCTACGCTCCTGAAATTGCGGTCATTTTTTCCAGCGATCATTTCTTGTACATGGAGGAACTTTACCTAAGTCTTTTGTCCTATATGGTAATAAAATGTTTATCTGCTGTTCAAAGTGATTATAATACTCGCACTGTACGTCAATTCTAATTCAGTTGCTTTAATAGTGATAACCATTAAAGTGAAACGAAAATGTATTAAGAAGAGAGGAATAGCAAATTCCTTGCTCTTCCAAAAGCGATTCTGCTTGCTACATTAGCCTCGGACATCGGATCAGCCATACTTTTCCATTCACTGAGTACGACAGAGTATGGCTGATGCACTGAGTACAACAGCCGAGGAAGAGAATTGATGAATTCAGTAAGATTCTTAAACGATACGAAATGCATCAAGGATACGAACACAGCCTCACAGGACAGCATAAATGCATTCTGGAAACCAGCACTGCCTTGATGGACAGAATAAATGTATACTGGATGCAAACACAGCCTTACTGAACATAATAAATACATCTAGTATGCAAGCACAGCCTCGTTGGGCATAATAAATTCATCTAAGATGCGAGCACAGCTTTGGTGGGTATAATTAAAATTTCAGTCTAATTAATGGGCTGGACTGTAGACCAAAACTATTGGAGTGTTGGTCTGCTTAAGGGCTAGTTTAAATACTTGTGTCTTTCAGACAACTTGAAACATCAGAAAGAAAGATTTAAAATACTTCTCGTTATTTCACGTGTTTTACCCTACACTACAACTTGAAGTGCTAAAACACTAATGTAGCACTTCGATTAGTTCGAAAGACTGCAAAAATGCTATCTTCAAAAAACATGGTTTTAAGTTTTTTTTTTAAATCTCGTGATGCTTCAATAGATGTCCTTGCGTTTACCCATCAATCGGAGGAGTTGTTAATCAAAAAATGTTTATAAAACTAAAGGCTCCCCAGTTCTCTAGTTTCAATGGATTTGTCACATTCCGACATATTCTGCATTTATGAAGCGTTTAGTTTCCGTTGCAACTCAGCCCACTGAATGAGCTTCAGAGTAACAAACTCAGCAGCGGCAGGAGAGGAAAGCAGCTAGTGACTTAGCGCAGGTAACAGCACACAGCAAGCGCTCAAAAGTACACAGCTAACCACAAATCGCAAAACAAATAACATCAGATCTTGAGGTTTCAGACCATAGTCAGAAAAAAACAAATACAAGTGAATTGGAAACAAAAATGCCACCGGAAGATTAAACTTGTTTACCTAAGTCCTCTGAAGAGATATTTCGGCGCAGATACGAGTTGACGTGTAACAAAGCAAATAAGTCATGGTCGCTTCATTTCAGTGATTATTGGAGCAGTGCGTTGTGTTCCTCTTACCTGCACCGCTGCTGAAAAAAATTGAAAAGACCGTAAATAGTTCGAGTGTCGCGTAGAAACATTCCAACTAAATTAAGTCCACAGGGATAAAAAAAAAGTGTCCAATTAAATAATAACAGTAATTGGAAGCGCATACAGTTTGAGCATGCACGGAAAAATGCTGCACTCCTTCCTATGTCTTAGAAGTAAATTAGAATTTTATTGCTTAGAATTTCCCATTGATTTAGAGTTTTCCATAGAGACGTTCAACGACACTTAAGTAGTGAAATCAGACAGGGTTAAAATTGTGCTCGAGAATCTTTCTCGATCCATTCGTGTCAGGCACGCGTTTTAAGATTTTTATTGATGAAAAAACTGTCATGAGTAAGAGTAATTACTGTAACGACTACAGATTGTGTCGTAGTGGAGGCAGCGTTGACTGGAGAGCGATGGAAACCCAGCGATATTCTCTTGAGTCACTGTGCCAGCAACTAGGAAGTCTATGGTTTTCGAGGGGCAGAGGTAAACCTTGTTATTGGAATATTTATCAAAAATATTCTGAGCAAGCCATCTTGAACTATTGAAAAACAAATAACTCCTAAAATCAACCTTGTTAATCCTAGTAAACTTCTGCACTTTCTTACAGAGCAAAAAAAGGCAAACAAGCAACTGATTTTCCTGACTTCATTATCATCAATAAATGATCTTCGCCGTCTCAGATCTGAACACTCCAGAACTTCTGCATCTGTTTGTTTTGAAAAATGCGATTAGAAATTTGTTTATATGGCGTTGGATGTTCTAAAACTAAGGTTTACAGGGCAAGAGGTAACTTTAAAGAAATAAGTTTGTTCCAAAACTTGGGGACGCCGAAACTGCTACTATCGTGTACATCTGGTGAAGGTACGCTAGCAGCAATGTATTATGTATGGTATACACGTATAGGTCTGCTTTCCTGCCGTCAATTTGTGGTCTTTATCGAGACTCGAACTCATAGGCTGAGCCAGACAAAATTAATGAGGGCTGTCGAGACAATATCAAGCTCAAACGCAGTCAATACAAACCACAGGATTAAGAAAAATGAAGTACCTGCAAGATCCAACGAACGCCAGGACTGAGACGGAAGCGGCTCCCGGTGCTTCTAATTTGAACCTTTTTATTCGGACACACCAGGAAGCACGAATTAAGCTGAGATGAACGTTTCATTTTCCAAGATTGATTACCAACTATCATGTCGACATCAAATTCTCATCTGCAGTTTCTCGATATAGACTTGTAGGTGTAAAGGTCTCTACAAAATTTACAAGAGTATTTCACAATTACGGAGTTCTTTTTCACGTGTCATGCTTAAAACAATTCTCCTTTAGGGAGACGGAAGTCAGCAGATCCTTGATTTGATAAATGGATAGTACGAAAAAAATAGATGTTCAGTACACAACACGAACCTTTAGTTGAAGCACAAGACAATCATCAATCAACAAACCCAAAGAACACGGGGCACTTTAAAGAGAGACGCAGGACTATGTCACTCTCAGGAACCCAAATGGTTCAATGTTCACAGAAGCTGTGGATATTTATGACTCCGCTCAAAAGTGTAATTTTTTCACTATGATAGTCGTGTCAAAGTTATTCACTGTTAAAGATCGGAAATAGTTCCTCAGTTTTCCTTATAGATGCAGACCATGGAACTATGAGAGAACAATCTGAAAAAAATAGCACTTAAGGCAACTTTACATTATAATATTTCCCCCGAGAATAGATCATCAGGAGATCTGCGACGTGTTACGGCCTTCATTTTGGAACTCATTAAATGTTGCTCAGCCTCTGCTTTACCTGCCGTGTAATTTGCGGCAGCAGAGCTGGCTAGAGCACTACTGGGTTTCAATAAGATTCCTTTGCCGTAACATAAAGTCAGTAGCTGTTATAGATATTATGCAGTAGTAAGGGAAGAAGTATTAGTATCCTATCAACTTACTGACAACGAAACTTGTGTTTAGTAAATAATGTAGAATTTAAGTATGATATTTATTATCAGTACGCTGTTACGCGTCTTAGATATTAGTGGGCTACTGAGTCATGATGAAAGTTTAAATAATATTTTCATATTATATGAATAACCTATCATTCTGTGGATTCGTTTCCCTACATAACTTTTGTTACATATTGTACTGAATATCAATTGTGTGCTGTCTCTCCAATGTAAAGACGAAGCCAACAACAGTCATGGTTCAAACATCTTCAGGCGTCATAACTTCCAAAAAACATGGTGTGAGGCGGCACCTTTATGAGTCGTACCTCACTCAACAAACACAAATAACTATGCAGAAAAAAAATTCCAAAGCAGTTTCCTGTTCGTGCATTATTTTCCGGTATTTATTCAAAGAAGTTTCCTTGTTAATTGTAACAGCTTTTCCTTCAACAGAAAAGTTATTAACATTTTTTGTTACCGACATCTGACATCTGCTGGCGTAAGGTGGCCGGATGAATGTCCATGCGTTGATTTAGAGCACGGGTTCCCAACCTGGGGCACATGTACCCCTAGGGGTACATTTGCTTATCTAAAAAGGTACATTTAATGTTAGTTTATAGTTCCTAAAACCTAATAGTTTCATTAAAAATTCTGTGGAATTTTATTTTTCTACTCACTTTTTTGTCATAAAAATTCAGGGGTACATGCTCATCTACCCAAATACTGAAGGGATACAAGGTCAGAGAAATGTTGGGAACCCCTGATTTAGGAGGTGAGCAGGTGCTAAGCCAGCACTGAAACTAGCAATGACAGGGAAGTCATGTCTAACAACTGGAATATTCACTGGACAAGCTGACCCAAACGGCAGGAGAAACAGCGCACGAACAAAACTTAATAATTATAGGCACATTTTTAGGCATTGAAAAATAACGCAACAAGAAAACAAATTATGGAAACAATGGAACGTGGTTCATTAGTCAATTTCAGTACGTAACAATCATAAGGTTAGTTGATTCCGCATAACAGCTCTCTATTATAGCCGCCCTTTTCCTTTCACTAATTCTGTCATTTCAATGTAAATAAATTTAGAATTGATAAACTTTCAAGAGTTTGACCTGACTAGAGATCAAGGGTTTTCTTCCAGTCCCACACTAAGATGGAAGATTACATTGGCATCGAGTTCTTAGGACACTTAACACGTGACTCCGAAGTGGTACGTATGTGTACCACTAAGGTTAGGTTCTGTACTTTTTTCAGGTCCTTCTAGTGACGCAGCACATGAAGAGGAGGAAGACAGCGTCGAAAATCAATGCAAGGTAAAGTCTGACGCTGGTCCAGACTAAAGACACCGTTATGTCTAATAAAACAAACATAAACTTCCTTCACGGGAACAGAACAACAACAATGATAAAATTACATGCGTAAAATTCAGGTTTGCTTCGTACAGTTCCTTCGAACGAATTATTTCGCTTTGCTCAATCGTTTAGAATAAAGAGCTCGATCAAATGCTTCTTTCTGCATCAACTAAAGCACCAAATTTACCTCACCACATCACTGACCAGCAAAAAGTAGGCTTCAGAATTCATACAAAATCTGTTATGATCGTTTTTAGATATCTGCACATCGCGATTGAAAATTGTCGGAACTTTTTGCTCTGTTAACACGTTGCCTCCGATTGCCTGATTGGTGTAAAACTTCACTTTGTAAGCATAGTCACTAGAAGGATCTGAAAAAATTACAGAACCTAACCTAAGTGGTACACATACGTACCACTTCAGAGTCACGTGTTAAGCGATTTTTAATACCTGTTGATCATTTATGCTAACTTTTGTTGCCACTTAAAACTCAATTTTTAAAATACATTGCTATTTATTTCAAGCCACGTTCAATACGTGCTCTCATCGCGCCTGTTGAGGTTATATACATCAACCGTTGAGAATCGTCGCCTATATGTGCATGGCAGCAGTTACGAGCCTTGATTGTCGTTAATCTTGCACCGCACCGTGCCCTTTAATTGAAATAAAATATTAGTTTCCGAAACAAAAATCAATAAAGTCAGGAGAAAAATCAAAGGTTACTGAGTAACCTTTATCTTGAATTGAAATTGCTAGCTGGTCAAAAGTTGCGTAGCCAGAAAAAAAATTTACTCAGTATAAAACGTAACGCAAGGATATTAAAACTTCCATATTTCAGACTCTATAATTACTTGTGGATCGAGACTCTCACTCTCCAGCTTTCACTCTCTACCTTTCAGTAAGTCGACGCTACTTTATCTTGCGATAGACCCACATTCAGACTAGCATTGCGCTGACTGAAGCTCCAACAGCAGGTTCGAGTCTGATGAGGTTAAAATAGTGATAGCTCGTACAATGTAACTAGAGTTAAACAAACACGTGGTGAGACCAGACAACGACCTGAACGCCTCTAGGCAAGGATTACCCACACCTAATGTACTCTCACTAACAGCCCGAAATGTGACCACATTTAACTACACAAATCACGTACTAGTCAACAGTGCTGATCATCTCACAAGACTATGATGTGTATTAGCACAGCGCAGACCTTAGCTAGGTAATTTCCTCGAATTGATGTTGACGGTATTAACAAAACTAATTTACGGTAGTCTATTTTTCTCGGGTTTTGTTTTCATAAATTTAGCGGCATCAGAACGCGTAGTCACGTGGAGTCAAGAAATAAGTTGTTTAAATAACTTCTTGGGAGAATATATGTTCCATTCAAAACTCCAAATGAAATGACCTACAACAATGGTAAGATGTTTACTATGTATAAAAATTGAAGTTAAATAGTTATAGTTTAAATCGTAAAATTCCAGTAATAAGTATCAGATTTAGGATTAAGAGAGTGAAGAAATATCCCGTAGCAGCAAAGTAGGAATGGTTCAGTGTTTGGAAGATATTAACGACGAAAATTTTCCCTGAGATTTCACAACTAACTTTTTGGGAACTTCGTACCTACCTCGTGGGAAGCGTTTAGTTAAGAAAGTTCTGGACACAAATTGCTTTAAGAGCAGTTAATGCAACATAAAATTGACTCAAGGCGTAGCAAAGATTGAGCTAAATAGCTCCTAATTAACAACCCAAAGCAATGCGCCTTTCGAGCAATAAATTAACATGAATTGGTTTTCAAGAAACATTCTGCATAAATTTACCAGGCATTATTACTGCCAAGATGATTCTTAGAATTTTCATGTTAGTGGAAATACGTCAGATTATTTTTCTCACTCTAATCGTAAAAACTAAGAACTTGGAGAGCGTTGAACATCCAGTGATTGCCATTTTCAGAAGTGGGATTCTGGACTGAGCATAGCCACTCTCTGCATGTGGACCTGAGGAGCAGTTATGTACGTCAGTTCTTCCCCACTTATACGGGGCGCCCGTACGAGCGTGGGGGTCATAAAGTATAAGTCAACAGTTAAGAGCTCTGCAGTGAATGTGTTAATAAACAAGAGGTTTTCACTGGCCAGGATGGAGAGGAGGGTTGCACAAGAGCGTGCAACAGCTCGCTTGGTAGCAAATAAATCGGCTAAGGCCTCGACGTTATCTGCAGATCAGACGCTCATTCACAAAGTAGTGGTCTTCTAATAGAAGGTGCAAGCTGCCACACTTCTCAGCCTCGATCATAAGACGAACATCAATAATCCGACAACGTCTACATTGCTTTATTTATAAGCAAAATCTCGAGTCTCACAAACTTGCAGAATCTAGCCAAAACCTGAGGCCTATTTTTGCGTGGGCTTAATTGTTATGCGCATCAAGGCTTAATTTGACTTAATTTAACTCTTTAACTTTTTTAAACGACAAAAAACAAAAATTGTTTTGTCATAAACTGCCCGTTTAGTAACACTTTCTTCACATAATTCCAGCCTTGGAATATAAAACTAAAACTGTCATTGAAGTTAATTTGAAAAAAAAAGTTTACAAAGATCAATGAAAATAACAGAACCAGCAGGCCAGTGTGGTTTTTGAAATGATGTCTTTGGTTTCATGCACTGGACAGCAAACTTTGCTAGATGTTAGAGAGTTTATTCTTCAATCAAACTCCAGGAGAAAAGTTCTAAGAAAAAAGAGAATCTGCGAATAAAATCAAATTATGTTTTAGAACCAATTCGTACTGGTATCTATTATACTTGCCAAGGCAAGCGTAAAGCAATATTTGGCAAGACTCAATTTTTGGCACAACGAGAATATGCGGTTTGTGGCAGCCCTGCAGCCTGGCACGAGCCTTGCTACAGCGTCCGTAATTATCTCTGCTGGAGCACGGACTGCGTCAGGCGTGTCTGCACTGCGCCCTGCCCTCCAACTCTCCTTATCTACCATGCCCAACTCGCCTCATCTACCCTGCCCAACTCGTCTCATCTACCCTGCCCAACTCACCTCATCTACCCTGCCCAACTCGTCTCATCTACCCTGCCCAACTCGTCTCATCTACCCTGCCCATCTCGCCTCATCTACCCTGTTCAACTCATCTCATCTACCCTGTTCAACTCATTTCATCTACCCTGTTCAACTTATCTCATCTACCCTCCCAACTCCCCTCATCTACCCTTCCCAACTCCCCTCATCTACCCTGCCCAACTCACCTCATCTACCCTGCCCAACTCTACCAACTCACTTCATCTACACACTCGACTATGCCAGCACGATCGATTCTGGTCCCACAAGTTCACTCACTCCAGGCGCAATGTGTCAAACAGAGGGAATATACTACAAACAAATGAATGTTGTCTTTTATTTGATCAATTCACTAGGAACAATTTTGTACGATTTCCTTTTACTATATTATTTCCCATCATGTGTTGCATAGACTAAACAGAATCCTTCTGAAGATGCCAAGCTACTGTTCACTGTTTAAAAAATACAGTCTAGGCTTACTTTAATTCCTACATTGATTTGATTTGCCAATTATTATCTGGACTTTACTAGATTTAAAAGAAAAATTAATTTCATTTATGATTTTTGTTGCAGAATTGGTATATGGTGCTCATAATTTTGAATAAGCGTACTTTATGAGGTGCACCGAAATAAGGCGTGTACCGGACTTGGCAAATAAAGAAATCCTATGAAAAGCTAAATCTAGTCACGAAACTCAGGATGTTAATGCTGGCGACACTGAAAATAATGCCTGGATATCTGATCTTAATCTCATCTCCAGAACTCGGACACACTTTGTTAAGACTGATGCAAGTCACTACCAAGGAAGGTACGAGACAACAATAATAATATACATGCATATAATATATATACACACGGAACTAGAGGGAAAATGACGTATAAATGGGCAAATTCCTAGAGCAGGTATGCATTTCCTACGAGTAATGGCACACTACAAGCTCCTTTCAGTTTGCAGTCATCTCACCAAGCTCAATGACTCACTTCATTAGATGGGCACCGAAGCAGTGCATTATTTTGCTCAAGCAATTGAACATAATTTGTTATCCTTCAAAAATATTTACAGTGATAGATCACACACTTGGGACTCTAAGACCATAAAATTAAATATGGTTCGTTAGTTGAACTAGGAAAGTCTTTACTTAAAGGTAAAATATTTTCTAAAGTTTTAGAACAACCATCAATCATGCAGAAAAATTGAGAAGGTTGTTTAAACGTCCAACTTGACTACCTCTGTAGAAGCCAATTATTAGCGAGCAAACCACGTCTCACAAAGCACCGCTTTGAGTAAACAGAGGCCAATTTGACCAGAGGCTTCAGAAAGAGAGGTCAGTGCCGGTCGCCGCTTTCACGCTGGAGATGTAGGCTCAAGACTACAACTCAGCGAGAAATAGAGCTATTGTAAAGGCCACTCGTCAGCTCTGCAGCACCTCCATTATATTGTTAGTGCCTCACTTGAGTCAAAGTGTTGGAGACTGTGCGCAGTACCACAGGCTCCAACTGACCCCATTCCAGTTCGTACGAGTATCCAAAGAATAGACGAAGTTTCTATGATGCACAAGAGAGTTCCCTCCACATCTAAACTCGTCTGGGGGCGCTCGAGGGCACGAGCCAGTTACTGAGGAGCAGGATCAAGCAGGTCGTCAGTCCATCTATTTCCGTTGGCGCCCATTGCATACAAACCTCCCATTTTCTGCTCGATAAATTGTTCATCCTTCACTTCTACTCCATTAAAAATTTCGAATTTTACTGAAAGACTGGCAAGCCATCGGAACCAATTATGTGCATTCATTTGTGAAAAAATAGCGGTCCGCTGCTGTGTGCAACGCTGGAGGATTGTGGGCACTCAAATACATTCTGATGAAGTGAGGGAGGGTCGCGAAATTTTTACAACTTATCACTTTTTTTATGTGCATAATAGAGCATTGAATGTTTTGAATTTTATTGGTTTGTCCTAATCTTTGAATTTTCTATACGCTAGAATCGAAGAAGCTGTCCATTGTGTTTTCGTGACAACATGAAACGAAAATGCAAGAATTCAGGTGAAACAACATTGATAGATTCAATGAACAAATATGATCCAAAATAACTCTTTTCTTAAAGCAGAAGTAGGTGTCCACTTGTCCTTACGAATAATATAAAAAAATTTACATTATGAGTTTATGGTCTACAATTCTTCTATAATGCGATACTTTTTGCGTTAACACGTAACAATTATTCCAAGTTTACATTGACGCTTCAATTCCACGGGTGATGTTTAGTGGCAAAGCCTCAGGCTATTTTTCCGAGACTATTTTACTTCTTATCTAAAGTTTCAATTCCTCAGCAGTGAGCTGCCTGCGCGAAGCTTAGACTAGACAGGCAGTACGGTTCTCTCAGCGCGAGACTCAGCGAAGCGAAGCGTAAGCGCCCTCTTATGGGAGGGGATTTTTTTATAAGTTTTGGGTGCATTGGTCTGTCTTGGAGTCCAGGAACCATTCCTGTTCGACCGACCTACATTGCATGGGGCGCAGCTTTTGGCTTGACCGACACCAATATTATTAATTCTAAACTCGGGTGGACGGCATGCAAAAAATTAGGAAACAAACTACTTAGAGCACGCAAGGAATGGTCGATGAAGGGTCCTGCAGATGTGTACCTGCTTAAGGAGGGATTAAAAATACACTGATATAAATCTTGACAACTACTTAAGAATGATATAGCTCTTCGATAGAACTATCGGCATTAGGCACCTAAAAGCTTTATTGTGCACTTCATCAGCTGCACAGATCACGCACTCGCAGAAATAAATGGCGAGCATAAATATCTTTCTAGGATTGTGTAGCAGGCCAATAAGAGGTAGGATCACCTTTTATAGGAGTCTATAAAGATAAAAACGCAGCAGACACCAGACCATTAGGTTTTCTATCAATCCACATGAACATAAAACAAAGCTTTTCAGTCCCTCACATCCCATCTAGAGCCACGGGGCGGTGGTGCCGTTGGACACAAGCCTCCTTTCAGAACAAGTTTCCCACTGTGCAACATCGTGTCTACTAAAACTTACACGCATTCGATTTTAGTCATTTGGCTGAACTGCAGCCGCAGAGAGGGGAATGCCTCGATTGGTTTTGAGAAAACAGAGCAGTAGAATAGGAAGCAGGCACCTGGGGGCAAAGGCGCGAAGTCACTTGGTCATCGAGGCACGATTGCTCCACGCGCAGTTGTTGCACAGCGTGGTAGAAAAAACATGATGTGTTTGTGATTAATCCTGAGTACTTCTGCAGCAAAGAAATATGAAGAAATAATTGCATTTCTCTATAGGTCATTTAAAGAGTTATTATACTACTATCAGATAGTGCAAACGAAAGTTATAACGATCCATCTCCTGAGAAGAATTTATTGACGCACTTCTTCAAGATCCCTCCACTCTCTTTGCGATATGTACGATCTGACTGAATCTGAAGTTAATCTACTTATTTCGTACGGAGAGTCATAGAGCACAATGAAGTATCAACTACAACTGCACTCCTAGGGTAATTCGAAAGTACTAGATTGGCGTTTAGAATAGCGCTATTTTTTTATAAGTTTCAGAATGAAACTTATGTTGGAAACATTTCTTTAAGAGTTGCAGGAGGCAATGAGATTATTTGGCAAGTTTAACGGTAAGAGGAAGTTTGACATTTTAGACATGAAAATGTGCTTGATAAACTCGTGCCCACATGTATTACAACATTGAAAATTCAGAAAATATAAATTTAGAAAGACCCATTTTAGATTCTACACTTTGCCTGCAGCGGATTTAAAATTCTTCTTCGACGGCCACGTGCTAAACACTATTTTTTGTTAAAAACCTTGGACATTTAAAAAATATAGTTTTCCAAGCAGTTATATTTCTTATCAGAGTGCAAACTAGTTGTGATTCTCGGGACCATTTGGAAAGGAATGAAGCACATCATTCTCTGTCATGCTGTGAATTCCGGACAAGACTTCCGAGCGACAGCAGGAACGTAAGCGGAATCTAGAAAAAAATGCGTTCATTTCTGTGTGAGATTAAAGTTCTACCAAGGACAAGAAATTCTATTGAATAAATTAATTCATAAGAGCTGCAGACTTTCAAGCAGCTAACTACAACTTCATATAATAAAATATGCTATTTAAATGCAAGGCTATGTTTAAATTAGAGGAAGTAACAGTAGCATAGCACCAAAGAGAACAAAGACGCTTATAGCTGTAAGCATAACTGCAATTCTACGAAGAAAGAGAGAGAGAGAGACAGAGAGACAGAGGGACGAAGGGAGGGAGGGAGGGAGAGAGACAGAGGGAGGAAGGGAGGGAGAGAGACAGCGCTGCTTTCCTCCAGTGCACTAAATGCTAAGATAAACTGAGTTTTGTGTGCCCACAGCGCTTGCGGCGCTTGACGGTGCTGGGGCTTCCAGGCGTGAGCGAGGTGACACTGGCGGTTCTCAATCTGTTTTTAATCCATTTTCTACATGAAGATCGCTGCAGCGGTTCTCAACAGTCATTCATTCAATGCACCCGGTTTCAATCAACGGTTTTGAATCCAGCTCCCATTGCTGTAAGCATTTCTTCACTCTTGTTATATCATAGGAGGTTCTTACGAGAAGAATTTAAAAGCGGTCTGATTCGCGTCAGAATGAGAACAATAAATGACGACACTAATACACTGTCTGTATCACATCAACATCAATCCGTCAGTTTGTCTT
>VCRD01000632.1:1855-77113 GCA_006783055.1 Trinorchestia longiramus | reverse complement strand
GACCATGAGTGTAGACCATGAGTGCAGACCAAGATGAGATCACGATTGAAGAAGTGACCTAACTAGCGGTTGGAATGAGGTCTACATCCCAACAACGTCAATACATAAAAAGTTTGAAGAAAATCACATGAATTACGAAAGTGCGTGTGAACTATCATGAACTTTATTATTAGCATGAAGACTATATTCACGTGTTAATAATTTGTTTTTAAAACCTAGGAAAATGAAAAATACTAATTCAATGTGCATTTTTTGAATGATTCATGCGTGAATACATTACTAAAATATGAGCTAAAATTTTAATAACAACCTAAAAAGAAGAATAAATTAAAGAAAACTCTCCGTAAGTTAGATTCATCGAAATCAAACTGAAAATATCGGTACAAGTTCTTCTACAACTCAAAAAAAACATGAAGCGAAGATAAGCTGCACAAAACCCCGAGAATTGCAGCCAGCGTCAGCACCTCACGCTCGAGTTATTGTGTTGCTGCTAACAGAGGCACTTGAGGTGACACTGCAATAGAAGCTGCAGACCTTGTGTTGTCAGCAAATTATGTTCAGCGGAGAGCAAATCGCCTGACTTGTCTCCTTAAAACATGTTAACAAAGTCCGTAACCTTTCGTATTGCTGAGGTTTACGGTTGAACTACTAGTGGATTTGCACGTGAAAAAATTCAGGAGTTCTTTATTGACTCTTTTCGTTTGATTTGCCAGTGGACGCGGGCTTTGCTAAAGAATTTCCTCATTGAAAAATGTGCTTTTGGTACATTCTTCTTGACAGTCTTATCTTGTTATTTAGCAGACAATTTTTTCTTATTTAAATTCTTAAGAGCGTCACAGAAAGACGGACGGACTAACCAACCAACTAACCAAAATTATTATATAGTAGGATAATACAGAAGTTACGTACGCACGTTTCCTCATGATAGGGCAATACTCAATTTAGTTCTTCTAAAATAAATGAAGCGTTGCATGAACTCAAACAGGTTTATTAACGTTTGTCACTGCAACGCATCTTGCAACTCTACTTAATATCAAGTGATAGCATGCAACACGACAAAATACAACATGACTTTTTCAGTCACTTAACAATTTGATGAATCCGATGTCCAGACAAAACGACTTTGAAGGCATCGATCAAGCTTGTGTGGGGAGCCGTTACACAACTTCTGAGCGAACAACTTTCTCATGTCAAATCACATTAAATTATGATGCAACCATGGGCTCCTTAAGATAAAATACAGGTCAACTAATACCTCCAACGAAGCTCGTATTGTAAGTTGTTTTGTAGAAACAAAAGCAGTGCAGGCAGGATGTTGGTACGTTGTGATCTCAGAATAAATAATAGTATAGAGCTATGGTACATTTTCCATCACTTATCAGGCAACATGAACATCAATATGAACATAATAGCAGACCCTCGGTATGTTATTTATATGGGTGAAAGGTGAGTGCTGAATATAAGAAGGATTTCCACTATAAGTACAGCATGAAGACCACCATCCTTCATGAACTAAGCTCGTGCTAGGACGATGCTGTTGATAATGGCATGTACGCGCGCCCAGTATTTTCTTTTAATTGAACTGGTCAGTTTTCTAACATGGTGTTAGGAAACAAATTTGGTATCATTAGCGGTAATTTCAACATTTTACCGGAATAAAAACTATGTCCAGTGAATGGAGAAATAAACTAGTCGTTCATGGTTTTTTCTTTTGGCTATTCATAATATAATGTTTTATGCTCATTTTCGAAGACAGGTTTCTTTGGAGTGAAACGCAGGTGCTCTGCTAGAAATCTTCAGCAGTCTCACAGAAACTCCCAGCGCCGGCAGCAGCGGAATAGTTGTCCGACGTATACATATGTAGAACGGCAACACAAACACCAGTATAAATGTGGTGTCTAATAAGAACTCAACGGCCAGAACCAGAATGTTTGTTGTTCCCATTAAAAGTTTGAGCGGCGTTCTAAAAGATTTTTTGCATATAACATGAGGAGACGAAGAACGAAGTCAGTAAATAAAGTGTAAATAGCTGAATCAACAGCCGGTAGTAGAAGTACTTTTGGGTTGCTGGGGGAAGAGAGAGGCGCAAACTTTAAGTCATGGCTTTGTTTTTTACAAACATTAAATTCTTTGCAATGTGTTGTGATGGCATGGGTTGTTTAGGGCCTTCGTCCAACAGAGGTAATTTGAATACACGTGAATTAACTAACGAACGTACGACTTGACTTTCTAATTACGATAGTACAGACTAAAACCTAAATACTTGAAGACAATATTGAACCAAAATTTGGAGTTAAGTGAAACCCAGCAGCGTGAGGAGTTCAACGTTCACTGCTGCAGGCGGCTGACAGGCGTCATTACGACGCCTTGACGCAACAAGGATTATATCATGCAAGTTTAATTAATGCTATTCAGTTGCATCTGCTGCTTTGTCACGGGTAAGAACATTTCTGCCAGTATTCGGCTAAGACCAAATTCTAGTAAAAAGCTGATCATATCTAGCAAAACATTGTCTCCTAGCTTCACTGGTTTTTACACGCTAGCGTGGAAAGTTCGTTAATATTATTAGTTTGGGAGAGGAAGATGAGAAAGACGAAATAAATTGATGGAAGAGTTCGAATGATCAAACTCTTTTCAACGCGGTTGTTGTTCAGCTCCCATCACCTTCAGAGCTGGAAATGTTTTAATAAGCTAGACAATAACTCGTGGTCTACAAATGCCACTCGAGACTGCACTACGATCTTATTCAGAATTATAACTTAGCCTTAGGTTTCTACATTAGCTTCATAATATCTTTGTCTTATCTCTGCTGAAAACCTGTTAAGTGAATGTCGTAAAGTTACGGGCGGAGAAAGTGGCAGAGACAAATGGTAAAATACATCGCTGGATATTTTCAACAGTAATTTTTTCCATGCACATTTTTATTACGATATAATGCACTAAGTGTATTGGTTACACACTTATGTCCAAAATGACTTTGTTTTTTAATCAAGAGAGAAAACCATCATGAATGTATTTAAATATGGATTCTAGAATAATTTCTGAAATAATCGTGGCTCATGCTAAACAGCGATATAAACATTGGAATTTATCTTAGTTGTTGGTGCTTCTACTTCTGTTTGGGGATGATATGTCTGATCAAAATGTTTACTTTAGTGCAATAACTCAGACGCTACTCTGCTGATTGTGGCGAACAATAGACAGAAATGATTCGGTGAGTGCGTCTATCATCAGCGACGTCTATCACTGGCTGTGTCTAATCATCGCGCAGACGCGAGTCCTGGGTAATGGTAGTCCGTGCAAGGCTGAGGTTGCCCTCGAGCCAAGTCCACCAGCACCTTCGTCTCGCAACCCAAGAGCTGTCAGTCGTGTCCATGCCCCGAAGGAGCCTTTGACGAACGTCACAGCAGTACAACAGTCAAATATTCCTACTATATCCTAGTCGAATTTCACTCGGTGGTGTCCAAACCGAAAGAAAGTGAGCACTTAGAATTCTGATCGAACGAATGTGTTTTCAGTTACTGATAAACTGATCGATCGATGGATGGCAAATGTTCGATGTGTTTACCTTCAAGAGTGAGCCCAGCGTGGCACTCGACAGGGAAGTTCGACAGCGTTCTGGGGGCCAAGGCAGACACTGACCGCTGTTCTACGATCATACACAGAAGCCAAACAGCCATATCTCTGGAACTTATTACAGATACAACCCACTTTATCGCCCGAAACGAATTTTTACCAGCTAAAATAATGAAAATTTAGAATTTTATGAAAAAAGTTAAGTTCGAGCTAGCAATTGTATTGTATTTTTACGCAAGAGTTCCTTGAGTAATAACGGGGTAATGGACATGAGTCTGGTTAGATCAGTTAATGATCAGTAGGAGTTGGTGCTCTGAGCGTGCGCTGCTAACAAATTGCACTCAACGTCCGTTAATTTGAGGCACTCAAAGTTATCATTTTATTCTGTTTTTTTTTGGGAATAGCACCCGATAATAAATGAGTCAAAGAACGTGATTTGCTTCCAGCAAAGCTATTGCGTACCAAATTTGATCCAATTTTGTTTGAAAAGCGAAATAGCATTGCAGTTTTATCGTAATGTGGAAATTACAAACGTTTTGTACTGCAAGAGAACAGGTGAAAAATACCGGACCACCGCAAGTATAAATTGTGATCTTCAGCTACATACTGTGTACACTCCAGTTCGTTTAATTTACTCACCAGCTCCTAGACTAGCAGAAATAAGCACAAAAAAATATTTCCATACAAAAATTGCTTAGCCTCTTCTCGATGCATCCAGCAATTTGGTATCCTTAAACTTACCTTGTGGACTTATTTAGGGCTACAGCGGTATATGAATTAACCTGGAAGAAAGGATCATGAAGGAATGAAATCATTTGAAGCAATGTGAGTTAATCGCATCATACATTTTGGAACAAAACAAAGTAGAGAACATATCGTGGGATACACGGAGGGAAGGAAATAAATATTTTGGGCACTTAGAATCCTACAAAAGACGTGAGAGCACACGATTATGTGCAGATGTGTTCTATGTCTTGTGTCCAGGTAATTGGAACACGTAACTTTAAAAGAACGTAAACAAAGTTATTAATGAAGTATAATTGTTACTTGTAGGTACGAACGATTAAAGAAATTGAAATAATAAATTAGGCACAGAGCGCTAAATAGGGAACCAGCCGTTGAGACAGAAGTAGATGACTAGTCGGGAGAGTTTGGGCACGTTACCAAGTATGTACATGTGCAGAAGTTGCACAACTCACGGACAAGTATGTACATGCGCAGAGGTTGCACAACTCACGGACAAGTATGTACATGTGCAGAAGTTGCACAACTCACGGACAAGTATGTACATGTGCGGGAGTTGCACAACTCACGGACAAGTATGTACATGTGCTACGTACCTCAACACCATTCCACATGTAGTGAGGAGCAGCCTCGTGATGGGGGTTGTTCATCTGCTCTGCCATGAAGCTCATCCAGTGCATGAGGTTCTGGGGGGTCTGGTGTTGGGAGGAGTTCGCTCCCCCATTCACTCCCCCATCGATGATGCCCGGGCCTCCCCCACACCCCACCACTCCTCCTCCCTTGTGCTGAACACCCTCTGACGACGGCCACACCAGCGCCGCCTGCAACAGAGAACCACCTGTTAGCACCAGCTGGTCAGGAGCTGGTGGTCATGTTAAGTGCTGCCACGAGGAGGTGGTGAGTGGTAAGCATGACGATACGAGTGTTATGTGTTGCTCGTGAGATATTAATGGTGAGCTACTGAATACGAGATGCTAATATTGAGCTGTTGATTATGAGGTGATGGTATAGTATTGATTGTGAGGTGATGGTGATGATTCGGTTGTAAATTATTAGTGAATGTGTTGGTATTGTGGTGTTCCTAGCGAGGCGGCGTGATGGTGATGATGACATAGCCGTATGATGGTCGTGAAAATCTTATGGAGTAGTAGTGGTATGATGGTAACAGCAATGTTAATTTTGATATCAACTTACAAGATGTTAATAAGGATGCTATGAAGTAACACTCAGTCAAAAATGACTCTGACGATCTTAGAACACACAAATTATATTCAAAAAACATAGAGTGTTCATCCCTAACACACTCACTCATGTAACAATTTTTCTCATAATATTAATAGTTTTTATTGCATATACAAACTGTATTCAAAATTAGAATGGAATTAATCATACAGAAGTAATTTGCTTTAGACACATTCATTTTCCTGATCATATTTTGAGATCCATTATTAGCGCAGGCTGCTCCGTAGTGTGCATGAAAGCACAAGATTTACTATAATAACAATTCTTCCTCTAAAATCAACTGATCAAGTTGGCAAGTTAGAGGTCATTAGGAAAGGAATAATTTGAGAACTACACATACATTAATAGGAAAATGCATGTATTTCAGTAAAATTTACCGTAACATCTGCGCTTCGAAAGCTGGTCGATTTTGCTAGCTAAATTAGGGAAAAATAAATTAAATTATGAAGTTCCAGAACAAGAGCACAAGAAGCACAAAAAGCTCTTCGTAAATACACTAACGCAAAAGCGTAGCGGTGAAATTATTCTCGAATTGTAAAAATTGCCTCAATTTTTCAACTTTAGATACTGAATAGGTGTGACTTAAAAATGCATTTAAAAAAAATTCATACGATCTCTGTAAGAAAAAACAGCTGTAAAGCCAATACAGGTTGCATAGGCCTGGAGGCTTGAGTGCCAAATTACTTTTTTTATGAATGTATACGAGGCTATAAACTTCATTCTATATCTGACTTCTTCCATGCACAATATTTATGTAGAAAGTTGCGAAATCAACCTATAATCGAGTGGAAACTGCCGAACATATATTTTTTAAATCTAAAACATAGTGTAAAATGCGTCACATAGCCTTAGCCTCTCATGGATGGTGCACGGTAGATGAATCATTTCAAAGCAGAGGTTTAATTTTTTACTTGTATTCGAGGCTTCATTCAAAAATAACTTACAGTGTAATGCATGAACACGAACACGAGGTGAGCAGTCGAAACAGGCACCACACATGAGAAAGTAGGGAACAGTTTGGTAACAGTGACACCCATCAGCTCCACATATTTCTGAAACTTTGCAAGGCGTTCAGTGACATCAACAACTCATCCGAAATACTTCTGATAATGAAGCTCACTTTGATCTTCAACAGATACGACTTCCATCCTGAGTAGTAGAACACTGTCATCAATGAATAATTTAGTGTTTTAGAGAGATTAACTTTTCATGAGGTAAATTCTGTCTTCGAGAAGAGCACGAGAGGTCGAGGAACTGACGAGCTACCATTTTACTACTCTTGACTGCGCGTTTTCCTTTTAGTGCGTATTTTTTGCAGACGATCCAACTGCTTCTAGTGACAACGTGTGATGTTTTCAAGCTCTTGCTGAGTAGCTTTGATGAAGAAGTAAAGACTATGAGGGTTTCTTGGACTTGATGATACACTATTAACAACTGTACGGTTAATTAAAGGAGAGTTATGAAGCTGTTGTGCTCGAGGTGCACGCTTGGTAGGAACCATCACGAGGGTCTCGGAAGGCCACATAAAAAGCAGCCGCATAATCCTTGCTGTGTCACATAGCCTTTACTAAGTCGACGCTTCATGTGGCCATAGCATACAGATCCGTACTGAACTTTCCAAACGGGAAGCAATTCATTCATTTTTGAATCATACTCTACACAACAGATTTCTTGTATACCTAGTAGAACTACGGTAAAAAATTCTTGCAAGCAGGAAAAATTTTAGATAGATGAGTCGATCAAACTCAAATATTTTATGTTACTAGAAGTGAAAATATTTTCTTCAGAAACTGCAAACATGATTGCAAGCAAGACAGTTAATTGGAAATTTAGTACGTCAGAATGAGAGATGAGTGGTTGGCGTGAGACAAACAGGAAGACGGCAAGCGGTGTGATGGCAAACGAATTTTTGCGAAAATAAAATTCGAACAAAGACTTTAATGAAGTTTAGGTAAAGGATTAAAACACATATGTAGACGTATAACTGGTCTAGGAGATGTCGTTACTAGCTCCTGGGACTTGACACCTTTTGTATTCTCCTCAGTATACAATTGTCGATTAATATCTAACTTGAGAAATTTGACATGCAAGCAACGAACTGTTGATTCATTTGATATAAAAGCGAAGAGCCTTTAATTTGGGGGCATGAACTTGCACTGATTGTGTTCCTATGAAGGACAATCTGCCAGCGAATGATGATCGTTTTCACAGACTAAACTCCAGGGCGACATAAGCCATGCCTGGCCATCTCTATTTCGGGCTGAATTTGAACTAAATAAGGTAAACAAACAAATTATGAGTCAAATGTAGCTATTAGTTAAAACCAATTTATGTAATAGAGATAAAACTAAAATTTTCTCAAGCAGTTCAAAATATGAAATTGGCTCCGTAATAAATCTGTAACAAAAATATTGGGTGCCACAAGAACGACAAGTGCGCCGGGTGAAGGGTACAAAGAATGTGCCATTCAAAGGGAACGCTTGTCTATTGTTATTGTTGAAAGGGTCAAAGTGTAACAAAAGTTTTTGCCTGTCACTCAATACACTGTAAGTTCCTAATCAATGCTCAACAATGCTAACAATAAAAAGCTAGCCGTGAAAATTTCCAATGCTGAAAATAATGGCAAAAGTTCGTCGTTCCACACAAACAATGATAGTTTTTTTGCGCTTCTCTCTGTGCCCTGAGCGCAAGAATTCAGCGTACAAAACTAAATAATTGAGTTATCGAAGCAGAAAATTGTTCATATTTTGAAAGCACTTAGAGTGAGTTTTGGAGTGTTTTAGAAGCAGGTCTGAATAAGAGTTGTCAAGGGAGAACAGTCAACTGGAGTTTACGATCAATTTAACGTGGAGATTTTTGTGTAAATTACATTCTTGAACATTCTTTGCGGACAAATGTAGCCGTCCTTGTGTGTGTGTGTTCACAACTCAGTGGGATTTCTAGGATAACTCAATTAAAAGTTATGAAAAATTTTTCCTAATCTGGAGAACACCAAATTTTTCTAGAGTTATTTCCTAATTTAGAAATTAGTTAGCGAATGGTAAACACGATCCAAAGTATGAATATCACAAAACAATATAAAAACTACGCAATAATCTGAATACTTCACTTAAAATTTGATACATATCAACATTACGGGCAGTGAAATTTACCCGCAAGACAATAGGGTTTTGCTCCCAACAAGTTTGGAAGAAATTTCTCCAAGAAGATAGGCAGAAGACAACACTAAAAGTAGGGCATAGACCAATGTGGCACACTTATATGGGTAGTCGAGACAAAAATACATGACTGTGAGGGAGTAGAGCGATTATAAAAGATTCAAGTTCATCTTTCGACCGATTTCCCTCACGGTACGAAACGAGACATCGAATATCTGTGATCAAAAAAGCAGTGTATTATAATGGCGTAACACTTCTATACTATTTGAGAATATGCTTCAGCAGCAAGGCTTATTTCACTGTAAAAATACACTCATAATTTCCTGCTCCAAAAAACACTGAAGTTTAAAGATGTTATAAGAGAGTCTCAAGTAGAAAAGAAGAAAGGGGAAATTAATTATTGACAATGATATATATTAAATTTGAAATCATTTAAGCTCATTTAAGATTAAGCAATCGCGTGTACGTTTTTCTTGAATATAATTCCTGGTTTGGATATCAAAATTATAAAGAATTTTAGCTCATGCAGTTTAGTCAGCCTATCTTGAGTGAATTATAACATGATTATACCTTATTGTAGTAGCACGAACAGTCTCACATGAATAAATTCAATGAATTTCCCCTCCATATTCAAAGTGGGCAATTGCTGGTCTGGTAGGCATGCTCCGTTTTGTATTAAATATGACTGCAAATTGCGAACAAAAAAGAATCGTGTGAACCGTTCTAAAATATTATTATAAAAGTTGCAAGATCAGAACCCCCGTAGTTGAGAGTCACAAATTTTGCTATGGAAATGATAGGCTTCACACAAGGTTATTCGTCGCTCAAGAATCGGGCCCAGCAGGAGGCCTACAGCGGGCTCGATTTTATTATATAAGTTACACAATGAAGGGCTCTCCAGGACACACGTTATTTGTTGGTGCGTCGATCAGAATTTGAATATAATTCATTCGAATACTCATAGCGGCATAATTATGAATACACTGCAATGAATAAATAGAGTATTAATTAAACGAACATGAATAAAAATAATTAGTTTTTGTTTAATTTGTCGAAGGACGCTACTCAGTAATGTTGCTTCTTTTATGTTGCCATAGACCAGACATTCAGTGCCAGTATGAAACATCAGAGGTAATTCTCAAGAAATAGTTCTATAATACCTTGATAAGCACAAACGAAAAAACTGCAGTGAGAACTGAAACTGATAGGCATTAAATTACCGTGCTTGTAATTCACTCATATTCATCAGGAATAGATTGAACAATCGGTGATGCTGACATCACAGTAAGAACATGGATGAACTTTAAAACTATTGTTAACTTCGATGATTGCAAAAGCTCACATCAAAGTCGCAGAAAATGTCAGCAAAGTATAGCGTTTTGCAAAAATCAATCGAAAGAGTATTTTTGTTTGCCTAAAATCTACAAAGATTCTGAAACATTTTCACGATATTTGTGCAGACTTTTCAAAGAAAATATTTCGAATCGTCGGTACAAACGACCAAGAATTTTGTTCTAAGTCAATTGAGAAGAGAATGATATGCTTGAAGTCTTTTCTTGACTTCGTACGCATGCTGCTTCTTGAACGAGGTGCCTGAGGCATGCTACCGTTCTTTGAAGATTAATCAAGGAGAGTGGAGTCCAAGTCTGTTAGACTGATCAGAAATTGAAGAAACATGCTTTAAAACTGCCGGTCAACGAGTCAAAATGATACGTCAAACGAAAATCTTTCACTGAGAAAATGCGAAGGCAAACCGTAAGAAATGCATTCAGAAATATTACTTCGGTTTCCAAAGCAATGCTTGCTGTGCTATGACTTTGATATTTTGAATTTGATTGCTATAATTGTAATATAAAGTCAACACAGAAACGAACACAACGATGAAGATTTTATTTCCCCGAGACATTGTCTCTCTTAACAAAACAAGACGATGCACAAAAGTTATATAAAACGTGATTCTTGCACGCAATTGATTCGAGTGACTTGAACCTCAAAGAGAATCATACTTTTTACACGATACGACAATAATAATTACTTAATATGAAATTAATATTACTAATTAAGTGAGTATTTGCCTGGTGCAAATTATCAGAGGTTAAACTTAGAACGTCGGTTAGCGAGCGACTTGAATGGAGGGCTTCTTCTAACCTATGGAATTATTATACAGAATAAAATTATTATTGTATAAGGAAACCAATTATTATTGTATAAGGAAATAGAAACGAACTGTTTGGTCCATTCCCATTCAATGATCTACAGACATAATTAATATAGAAACGTTCATTATGCAAGTAATACGAATAATTACACAAACGTAATAATGGTTATAGTAGCTCAAGCATTAGTTCAAATAACAATAACGGAATTCATATGATAATGATATCGTTGTAATGATAATATTACTATTATTAGGAATAGGATTATAATAATTGCGACAATATTATTAAAACAATAGTAGAATATTACCATTATTAAGAATAGGAATATAATGATTGCGAGAATATTATTAAAACAATAGTAGAATAGAATAGAATGTGACAACAGGAACGAGCCGTTTGGTCCCTTCTTGGGCTGCTACCCAAGTCCGATGCCGTCTACTAGTAATAACATTATACATACTACGGACATTAACTAAAATAACAATGGTAATAGTTGTAGTACATAAATAATACATAAAGAAATCTTAATAATACATCATGGCTGAAGAGGACACAGAAAATTAACACAAACACCACAGCAACGACAGAGCTGTGGTCAGATGGAACTTTTGGACAACGTCAATGAAATTGATCTCCTCAAACCCACTTTTTGTATGAGGCTGCCACTGTCAGTGTATGCACTCAGGTAGGTTTACTCGACTTCGCCAGGCGTGAGGATTTGTGCACCCGTTTTGCTAATTATGCTAAAACGCATAAGTACGCTAAAGCGCAGAAGTACGCTAAAGTGCGTAAATATGCTAAGCACGTAAGTACTTCCATAAGAGGAAAATCTGGTAGATACGCGTCTAAGTTCAGCTTTACGCGGTCTGAACTGGTCGCTAAGATGGGCAAGTTTGTTGGAGTGTTGAGTGCTTGGATAACGTACACACAATTCCCACACTTCCTGTCCTGGGAATGATGAAGGGGCGGAAAGAGTAAATACAGCCGTTTCCATTAATTGGGAAGCCATTATGACCGCAAATTGAAGGCTCGGAATCAATGAGACGAGATTGATGTCCTTCGTCAGTCACATTACGCTTGATTGTTTGCTTTGTTGTCACGGAGGCAAACGAAAACTATCCTTAACATCGCTGCGTAACGTCCTTCGACAAATTAAACAAAAACTAATTAATTTTATTCATGTTCGTTTAATTAATGCTCTATTTATTGATTGCAGTATCAAGAAGCCCCATCGTCTCATCAGAACACAAAAAGTTGTGAAGAAAACTGCACACGATAAGGACGTAAAAGGCGCATGCAGGTTTAGAATTTGTAGAAAAACTGGAGCATGAGGTAAAAAAGTCGACGGAGTAAATGGCCTGTGTGTAGAGCCCTCGTGTTTTAAAATTATTGCATGAAGGCGTACATAAAAAATACTAACAACAACTGTACGTTACTTTGTTGGGTACGGTGAAGGTGCTTGGAGATTTTACACAGGCGACTGTTACTAAGTGGTACTACACAACTCGACTTACTTTTTATACCATTTGCAATAGTAAATAACTCACTTTATGATATTCTACCTATAACTTCAACATGCCAAACATTCGAGAAACTGGAATGCAAAGTCAGAGGGCGAAGGAGGAAGTGTAATTGGAATGTATGGCGACCGGAATGCAAAGCAGCCGGTTGTATGCAACCGTGAATGTACGGCCTGCGCTGGCGAGAAAAGAAGCAAGCAATATCTGAAGGTCATCACGAAGCAGCAGCCTGTACAGTTATGCCTGACATTGTCATCAGACTCTTTCCACAGGCCTTCATGAGCGATGGTGACATCAGAGCTGCGTTGCGAAGCTGCCAACTCGACTTAGAAACGAAGACATCTTAGCAGCCATCGCTTGAACATCGGATGGGGGGAGGCGGCAGTGACAGAAAATATTCGTAGTATGTGCATAACTAATGTTGTACAATGCATCAAAATGAGGTATGATAAGTAGAGTGTAAACTTGCTGCCCAGAACTAATGGTACATCTGTCACCGTGTTGACGTAAAATACTGAAGCATATCATTAGGATATTTTAGATAATAAATAAAACTGAAAGAATGCGGGTTCAAACTGAAGAACAGCTGCAAAATTGATACTGCCTGAAGTGATGGGAATGAGAGGCTCAATTTTTCACTAGATTTTCAGGTCACATATCCTAAATAAAAAAACACGCACAGCCAATGCAGTAGATTGGAATGGTGGCTACATTGATAAGAGTGAACTGTTAATTTTACACGTACGAATTAATATTGGGAGTTAAAATAAATCAACTTTAGAGCTTCGGGGCAGCCAGTGACCCATAATAAATAGTTATTGTGTGCATAAGTTTTCTGAATTTAGGACAGAAAAATGCATGGAAAACAAAACTCTAGCACGATAAAAGATTCAAAACTCAACGGAGTATGAAACATATTGATGTATGCTGAAATATTTAATATAAAAATAGAAATAACAATTTAGCAGTTGAAATTTACCTTAAAAATATATGATAATTGAACGTCAGGAATGAACATCCTTGAAAAGCCCGTGTTTAACGTCAAACGTGTATCAAATCTTTGACAATGAAGAAATTAATATCGACATCAAAAACCGATCATTTTGTTCTGTAGGGAAGCACGTTTCCCCAACAATTCTGATTTATGGAACCCAAAAAATATTTGGAAAAATATTCCGCATAACATGAATTGATCTTAAAAATCTTCGTCAACGAGCATCAGATTTTCATTTTCACCGATTGTATCCTTATGAAACTTTTATTTTGATTAAAATAAGCTGCTCGAAGCACAACCACTCAGAGGTAATGTACTCGCTCCCCTCTACTTTGGCGGCATGTTAGCAGTTTCAGGACAGTATGTACATCGCATTCTACATCTGGAATGACACGAAGCATTTTACTTGACTGGGGAGCTACTTATGAAACTTTTATTTTGATTAAAATAAGCTGCTGGAAGCACAACCATAAGGTTTGGAAAAAAAACAGATGCAAAACATTAACTCAGAGGTAATGATTGGAAGAACGGGATCAACACTAAACAACCATGGTGCATCAAAAAAATAGCCCTCTATCGAATGTCAATTTATGGAACCTTGTTTTTCTTCCTCCGTACAAACATTTCCATGAATCAGAACCGCGTCAAGACTTGCAAACTTCACGCAAACGTTCGCACGTTTAGCATCGGAACTGCCTTCGCAACATGCGGAGCATCAACTCTTCATTGTAGAATATCTGAGATACAAATGAACTCTGCTCCTTACCATTTACTTCAACAGTTTAGTTTACCCCCTGTAATCGTACAATACTTGGAGCAGATCCAAATATTGTACGGAGCAGATCCCAGTATTGATGCTCCTTTTTTTGCCCAGCAATACGTAGAGCACATTTTCAAAAAGCGGGCGCCCTGTTCGACGCAGAGTCCAACTCACTCACATCTAGGAAGTCTGAAGCCGAATGCTTCTGTGACATGTTGAAAATCACGAAATGAAAAGCTTTTAATCTTGCTATTCGCAATTTATTCCGCTAAGCGGCATTGTTTATATAAACATGAATTTACGCACAGTATACGGTTGTCGATGCTTTAAAAAAAGAGTTCAAAAATAATCATGATTGACTTTAGCTTGTTTCTGGTATACAGACCAATGTTCGAAAATTAGGAAGGCTACCAATCCATTAATGAAGCACATATCGTGTAGAGGAACCGGTTTACATAACGGCGGATACAAACCACTGGTCTAGAGCGAGAGACGGAGGTCGAGGGTCTATCAGGACGCAGGTTGTCTCTATATTAATTACACTGTACGGAAATGCGCGACTCTAATGAGGATGAATAAGGGGGAAATGTAGCTCATTACTGTCTTTCCCATTTACAATCCAATTACTAGGGCAGCCCTCGTCTTATTAAGAACAGGAAGCACGTGATGGCGTTAGTGTAAACACAAGTGTACAAACTTACAGCCCCTGGTTGCCTTTCTGATTGGGGTGGAATTTTGTGCCGGAGGGTGGATGGGTGGATAGATATTGTGCAGCACTTGAGGATGAACTTTATTGGGTGGAACAATGTATGGATATCTTAGAATGCCTGAAGAGTACAAAAGTGAAGTATGCAGAAACAACATCTCTTCAGGATATTCAATAATTATCGTTGCAAATTTTAGAGCCCATGTTTATTAGACAAAGGTATACAAATACAGCATAAAAGAAAATAGCAGTTAAATATGTAATAGGTGAAAGTGAACTCATTTCAACCAGTATGCCCTCCGTCTCCGTAGGTAACAAGTGCCTAGAGCAGTGGTTCCCAACCTTTTTGTGATCAAGTACCACTTGGAGATACAGTCGCCGTGTACCACCTTGTTCCAGAGAAACTAAATTCGATCAGATATCACTTTATTCCATAACATAAATAATAAAATAAAAATTGTTCATGACCCCGAAAGTGTTCGCGTGCCACCTGAAAAGCCCTCGCGTACCACTAGTGGTACGCGTACCACAGGTTGGGAACCACTGGCCTAGAGAATGACCTGCACGAGTTACGATCTCTTTTTGAGGGATTTTGTACCATTCCCTTTTGATCTTTGACTTCAGTGCCTAAAAATTTGGGTGATGTGTCTTTGAAACCTCATACTCCAACCACATGCTGTAATCAATAGGAATCTGGTCCGACGACGAAGGAGGCTATTTCTCCTTCGAAATGAAGTTGAGAACATTAAATACTAACCACTCGTGTATTTTCTTAGCTCCATGTGAGGATGAAGGGTGTAGCGGAAATGACCACCAGGGTTTGTTGAAAATATTTTTAGCCAAAGGCAACAATGATTCTGCAAAAATATCGTTGCAGTAATTTTGTTGATTAAATTTAATTCCTTCTTTCATAAAATTATTACTTTACAATACTCATTCTATTCTCGATGGACTTGCTCCAATTTCAGTAACTGCGGCTCTACCCATCACTGACGCCGCTCTTTGTCTTCAAGTGATTACTCAGATGTCAATCTCATCAGTCCCAGACCAAAATCGATCATTTTGTGCGTTAAATTTTTGCCTGGTATAAATTTTTTTCCATCACTGGACATGAAGTTCGGTAGCGTGCCTTCTTAGATACAAGAGAAAAGGGTTTCAGCTATTGCAAAATGTTTGTCCAGAGTTTTTGCAGATAACAGCTGTTTATTTTCATGTTGGTAAGGAAAAGTCTTTAAGTTTTTTAAAGAGAATGGTGAACATGGCAACGCTGCATATTGTCCTGTCTATTGCAAGATTTCTGATGGATCTCTTTGGATCTCTTCTAAGCTTCTCTCTGGTGGATTTGACTAGTATTGAGGTTCTGTCAATTCGAGGACGATCTTGTCCAAGTCTATTCTTTGGTTGTCCAGTATTTTTGAATCGCTTCTACGTTCTCCAGACGAGCATTCTGTTATGTTTAAAGGCTTTAGCAAGATCTGTTGGAGATTTTCCCGCCTTATGTAATTCTAAAATGGCTACGTCTTTCTGTTGATGCCTAAATTTTTAGGCATTGCATTAATATTGTACATGGAATTCACAGGATATCTTGCGTCACTTCCGCTTCAAAAATTACCAGTAAAAAAAGTTCTTGTCTGCTTAACCTCTCTGCCTTTTATTGCGTTACGCTGCGCTATGTCCCCTGCAGTGTACAAATCTTACAAGCATGACAAATACAACACTACATGAAGGTATGTCTCCTGAGTTACAGTACTGTGCAGCAACCGCCATATCAGCAGGAGCCGCCATGTCAGCAGGAGCCGCCATATCAGCAGGAGCCGCCATATCAGCAGGAGCCGCCATATCATGAGCAGGAAGTGCAGAAAAAACAGGAAGGCGAATGTAATGAAGTACGAGTCTACCGTACGATTTTCCATTATATTTATTAATTATACGCTCTCCACGCTGCTGGCTCCTAGTCTCAGTTTACGCTCTCCTAGCAGCACGCTGCTGGCTCCTAGTCTCAGTATACGCTCTCCTAGCAGCACGCTGCTGGCTCCTAGTCTAAGTAACGGAATCAATGTCCGCACATCATAAAAAAATCATTGAAGAAACTCATGTGTATTCCAGTAGAAATATAAATAAAAAATTTAAGTAACCATTATCATAGAATCATAGAGTGCGATAAAATTAAGAAAGGCATGGTACTGAAAGATTAATAATTACGATGGAATCATATGGAATGCTGTTGCGGTTGAGCGAAAAAATGTTGGCTCTAAATTTCTAATTGTTCTATTTCAGTTGAAGAAATCAAAAGGAGCGAAGCCCAAACCGCACTTCCTATAACTAAATCTTCAGTTCAAGTGTTGTTGTAATAAGACCTTGACATGTTGACCAGAAGTTTGATCGCCGTTTTGCAATCCCAAATTTCCCTTAAAAATTAACCTAAATTGTTGCTGAACTCAATGGCACAATGATTTATTAACGGTCGTCAGCGGCAGTCTTCAGTAATATATTTTACCACATTCGATAAATTTTATACGAAAAAAAATCAATATGGAAAACGCATGAATGCCACTCATAGATAGGCTACTATGACATCATTCATTTATTTGTTGTATTCAAATTAATAGTTTATATGAAGGCCAAGTTTAAAATGTATCCATTAAACATGTAGATAAAAACAAACTAGCTATCGCAGCTCAAGTTCGGCATCGGAAAATTGGGCCCCATGGAGACTATTTGCATACAATTGAATTGAGGACATGCAAGCGCCAGGTCTTGTCCTTGTCCATCAGACGTTGTACTGCCTGCAGGAGGAATAAAAATGTAACAGGGCTTGCTTTGGCATCCATGCACCCGCGCTTGTGCTCGGCATCACGATCAGGACGGCGCTTCATGCTAGACAAGTGAGAGCACGGACCAATTATAAATTTTACTCTTTCACTCCCATGGCCTCACAGATACATGTGAGAAGTTGAGGAGTCTTGCAATGTCAATGTTATTTTGATTTTATTGCAAAAGAAGTAACAATAGCCGGCAATCGCAAGCATTATCCCATTTTTGTTTCATTCCCAAAATTAGCTGTGAAAATTTTGTTTTCATACTGTTGGAGACAAATTGGAACTAAAAATAACAGTATTTTCTGTTTTTGAAATCATTTGAAATTCAGTGCGTACACATATCCTGAGTTGATGGTGATTGGCCTTCACATAATTCATCATGTGATCTTGAAACTGAACGTGCGCACCTACAAGCCGATAGAAGTAAAGTCTGTTTCATGAGATACACAACATGAGCAATAAAATTTCCTTAATTTGTGGTCTTCACACCTCGTGTAATCAATTAAGTTGCGAACTCATTCACGCACAGGTTTGAATAAATTTCTATTTCTCGAGATCACGAAGCAAATGTCGGTTCACCTTTCTAAGAATTGGCATCAAAGTACAAAGATTTCAAAGATATATTTGGGTAACTTGAATGAGGGTCAGAATAACTTATCGTTCATGCACAATGGAGGCTGAGAGAGTTTCACTCGAGTTGGTCCCTCATCACTATGCGTTACATGAATTCAATTGGTTTTTCTCTTGATTTGCGCGACCCTTACGACGTTGCAATATGGAAGTGCGTGCACTTGCCATACACGCAGTGGGGCACATACCTACAAAGCGTGAAATGAATTCGAAAGCCAATAGGTTCATTAAAGTCTGGACTGCCTCTGACCCCGTGATCGGGAGGCCGATAAGACCGTCCTGGGCCGTCGCCGACTGTCCGTATATTTCGCAACCATTGTTGTCGGCGGCGCTGGGAAATCGTATTCGTTTTTCTTCTCTGATGAATGGTCTCGACCAAGAGAATGAAAGGAAAATTTGTTTGAAAAAAGAGGAAGATTCATACGTGCGCAATTCTCTTGGGCAATTAGCAAAATATGGGGTCCCAGAGCTTAGCTCATTTTTTCTTCAGCCTCTAAAGGTTACTCAACACTCGCTTAAACTGAGTAGAATTAGAAAACCCCCTTCATCTCGAGGGTGGTCATAACTTACCACAAGTAGGAGAAAACAAAGCCCCGACTTTGGATGAGGGCGTGACAACCGTAAATTACGCAGCCAGTTGCAATGCTGCTTGGACACGGTCAATCGAAGGCGCTTTGTTACCTGCAGTAGAGCTGTAGTTCTGCATCATGAAAGAATTTAGAGCATTTTAAGGGTCATAAATATGAAAGGACTAGGCGAGCTCAACTCAGCAAGGGAACACCCTGACAACTTCCATTAGGGCTTACCCCGAGGATCAGCTGTGTCCAGGACGGCTTAAAATATCGACTTCTGCACAACTCGTTGTTCTTGCCGTGCTGCCTCACTCGAGTCATGCTGCTATGATTGCACTTGCGCGAGTCATATCTTTATCTAAGTACTCAAAGGCTTTTTTATGCGATCTGAAGCTGTTACTTGCCCTTTGAATGCACATCTAATGATGGTGACATTAAGCCTCCACGTACCTGAGCGCCCAGAACACGACGATACACTCGCGTACCTACGTTGTAGCTACAAATTAAAGCCCCTGACTTGCAACTTTGGCCGAGACACTATTTCCGTACTTAATAAAAGAAAACCATGTTGAGAGCCAAATGTTGAAACATACATGGACGAGGTCGAGAAAATATTTCTAACGAAGATGAAGTAGAGACAGCATCATGGAGTACTTAGCATTCATCAAACGCTTTACACGGGCAGATGAGGACTGTAATCCACCGACGGGAAAGTCCGGGTCTCTGTATGCAGATGTGAAGATTGGCGTACTGGCTGAGAAGTCTGTAGTAAAATCGCTGTAAAACTCAACTAGGTTGACTTGTCCAGTTCCTTCTCATGTACATCCATGCAAGTGTCTTAGACTAAATGGTCGTCGTATAAACTGGTTTTCTGAGCGGAATACGATATGATACACTGTAAAATAAACCGAAAAAATACAAGAGAGATCGTTGAAAATTATTTTCTACATTATGTAGAAAAATAAAAAAGAATGAAACGACACTAAATCAACCTGAATATTAATGAAAACTTTTGGCTCAGCAATATAAGTCTTCGTATGTTGAATGTTCTCAAAAAGAAGAATCAAATTCACTAAAGTCGACCTTAATTATTAGTAAAAATGCACGGTTTAAGGGCATAAACAAGTTTAAAAGTCAGTTCATGATGTATCTGACTACGCTGAGTACATCTTACACGCCTCGTTTTCTCGCACTGAAGCAGTTGCAGGTCTCCTCAAGTCCAAATTACCGTCATTATTTGTTCTGGAGGAACCATTCCAGCCAGTCTGGTATTTCAGGTCTACTTTGATCGCCTCATAATTCGGCACCTCGTGAATTTCCACCTTGAGAATTTGAGAATACAAATGACATGGTATAAGAGCACAGAACAGCACAGGACTGTACAGCCTGCACGGTACAGCGTCTCCTGCACGGTACAGCGTTTCCTGCACGATACAGCGTTACCTGTACGGTACAGCGTCTCCTGCACGGTACAGCATCTCCTGCACAGTACATCGTCTCCTGCACGGTACAGCGTCTCCTGCACGGTACAGCTTCCCCAGCATGGTACAGCTTTACCTGCACGGTACAGCGTTACCTACACGGTACAGCGTTACCTGCACGGTACAGCATCCCCTGCACAGTACAGCTTATCCCTGCACGGTATTGAGGGGTCCCCCGTGCCTGGCTGTATGCAGAGTATATGGAGTATATGCTAATTGAAACTTAGCTGAAGTGGGCGTAGTCGAATGTTAGCAAATTGGTCCCTGCTGTCAGGGAGTGCATAACACTGAAGAGTTTAATTTTGCAATCGGTCTGTCGGAGAACGTGGCGCTTGCACGTACTGCATTACGAGTAAATCCTTTACATGCAATAATTCATTTTTGTTCGGAGTTGCCGTAGGGAGTTACAAGAATAAAATTCAATAATAGTGACACAAAGCAATAGTCTGATTCTCTGCTGTTCAAACAGTCAAAATTTTCGCATTAGGAATATTTTCATTTACGTGAAAGGATTTTAGATGAGGAATTCTGAGTGAATTTGAAAGTATCTGGTAGGAGTTAAACGACTATTCGACAAGTTAGCCAGAAGTAAAAGAAGTATCTACACACTTCAGACTCCCTACTTGCAAAAGCCAGACTTAAATTCGAATCGTGACGTACCACCGTGTCCTCAGACCAGCACACACCACACAGGCCCAAGCTCGCCGCCCTTGATACGAGGCGTAACTTGGTCTCAATTAGAACAAGATCCACTGACTCCACAGCAGGGCTCGTCTCGAGTCCTGAGTTCCGGGCTTGAGGCTGACTTTCCAAATCCAATTAGGATCAGAACCTCGTTCATTTAAGTGGTGAGCAATCCCACCTGTCAAGCGTTAGATGTAAGTTTGGTTCCAAGTGCGATCTGCAAGAGGAAGTTGAAAGGCAAAACAATTTTCTTTTTCCTTATGTTACCTTGATGAAGCGTACGATGGAAGTGCGTATGCATTTTCAGTGAGAATACATGCAAATGCTTCACAAATGCCACGTTGTTCTACCTGAAATTTGTTTGAATAAATTATTAATGCGAGAACGTGGTTAACAATTAACACGTTGAGTGCGATTGTCTAGCCGGTGCAAATCTTTACTTTGTACACACAGTCACTAGAAAGCTTTGAAAAAATTACAGAACCTAACCTGAGCGACCCACCGGTGGGTCGTATCGCACTTAACGTGTTAAACGTATGCAATAAATTTTAATGGGCAGTCTTTTGAAATTATATGATGCGAGCCGAGTAACAGTGCACCAGGGGAAATAGCAAAAATTTTACTACAAAATAGGAATTAGCTTTCATTTTTTCACATCAAACTAAAATTAGAATGGATTACGAGTGCCATATATTATCATCAAAGAACAAGTATCTCAATGTCAAGTAAGTTACTTGCATGAAAAAAAGAAGATGCTAGGAACAGTCGAAATCTTTCATGCGATAAAGAACTTTCAAGTCCCAAAGATCCCTCAATGGCTCAAGTCCCAAAGGTCCCTCAACGCCTCAAGTCCAAAAAGTCCCTCAATGATTCAAGTCCCAAAGGTCCCTCAACGCCTTAAGTCCCAAAGGTCTCTCAACGCCTCAAGTCCCAAAGGTCTCTCAACGCCTCAAGTCCCAAAGGTCTCTCAACGCCTCAAGTCCCAAAGGTCTCTCAACGCCTCAAGTCCTAAAGGTCTCTCAACGCCTCCAGTCCCAAAGGTTCCTCAGTGCATCAAGTCCCAAAGGTCTCTCAACGCCTCAAGTCCTAAAGGTCTCTCAACGCATCAAGTCCTAAAGGTCTCTCAACGCCTCAAGTCCTAAAGGTCTCTCAACGCCTCAAGTCCTAAAGGTCTCTCAGCGCCTCAAGTCCTAAAGGTCTCTCAACGCCTCAAGTCCTAAAGGTCTCTCAGCGCCTCAAGTCCTAAAGGTCTCTCAACGCCTCAAGTCCTAAAGGTCTCTCAACGCTTGAAGGCGCCAAGGATTCCTCAAACCTCGCGATGCAAAAAATTCCGAGATACTAAGGGGCTGAATGCGCTCTATTACTGAAACACGATTTCATAACAAATTGCTATGAACTTTGCAGAGGATTATTGCTTCAATTCACTGAAAGTAAAATTTCACCCCCACGGTACATATATACGAATTTACGGAAAAATGAATATTTTATAGGCTTCTACTGATCTTTTGCCCGTGATAATCAATGATCAGTTGAACAGAAGAACATTGGATTTGGACTACATCGCAGACCTTTACTCACTTCTTTTTGAACTAGAAATTTTTACGTATTAAGCGTCTTCATTTCCATCCTGCACGGGCGATGACCACAGACAGCGTCAGTAACGGCTCGAGTCCTGGCTGCCTCTTTGAACTGTATTACGATTCTGGTTCTCGGTCGTAGGCACTAGTTTCCATTGATTTACTATGCTGTGCCAGACTTTTTTGTTCATGCTGATCCTCCCTGCTTGTTTATTTCTTTGAAAGTGAACTTTCTTTCCTCCTTAACCTTTCCGGGACTGCCCTCGTATCTCCTTCTATGGTTATCGTATCTGATCCGTTACATTAATGTATTGTATTAATTAGTCATGACATACGAGGATATCCCGTTACATTAATTTATGGCATTAATTAGTAATGACATACAAGGATATTCCAGTAACATCATTTAATAATTATGTACGACGATATCTCTAGATCACTAGCATGACCAATGAATTTGTTTTACATGTCTCTAGACTCTCCAATATTTTTCCAGGGTGAATTACAGTTCTCATGTAAAACATTTAATGGCAGACAGAATTTTCAATGGGGTTTAATGGAGTTGTCCAGATTTTTCCTTTTATTGAATTACCACCTTGCAATGAAGTAATGTATCATTGGAAGCACAATCTTGAAATTGTAAATAAAATTATAGTTCACTCATACTTTCAGCTACGTAATACAACCAAGGGAATCAAAAAGATACGCACATGCTGATACTTCTTTGCAATTTTTAAACAAGATCAACATAAATTTTTTATTCGGATCAGGTTGTCTCAATTTTATATCCGTCTTGTATGGTAGCAAACACATTGCTGCTATGAGATTTTGCATACACAAACAAACCTCATTAGATCTTTTCTAAAATCTTCTATTTCTTCAAGCGCAGCAAAACTCTTAGTCTCAATGTATATGATATAATGTTACAGGTCATGAATCCATCTAGTTTATCATAAATTTTGAATATATGGTACAAAATGATAGTGTTGAAATCAAACCAGACGTATTTAAAACTTGATATGAACGCTTGATTCTGTATGAAGTACACATAGCTATACGTTGGCTCAAAAGTTTGACTTCAAACTAGGCGAGGAACGCGAGTCGAAAAGGAAGAGTTGGTCTTAGAGAAGGCGCCGGCTATTAGAACAATGCACGGGCAGGCTTTCCAAACCACAGACCAAATGCCGCAATAAATTCTCACTCCAACTGATGCTGACCCTACGGTGGGTTACTTGTGACATACTGAAGAAATTCACATAAATTAAATTTTTTTGTTAAGACTTCGACAGCCGAAGGACTATAATACTTACTGCAGTTATGAAAATATATTATTTTATTTCTGTAGTGATTCCTTACGTAAGAAAACGCAATTAAGAAACTGATGTAGCGTGTGTGCATTTCTCTGTATTTGTTATACAATTTATCGGAGCTTAACGTGAACAGCAAAGAAACTCAAGATCCACATTTAAACGAGTCACAACTGGCATCGGAGTCTTTCTTCCACAAATTACAGGGATATCAAGTGGTCCAGATGATTTCGTACTAAAAAATAGTAAATGCTATCACTCCTGCTCAGTGAAGCCCATGTCCTAAAATATGAGTGATTCATCAAACACGTCCCTCACACGAAGTTGCATCGCTAGCAAACATTCAGCAGCTGAGGAGAAGCGCATTCAGCTTTTACTAATTACTGCTACGACAACGATGTAATTAAGTTCGGGAATGCTGAATTGAAGTAAGGCCTCGAAATTAAAGATGATGAACGAGCAGATCATGTCCAGAGCCAGTTACGTCATGACACTCAGTTTGGTTAATTTTGATTGATTATCACTTGATATTGAACTGTTGAAGGGTAAATAACGCGAGCACGTGATTAATTTGTTTTGATAAGAATAACGGCGACGATATAGAGCAGCTGCAATTAGCTGTGTGGTCTACCTCTGAAGACCACGCTGGTACAGCGCGTGCAATCATTTTCTGAAGCCCCAAAATAGATTCTAACTTGCCTGGAACACTCCAGAACAATGGAAATTAGTACTTCTGTGTTAGCGGTTGTCGTAAATCTGAAACATATGATTTGAATTTTACTAAGGTAGTAATTTTAAACTTAACTGCACAATTTTTTTTCGTAATTTAATTATGGAGACCTGGAGCTCAGTCTTCACTTTTTTGATTTAACATTTTATTAGTTTTTCTAGGTCTGACATCAGCAGGTTTATTTGTGAGGCTGACGTACGTAGTCGCAGATTTGCTTCATGCTTGACGCAGGACGCAAGCTGAGAGCATCACGGCGTCTTCCAGCGCTGGGGAGAACAGCAATGCAACCACGTCTTCCCAGCGCTGGGGAGAACAGCAATGCAACCACGTCTTCCCAGCGCTGGGGAGAACAGAATTGCAACCACGTCTTCCCAGCGCTGGGAGAACAGCAATGCAACCACGTCTTCCCAGCGCTGGGGAGAACAGCAATACAACCACGTCTTCCTAGCGCTGGGGAGAACAGCAATGCAACCACGTCTTCCTAGCGCGGAGGGAAAGAGAATTTTATAGAATAAATAAAAAATTATTCAAAAAACAATAATTATTAAATATAATAATATGCGGTAAAGAAGAACCTTGGATAAATGTATATCTTAACACCATGTTGAATCATTTTATGTACGTTTTGTAAGACATATAATAGGTATTAACTTAGGTCACCCAGTAACAAGGTTTTGGCCAGAAAGTTTTAGGGATTATTTCTGTGTAAATTTAGTCCGAAAATAAGCGTACGTTCGTCGGATTCATTATAAAAATTTTCATCACTTCTTTGAACTGGTCTAGCACATATTTAATAAAAAGCGTTAAATTCACGTCGTAATTTACAACAATATTTCATAATCCTTCTAATTCCTCTCAAGCAATTTTATTGTTCATATTTCCATCTGTCTGAAAGAAAACACTAAAATAGAACTAATGAATAGTTTATATATGATTTGCACGTTCAGCTCTGTTGCTCAGCAAGAAGGAGTCTCACAAATTTTTAAAAATTCAATGAAAAGCTAAAATTTGAAGTCTCAAGTAGCATCCACGATACTGCAAATATAAGTCCAACAAATTTAATATTGAAATGTGTTACTGTATTTATCCAAGCCTTGACCATATGGTCAGCTTTTTTCATTCGTAAAATGAAGGACTGATAGCATTGACGTATGTAAGAATTCTGGAGCTGATAAAATATAGAAACATCAGCACAGCTGTCATTGCAACACGAATGATACGTCACATAAGCAGGAAGTGTCACTGACTATTTAGTGAAACTGCAGCATTTTGGGAAAGGCTTTTGTATATACGAATGACAAATTTATTGATCTGTATTATCATTAACGAGAATACTATCCTTCGCTACTGAAGTCAACACAATTCTAGCACTTTAACAAACTTCAGAAAAAATGTCGAGTTCCACCAGATGAACACTGGAGGGTAATACACATTTTGCTCATTAATTTAGTCTTTCCATTTTAACGCTCTTCTTCCAAGCCAACAGCTTGGCATTTCTCTTGGCAGGAACAAGATCGTCTCATTGCAGTCTGTTTTAGAGCAGATAACTTGCCTTGCTTCAAGTCTCTTGCAGAGCGATCTCAAACTGCTCAGAATGCAGCTGTAATGATGAAAGTGCGTTACAGCTTTTTATATTATCAATAAGCTTGCAGTTATGGGCACGGTGCCACAAGAGGGACAATGGTCATGAAGGATTGCTCAATTTAGAGACACTAAGCTCGACGTAAGCTGCGCAGGTGCAAACAAGCCTGCGTTAACTTCATTGATTCTATTACAGAGATCAGAGGAGGACGCATCAAATTTTTCTGGGAGTTTCATTATCTCAAGATTAACGTCGTTCCAAAGAGACGCAGACAATGAGGGTCGAGTGACACAGCAATTGTGGCACACCTCACCGCCGATGTTGGCCCGTGGATAAAGCAGTGATTTTTTTAATGCATTTTAACTAGCCCAGGATTTCTGAGAACGGTAATTGTTTATTTTTGAAGTTGCTCTGAAACTGGTTTTAAATTATGTGTAATTGTTGAAGCTAGCAAATTTAGCAACCTGTGCGTGCCGCCAAAAGAGCCTGAGTTGTCGGACTAAAGCTCCCGAATAAGCGGCTTAAGTCCTCATTACCTCCGCGCCAATGCACAGCGCAAAGTTAACAGCATTACAGTTTAGGCTCCTCAAGAAATGCTCCAAGTTCATCTCGCTCGTAAAGTTCGGGCCTGAATTTTTTTCCCGTTTGTTTTACCGAAACTATTGTACGTTGCATTGTGTTTTAAAAAAATTAGTTACTAATTCGTTTGGTACGTCACACAGAACGTCTAAATGATAACGAGCGGGAATGTTTATTTCTTGAATACTCTAAAAATATTAAAATAAAATACCATTGAAAAAACTCCCTCTTCTAAAAAAGACGAAAAAATTTACACATGTCGAGCATAGGACTTTGAAACAAAGTTGCCTAAATAACACTAGCCCAGTCTACTGACGTCAAAACAGCAAAAAAAATACACCAAGAGACAACTGATGAACCCCATGATAATTGTTCGAAACGGGTATAAGTTTCAAAATAAGCAAAGATGTTAAAATTCTTATATCGGAAAAAATATTGTATATTCTTCCCAAAATTTTGCAAGCTCGTTAAAAATCTTATGAGATTGATCAGCGCATCTCAGAACCTGGAATGTTCAGAGGTAGCTGAAATGTTACCAGCTCGGCAACTCCTCACTAAGGCTCAGCTACCAGACAAAGTAGAGTACGTTGAGTCATTCTAACATACTTATTGCACATTGTGAACAAAATAAAGTAAATCCGGGAGACATAGCAAGTTTATTTTTAAAACAAAGATATACATTGATGTTAAAATATGTAAATGCGACAAATTTCAAATACAGTAGGTCATAAAAACATCTTTGCACACGAGTGCGAAGATTTATTTAATTATTTTTTCAGACTGGTTATCATAGTGTAAGAACAGTTAACTTTTCTTTTTCCTTTTCTTCAGGCTTAAGAATTTCATAGTCCTTGTCTATCTTGAAAATTTCCTTTTTGAAATATTAACATTTACGATCAAAATTTACACCCATTTTATCTCGTTACTTTAATATCTACTAACCAGTGCTTGTATTATTATTTTTAAAACTACGGGGTCAATTTTCTGCATCAATTTGTGTTGAGCACCAGTTCATTAGTCTAACTATTTAAAGTTTACGAAAACATGTTTTACACGCTTGCCATTTAGAGTATCAATTGCATCTTGATACACTGGATTGAAATTTTACTTTCAAAATGCAAATGTTGTCAATGAAAGTTCTGTAGTCAGTTGAAGTTGTGTTGAAAATAAAAACAGCTTTTCTGTATTGCTCTAGTCCCAAATATTGTTTGGTATCAATATTACTCTCCTCAATAGTCGCCTCGTCTATATTTTGATGATTAAACTCTGTTTTCAAGAGAAAAACTTCAGTCTGCAAGTATTATTTTATTACGTTCAGTCCCCTAAATGTTGTTTTACAAAGTTCAGTCGCTCTAATATCATTTTTAAACATCACTTCTAAAGACGCACTACTTTAAACTTCATCAGTTCGTTTGAAGAAAGCTTGATGCTGATATAAATATGGTACATAAATGATGTTATAGATACGCTTGGCATAAATGATGTAATATACTTACAAGAGTAGCATAAAATTAACTGTTATATAGCCAGTAATTTTGACGAAGGAAATCTTAGCAAGCACAGAAACCCTTCCCTGCAACAAGTAAGAGACTGAGTACTGGACAAGCTCATTTAGATTCTCTAAAAAATAGCGCAAGTACTCACAGCTTTGTATTGGAGGTTATTTTAGACAACTCATACGTGATTGATTTAAGTAATTTCTTCAGTCTTCGGAAAAATCATGTAACATGAATTTTTAAGTAAACGAAGACAAAAAAATAATGATTGAGACACCTGAATGAGGCCTAATGCATCGACTGTTGTGTTAAATATTCCTTATTTAAATTCTGGTAGTCTCGACCCACAGAACCGGCGGTGAAAATTTGAGTGGAAGCTCAATGCCCGACCGCATCAAATATCTGAGGAGTCTTGATTGCAGTGCGATGTACGATAAAATAAATTCTTTACGTCACACTGGACAGGTTTATTTCAGAAAATAAACGCCCATTTCAAGGTCGAAGTTACTTCTGGGCCAAATAAATAAGTGGTCGAGACTTTATAGGCACCTCAATAATTTAACGAAGCGTTTTATGACCCAAATTAAAGGCTCTTAACTGGATGCCGAGTAGAATTATTCAAAGAACTGAACTCCTTTGAATTAGCTCAAAAGCACAGCTACAGGAGGTCGTTCCAATGAAGAGGTAAGGTGTTGCTGGGGCTAAAAAAACTGTTCCCTCGACCCGAGCGGCCTACTCTTTGTGCAGGTTCTCTTTGTTGAATGTTGTTGAGTTCTTTCTTGATCACTGTTGCTTTCCACCCGATTCCCGGTCATGCTGATGAATGAGGCCTACCCTTCTGCGCCGTATGTGCGCGCGGTATTTTGGAGGGCTATCAAAAACCCACTCATTTGCATTAAGCATTCCAGTTGCTAAGCTTCTAAGCCTATAGACATTCCTCTGGCATAGGCCGGTGCTGTGTTCCTGCACACTGGGAATGTTGGAACGAGAATGAAGCGTTTCAATACGGCGTACCGGCAACAAAAGAAGATAAAGCAGGTTCTGGAGATACGCCATTGCTGCTGCAAGGGTAGACTGGAGGGATGTGTTTGATGTTTTAGATGGTCTTTGCTTTAATTGTTGTTCAGACTGGAAGTTGAATGCTTGCGAGAATAATATGCATGGGTATTCGAGCAGCGGAATGTTAGCAAGCAATATCCAATTGTATCACATTCAGACCTGCCTAAGGAAAGCAGGCAAACGACCGACTCTTTCACTTGAGTTTTAACCGTTGAAGAGAAATATATGTTAAAGGATAGAATCGAAACTGTTTAACAGCCACTCGCTGTGGAGAAATATATGCTGAAGGATTGGATAGCAGCTGTTTAACAGCTGTTGAGGAGTAATATAGTTAAAGGGTAGGATAGCAACTATTTAACAGTTTGAGAAAGTTCGTTACTATTGAAAAAGAAAGACTAAAAACAAAGTGCTCTGCATGTTGAGTTGCTACTTGTACAAGATGACATTGTAGAACAGTTCACTGTACTTAATAACATCCCTGCTCACAAATGACGAATCTGGAAAGTTAGAAAAGAGCGCTGATAACTGCGTGTTTCTCCAGCACCCATAACCGCTACTGCAAGACTAGCAGTACAGTACAGTTAACTTCAGTCTGGTTTTTAATTGGGCCAATAATTTCTTCAGCTTTCCTTTCGATCTGAGCACGATATCAGGATCTCAGGTGATGAACTTCTCTCTCAACATCGTTCTCGAGCAACGGCTGTACGAAGAGTTTTATTTTTAAACATTCTTTTATCCCAACGGGCTGAAACTTTAAATGGGCCTGAGTTAGGGCATGGGGCTTTAAAAACAAATGTTCTGAGAGAATAGAGCAGAACTTTTGAAGCAACATTTACGCAAGGCCAGTCAGGCAAATCGTAGAGAAAAACGTGAAAGGAAAACTTGTTTCAGAAGCAGCTTTCGTGATCACTGATACTATACATGTGCATTGGCGCTTGCACGTTCGGGATATAAACGATTTCGCTTCCAGGAATTTATGACACAGGCGCTCCTTAGGATTAATAAAGCAGTCATTGTGGAGAAAACTGTGGTTGGTTGGGATTTTGGACTAAACCCGGATACAGGTTTGGGCACAAGGCCTAACTATAGCGTCAATACATGAAATCCGCACCCTGACCAGCTGCAGGAGTTAACATTAATAGCAAGTAAGGCTGCGGCATGTCGCGATTTAAAACCGGCTACGGGTTTGGACAGTAGGGCGGGCGTGCAGCTGGGCATGGCATAGCTGCTCCACACTCTTGTTAAGAGTTCTGCTCATGCAACTGAGATCCAAGAGGACAGTTCGCCGGACCGCAAAGCGTAGAGGACTGGAACGGTGAGCGTTTTGTTGGGACAGGTTGTGAGGGAACTGCAAGGCATCCCAGAACCTGTCCTTCATAGATATCAATGTTCAACCAACCTTAAATGCTCTGTCAGGTATTGTGCAGTACGTATAAAACCTGTGTGAGCACATTCTCCGCTGTAAAAATCAATAGGACCGTCGTTTTGTCAACCAGTATTAAACCTGAGTGTGCACTTTCTAACAAATAGGACAAGAATTTCATCCTTTTAAAAATTAAATTGATGGCTTCAGCACACATAGTTATCGTTGAGGTTTTAACAGAAAGGCCCTTTAACGGAAAACTACATCAACTACCTATAAAGCCGTACAGTCTTGTCCCATGCAAACCCGTCTAAGAACATTTAAACACATTTCCTAAATTCTTGAGCATGCTCGTAACCGTTAGAGATTTTTGTATGTCAGCGAAGAGATAGTTTAATTCATAAATTAATGGAGAAAATGAATTTATGAAAATGGAAATTCTACCAAAATTGACGAACAAAAAACTGCATTCTGACAGCACATTAACGACTCCAGCTCGCCACAGGATGCCCCTCATCAACTCTGCTGCTGAATATATACGCATCAATATACTCATACATGCTATTACTCTCATCACGGATCAATCAACTTCAATCATAAGTAAATCAATTTAAACAAGCGAGAGTTACGGGACTCAGGGGGGCGTGTACAGGTGTGTGTGTGTACAAGCATGCGTGTACAGGCGAGCGTGTACAGGCGTGCGTGTGCATGCGAGCGTTTACAGGTGTGCGTGTACAGGCATGCGTGTACATGCGAGCGCGTACAAGCGAGCGTGTACAGGCGTGCGTGTACAGGGGGCGTATACAGGCGTGCGTGTGCAGGGTGCGTGTACAGGCGAGCGTGTACATGCGAGCGTGTACAGGCGTGCGTGTACAGGGGGGCGTATACAGGCGTGCGTGTGCAGGGTGCGTGTACTTGCGAGCTTGTACAGGCGAGCGTGTACAGGCATGCGTGTACATGCGAGCGTGTACAGGCATGCGTGTACAGGCATGCATGTACATGCGAGCGTGTACAGGCGAGCGTGTACATGCGAGCGCGTACAGGCGAGCGTGTACAGGCGAGGACGTGGATCACATTCTAGTAACACGCAGTCTATAGAACCTCTCCTTCAAATGAATTTGTTCTTCAGTTTCTGAAAGTCAAATTCTGATATAAAGTTCTTCAGCAGGAAACGAGCTGTAGAGAAATTATTCCAGAAAGTCTGCACAATAATCGCTGTTTCATGCTATCGTTGTGCTGTTGCATTGCTTTGGTGATGGATACGCTCTTGAAGGCGTCCGCTAGCACGTGTGAACATGGTTTACAGTCACTCAGGCATCGGTGAAACAAGTTCAATGATTGCAAATGAAGCAATAATACAAGCCAGATCAGTGGGAATAAATATTCAATATATGTATGTGCATAGCGTAATTTTCTTACTGTTATTACAAAGGCATTCTTCCTTAATTTTTAAAGTGTTGCATGTATTCATGCATCTGCTCTTGACGCCTGCAAAAGATCCTGAAGTACAGTCTCTGAAGCGTCTCAACATGAGTGATGCCCCATGTTGATGCTGGCATCTCGATCAGTTAAGCCAATAAAGTGCATTCACTGGACGCAGTCAACGAGAACGCTCAAGTTAGCCTTTGTTTACCTCGAGATCGTCGCTCATGAGATGCTTGTATTGATTTAACGACCGCAGGCATGCACGCGGCGATGACACAGCGCTTGCTACCTTTTGTTCAACAAACAGGCCTACTCGTGCAGGAGAATTACTGCTCAGGGCCTATGCTGTGCCTGCCACAATGCATCGTAGGCCAGCCTACACCAGCGCATGCATGCGCACGCGGAAACAATGCTCTACAATGACACAGTCGCAAGCACGCGCTGTGACTTTAAAGGCACATCTGCATAGGCGCCTGCTTGATTTTAAAGCCACAGTTGTGATAGTCGTGAGAGGCAAGCATAAATAATTCCGGCGTGAAGTGCATTGTTAGAAGCGGGAGTGATCAGCGAGAGCAACACGCGCTATGACTTTGTGTCACCGTCAGCAGCAAGTTGTTTAGGAGTATTTGGACTTTGTGTCACCGTCAGCAGCAAGTTGTTAGGAGTATTTGGACTTTGTGTCACCGTCAGCAGCAAGTTGTTTAGGAGTATTTGGACTTTGTGTCACCGTCAGCAGCAAGTTGTTTAGGAGTATTTAGACTTTGTGTCACAGTGAGGAAGAACTCATCGAATAATTTTGAGTCGCTGCTGGACTCCAGTTTTATTTTACGAGAAAGAGTAAGACGTCAAAACTCATGCACACCAATCACAGAGCGATTAATGCACTTAATCTTTCAATTTTAAAATTAAGGTCCAACAGAATTTCATTCAGCAAAAACTAATTTCTTTGGATAAAATCAGGAGACGAGACAAAACTGAGCTAAAAAATGCTCTTCAACGATAAAAATTAAGGAGGGGCTAAATCCTGGTACATATTTTCAAATCAATTTTAAAACAATTGTTTTGCAAGTATTACACAATGTTTTTTATGAAAAATAATTATCAAGCTAAAGCCTGTTCTACTCCTCGTCGGAGTGTCAGAGTTCTGAAGTCGAAATTGAATAATTGCTGGAAAAAATAACCATTGAAAGTAGTTCGTGCGGCCATTAAAGACTTTCCTAAAATACCTCGAAAAGTAGTGAGGCAAAAGAGAACCATTTTGAATGTTTTTTCTGTAGTTGTAGATTAGTAAAAACTTACTATTTGTTAAAGTTAGATCTTGAAATAAATGTCTTTTCTTCAAGAAAATACTTGTATTTGTTTTGTAGGAGTCTTTATGTTTCACCCTGCATTTTAAGTGATATCGAAAAAACAACATATTCATAATACAATTTCTTCATGAGGAAACAGCAATAAACATCCGCCAAGAGAGCTGCCTATGTACACTTATTTTCCCAAATGCGCGATTGAACGCTCAATTAACATACGTGAGCACATGCATATGTGGAGCACATTGCCACATTCAGGAGGTGATTCATCACCACACAACGCAATTTTGTCTCAACACTTGCACCAGGCGCTGTTTAGTGTCAGTGATATGATCAGGACGTCAGCGCCTGCATATATCCACGCCTCAATAAAATTAGTTTCAATGATCCAAATGAATACAACTACGGAAGCGAGATCATTCCCTAATTAGAAAATGACAGAGTTTTTTAGAGGCGCATCATGCGATGGCAGTCAAACCCTGTCATGACATCCTCGTGGAATTAATGGACGTGCTTCCGACGTGTCATGAACCAGAGCCCAGCATATGACTTACGGCTTTGTTGTCATCGCAAAATATGGCGTTACTGAGAAAACAAAGAAAAAATAGATTAATTTCCGGTTATCCGGTAGTAGATGAGCTACATCAGAGAACTCGATGATGGAACGAATTTTGATTATGCAAAGGATGAGAGTTCTGCTGAGGAATATGAGACATGAAATATACGGAACAAGTTTTTTTTAATATTCTGAATGTAATACCTAATGGGAACCACAGTAATCAGTTTAGTGAGCATTTGAAAGGCAGAAATCAATACTAATTTTATTGATACGTATAAAACTGTTTACATCCACAAAATTTAAATGAAGCAAATATTTCTTAAGGGTTGTAGATATTTTTAGGAACTCAGAAATATTACTTTAACGAATCATTCAAGATTTGCGGTTGGCAAATATTTTTAAATTTTTCGTCGTCTCTTACGGTATTCGAAAAGAGAAGCATATTCTTAAGAGAAATATTTCAAAGTCCTGAAGGTAATATTTCTTGAGACCGGATACGACAATTTTCAGGTAGGTAAGAATTAGTCTCCAGCAATAACAAACTCAGCTATTGATCTGTTCTGAAACTAATTAATTTCATAGCTAACGCCTTCATTTAGACAACGAGCGTTCTAATATTTTTGTGCGATACTTCTGTGCACAATATTCTCCACATAAAAGCGTGAAGCTTAAAGGTCTTCCGATGAAAGTCTTTGACGGTCTACGGGTTCAACAATAAGAGGCACAGAAAGGGCTGCAGAGAGAGCAGGAATGCCACTTTAGTCTCTGTGTTATTATTTTCCGGTCTCAACTATAAGCCTGGAAGTAACGATGCTTACTCTGCTCAGCAACACTTCAAGTTCATGATGTCTGTACTGACATATTTCTTTCTATCCTCCTTCCTTTCTTCCTCTCGTGTTTCTACCAAAGAGCAGCGACGACCACCATCCAAAGGGTGCTGGGCGCTCAAAATATAAAAGGCCTAAAAAGGAACTCAAAAGGCTAAAGGCAAGAGGGGAGGGGTGTATGGAATTGGATGACGCAAGGCAGTACACAACTGAGGCTTGTCTTTGTTCTTTGGTTTTGATTCACCCTTCCATCCAGAGGCTCTTGTGCGCACCACATCCTTCCGACCGACATGTCCTGGCAATCCATTCTGTCTTTATGGTCCTGCCACATAAGGACATTTTAAACTAATGAAAGAAATGGAAAAAATCAAGAGAGGTACTCAGTCGTACTCTTCTACTCAGGACGCGCAGTCGTCGTATTGCATTACTTGACCATTTTAATATCTTCAATACATCCTGAAGATTTACGGACGTCTAAGAAAATCAGCTTCGTTTCTTTCAGGACTCGTAATGACTTTTGTAGTAATTGCAGGAATTCATCTGCAGTCACTCATGAGCAAAACAATTTTCGCAGAAAACCGACTTCCAAAATTGGAGAATGTGCAAACGAAGAAATTACTCCCCTCCAAACGTCGGAAAATTTTTACTACGACAACTTGGGTGTTTTTTAAATCAATGTTTGTTCCGACTAACTAAGGACACGAGTGATGAAGACTGGAAATGTGGCTTCATGATTACACGAACAACAGAAATTTCTGCAATGACATGAGCTTCTGAGGCCTTGCATGGGTACTTAGTGGGTGAGAGGTCCACGCTATATCAAATGAATGTGACGTAGCAAGTCTACACATTCAGGTCTACGCATTCAGGTCTACACATTCAGGTCTTCATGCAGGAGTGCAGAATAATTTAGGAGCTTTTTATAAAGGGGATTAAAGACCTTTGCTTTTACTCTAAGAAAAAATCACTTAGCTAAGATTGAGTTGCACGATCTATTCCGTGGAAAACATGCAGTTTTTTGTAAGAGCAAATAGAAACGTTCTGAATAATATTAATCGGAATTTAATTAATTAATGTGCAAGGTAACTCTATCATCACACTGCTTCAAACTTCTGAATAGTTTTCCTCAGAATATTCACTGTTCTTAGTGGAGTGAAAGCCTTTGTATTTTGTATTAAACAAATAGGACGGAGGAACTATAAAAAAGTTATTTACTCGTACAAATTGCACCCGCCTGATGTAGAATGCATCCAGTAGTCTATGCGTCTAGTTTCACAGCAGTACATGAACTTTATTCATTAAAACACTTTATACAAGGGATGTTCAACTGCTCTTCTATTCAAGGGTGAACGGGAGTGGATTGAAGATATATGTTCACAATAAATTGTGCAGAAGGTTACCAGTAAGTTAACTCATTTATATTACAGAACATGAATTTAGCGTAAACTATTGGAAAGCCTAAATTAAACAAGAGTCCTCAAATGTGCATCTCCATGCATTTACGGGATAACTTCCAGAAACACAAGTTTGGCAGAGTAACGGGTGAGCAACAACCGGTCACAATTGATAAATCATTTAATTATGAAGGTCAAATACAGGACAACATTAATTTTTAAGTGATTTATTCTGACGGTACCTCCTTTTTGAACTCCTATAGAATACAGGTATTTAACGTATTCAAATCAACTAAAAGTAGTTAAGATTTTTACTGTTAGTAATTGTGGTTTCAAGGTTACTTCTGTAACGATTTACGGATAGATTCAAAGTGGAGACTAAACTGTGTCTACTACAGACCCAATACTATGAAGTTTCCTTAAGTTGTTTTGGTGACACGATGCAACAGCAGATTACTACGTAAAAACCTAAAAGTCTTACATGAGACGAGTTAGAGCCGTTCACATCAGTCACACTCTGAAGCTATTCGATCTTACACCTGTACAACATCCGTGACCCTTTTGTGAAATAAAGACTGTTATATACTTAGCCACATTGTATATCTTAACCATACGAAGACGTTGGACAAATGATCATCGAACCTTAACTTCTGTGGAAGCGCCCAGGACTACTGGATCCTTCCTCTTGTCCAAGAGAAGGCAAAATGTACGGCTTGTTTTACCTGTTCTAATAAAAAGTCTGCCTCACCTGATTTAAAGGGCTTGTATGTTATTTTTGTCATCTTGTAACGTCTTGCACTGTTGTACCAAGTCCTGCAAAAAGCTACAAGATCCCCACGATAATTCTAACCAGCCTGTGACAGCCTGTACTTTTACACCGAGTTCGGATAAAACTTATTTCTGGGACAAGTCTTCAACCTGCAGCAGTCCGTTCTCCCGCACGAGGGAGAAATAAGAGATTTCTAGCTCGAAGCTACAGCCTGCAGCAACGTGCACTCGAGCAGGAAGCGGAAATAAGGCTCACCTGATCTCCAGCACCAGCCTACCGCCACCTGAGCCCACCACGTCCCCCACAGGAGGGCTACAGTTTCTCACATACATTAATGCTTCTGAAAGAGGTCAGCCGGCCCGGGAACGTTCGCTCAATGGGCACTTTTGTTAGGATTTTTTTAGGTGAGAGGTCGGCGGCAGCGATCAAGAAACTGCCTCTGTGCTCTCCTGCACTCGTAACATTCCAATGGTGCCTGAGCGTGTATTCTGCTCCTCTACTTTTGATATTGATCACCATTATCACGTTTAACTCTGAAACCATTATCAAACTATATCTTTAACAAGTTCAGGAAGCTGAGATTTTTACTCAAGTTGGTGAGTGAATCACCAACTTAGTTTCAAGTTGTAAATACATAATGTCGTAGCATATTTATCCAAGTTGTGTACTGACATTGTGAGACATGGTCAAATGCTGCTTTGAATTTTTGTAATAAATCAAGAATTAAATTGTACTTAGTTGCAAAATTAGTACATAGGCTTCATCATATTATTCACCACCAAAGTTTCACTCATACAAAAGGAAATCTAAAATATCAATTCTTAGGGTGTATACTTTCGTAATTGAATGATTAAAAATTTCTCGAGGAAAACATAATAAGCTTATGATACTTGAATTTTTGCGTGAATAAAAATTTCTATTTTTTACTTCTCTTCTAAGTAATCGATGTGAGTATTTTACTACGATTGCTTCTTTAGAGGAATTACTTCTCTTTTTTATGGTAATACTTGAAACGAATTTTCATCTTGCATCCCGCTTTCTGGAATTTAAATTGAATCGAGTATTTTAAAATAAATCTAAGAAGATAATAAGTTGGAGATATTGCGTGTTTGCTTCATACTTCCCAGAAGGAAATGACAGTCTCACTGATTAATGAGCATCGAGTCCTTCAGGTTTGCGTTTGAGGGACATAGTGCATCTCACAGTGAAGTCAGCACAGCTTCGTCGAGCAGATGTTGAGCACTGGAATAATCATAAGCTTGTTTTTTGTGCACAAACTATGAAGTCATCACAAGTCAATCTGCGTATGCATGAATGCCATACATTAATTTATCTATCAATGAGGTCGTGACTTGAATATTTTACCAGGGATGATCAGATCCAATTTAGAATCTGAATGTGACCAGACAATATCATTCCGGTTTAGCCTCCCTACTGATTAGAGCTTTGTGGATGGTCACGAAAATTGTCTTGAAAAATGTCAAAGGGATTAAAGGAATTAAATTCAGTTCGCCGTTACCAGTCCGCTGTACCAGTATTGCATACCTGGAATATCATTTCTGACTGCAGCGTTCGTTGCTTGAGGAAGCATTTACTACGCGGTACACTCAGGTTGAAAATTATTACTACTAACGTTAGAAAAAAACTAATTACGTTATAAGCAGAAATCGCTTCCTTTAATTGTATACATGCAATTAAAAAGACTAAATTTGGTTTTATAAAAATGAATTTACAAAAAAAATGCCAGTTGGAAATGCAATGTCTGTTGTAAAGGTCTCATTGTTGTAGTATTTGTTCAGTTGATCCGTTACCTTCTATGATTATATTGAATACAATTCTTTCTCTGGCATACCCATTCTCATTCAATCGAATTTTGGCGATTCCAGTTTTTACAGTAAACCTGGTGAGAAAAATATTTCCTAATCTAGTTTTTGGGAGCAGTCGGTCCTCTTGAGAGTCCGGATTTTTGATGCATATTCTCATCGAAGCTGCTTGACGTGCTGCACAGTAACCGCTATTCCAGTTTCCTAGGGAAATATTCTTAACAAAATGAGATACTTTCGTTTGGAACGTTGAACACATCCAATTTGACCCTCAAGGACTGGTTTAGCAATAGCGAGGAGTTGTACGCCCATGACAATCAACCTGTCTCTCGGGTGTCCCATGAGTCCTGGGACAATGAGACGTGACCAGCTCACTCAGGGACCTTTTTTAAAGCCTGTTTCTGTCCTGCAAAAGCAGCTGCTTCGTCCACCAATGGAGGGCGAGAGGGACACCGAGTCTCTGATCACCACGACGGTGTCCGTTGAGCTTAAAAAAGAACAGAAGACGTGAGAAGCCCGCGAGATTTGGAGGCTCAGATGCACGTAAAGCTCTACTGCCGAGCGACCCTTTCACACACGTTGGCCAAAAGAGGCGCTAGCGTTTTTTGAAAGCCCTCACTGATGGATTAAGTATATTGGCAACGAACTCGGACAATGGAACAAACTTGTCGCGCAGAGGAAGTTACCGGGTTCTAATGGAAACGTTCCGCCAAGCTACGGAAATAATGGAGCACGGAACAACCGATCTCTGGTTGAAACCGTTGGTAATAACGAAGTGACCTCCATACAAAGACGCTGTTTAAAACATGAATTGGAGTTGCAGAGTCCGCATCTCTCTCCGTAGAATGAGAAAGCGAACTTTTTTCTGTATTCTTAATGAGTAGCAATTTCCCCGGGTAGAAGTAGCAACATAAATAAAATTTACATACAGTATCATCATGATGGTCTTATACGGTCTTTCGCTTGCGTGCTGCACGTTACTGACTGAGATAAGACACCCGAAGATCTTTTCGTTTGATGGCCACATCCCGAGCACAAAGTTTGGGTCACATCCCCAGCGGAGGTGACATCAAGGGCTCGTAGGGCCATACTTGGTCCCCGTGACGGCTGCACGGCCATGTAGCGGACACCGTAAATTGTCAACTGCAATTTTTGCGATCATAAAAATCAAGAAATGGCTTCACAGACGGTGGTACATGACCTCTGTGTAATGTACCCGACGCAGCGCATGGAAATGCTACCTAGATGGACAGAACTCAGGCAGACAACAGCAGGCTTCAGCTTTACGACCTTGCATATATGGACATTGTTTTTTTTAAACAAGAATTAGATTGGTAAGAAATTACTGAAAGAATTATATATTGACGAGAGTTGGTAAATGTTTAGAATATTGAATGTATGACGGTAGAATGACAAATCTACATAGTCACAAAATGAATATTTTTATATCTGTATGCTCTTGGAAAGGACACTTGGGAGGTAATTTTTATGTACATTTTTCTTATACTATCTTGTTCCAAAATGCAAAGCTTATAAAACCTATTGAGAAAATTTTGTCTAAGTAAGCTGAAAAGATAAAATCATCCAAACACCTACGAAAGAAAAATTATTTCCGATAATTGTGTTGAAAAAATTCGACGATAGTTGAGTTCACCGAAATAATGCTTCACTCAAAATTAAAAACCACTGGCTACATTTAAAAATAACGAATTTACTTCCCTTTTCAAAAGTCCCTTTAACTCATCTTGAGGACTGGGACGCAGCAACGACAACAAAGCACTGTCACAGACGGATACACAGCGCAACCGACAGCATAACTTCGCATTATCCAGGAAAAAGAATCGTTGATATCACCTAAAAAAGGTATTCGGTCAGTCAAAAGTATTGTAACTCTCTCTTGCTCGCCGAGAGCCCATAACCGGACTAAAAAAGCCTGAAGTCGGCTGTAACGTAGGCTTGTTTACCTGGGCCCGTTCAAATTCCCACGTGTGTTTGGAATCGTTTGAACGGGAATGAGGCGGACGACCATTCCACGCGAGCTTTTCCCATGTCACTGCCCAGGAGACGCCTGCTGCTGGCCGCTCAAACAGACTTCTCATCCGTATATTAAACGCGGGCTCTTGGTTCATAAAAAAACGTTTACTGGTCGAAGCAGACAGCTGATAGCATCAAAATGGATTACAAGCTGCTCTCAGGCTAAACATATTCATCGCATCAGCACAGCTGATGACATTCTGCTTTGTTAAATGATATGAATGTGCTTGGCAGAATGTAATTCTGATAGATGCTGACGTAATCACGACGTAGCTAATACGATAAATTTATAGAAAATTCCTCGCAATAGTAAACACGATCAGGTGGAGAATAGAACAGTAATAAGAGTTCTAAAAATGTACTAGAATAAAATGTAAATTTATAGTAAGAGATGTTAACCTTCAGTTAATTTTAAACTGACAGCGATGACGCCACCAATATAATTGATAAGACGGATAATAATCCTCCACTCCGTTCGCGCGCGAATTTTTTTTCGCAATGGCATTAACAAAATAAAGTCTTTTATGGCAGATAATTTTGTTTTTATCAATAAAATACACACACTAACCAAATTTAGTACTAGTCAGAGGAAAGCATGCAGCACTTTCTAGAGCAGCAAAATAATCGAGCATAACTGTCTCAAAATTTTCGTTGACGAAAAACCCTAAGCGCCTTCAAACTATTTTTACAATCTATTGCCATGCAGACTGCGATGCCAAAACTACTCGTGTCTCACACTCCCCACACAGCAGCCTCTCTTTAGCCACTTCCCAAAACCCTTGCAGGTTCTCATCATTGTTTCAGAAGCTGTGATTTGCAAAATCTCCCCTCGATTGTTAACATTCCATGGCGGTGATGAACTGGCCAGGGCTTCTGAATTCCAGACCTGCCCACCTGGCCAGCACTGAGGCCCACCTGCAGAGGGCGAGGCCGTGAAGCCACTGAGAAATTAAGATAAATTCCATGACTTCTCGTTGAGCTAGCTAATTGTATTAAAAATCCTGAAATGAATGTATAAATTACCCTTAGACTGAAAGTTATAAATTCATGGATTCAGGACTAGGGACGTGCGCCGTAAATGTCAACAAAAAACAGCACGCGTCACCCCTACGATCGTAATCGAGAGGTTCCTAATTTCCACCTAATTTCCATAGCATTAAATGCAGGCAAATAAAGTTAACAATGCGCACGCTCCTGCGAACACCAAATGCAGTCCACATGCAAATGAGCCCAGGCTTCATGTCCTACGCACGAGCGTAAGGGATGTTCTTTGGAGCCTTTTCCATCATTGAGAACGTACAGCTGAATATTCTCCCTTAATATTCAGGTAAATTCGATAAGTTTCAATCGAATTCGTAATTGTCACCGAAAGTAGTTTGTTTTTGCAAAATTATATGGCTAATCGGCATCCCGTTTTAAAAAGTTAGTGTTATAAACGGGATTAATGATTAATTACGGAATTTAACGGAGTGATTTACGGAATTACGGAGTGATTAATTTACGGAATTTTCGAACACGTCTGGTAAACTTAAGAAACACAAGACATACAGATTTCTTCAACATCGGTGTACGAGTCTCAAATACCAACCATTATTAATAATATTTTACACTTTTTGTACACACGGAAAGAAAGGTCAACACGCAGCACATCTCAGATCAGCTTCTACAATTTTGTTATTATCTCCTCACTTTCAAGTGGGCGAGACGGCATAAGGGTTGTACGGCTGGGCATAATTTGCAGGGCTGGGCCGTAATTTTGACCTACATTCAAGAAGTGAGATAACGGAAAAAAAGATATAAATTTTCCAAGTGTAATTGCGTCTGGAGAGAAGCGCATGTGGTCTACGAGGCACGACACCTCCTTTTCTCTCACGAAATTATTTATTGCACTTAACTTTCGTCACTAACGTACGTCTGTGGTGGATGTCATCCCTCAAGATTTATGGATCACTGTAATGGCAATTGCGTATTCTCCATTGTGGTCTAATTTGCTTGGAGGGATGAGGGATGTGCAGAATGACATAGTTTTAAGCTGCTGTATCTCACCTACTTTCAGGCGGTAATGAAGGTAACGGCATTTACGCTGTGGTACAGAGTACATACTCCGAGCATAGGCTAACAGCAACTATGATACAAACGATAATCAATAGTTTTCATACGACTTTTTGAACATTAAAAGTAAATAACAACTGTGTATATAAGATCATAAAAAGAGTACCCTTAGTTCAAACTTTATGATGAGGCCAAAGATTCTCCACTTAATACACCATGTGAACCAGGTAGTGGGTGCTGAGGTATCCCAATCAATGGCTGAGCTGAAATGCTAATTAATGCACAGACATTAACCGCTCCATTGAAGCGAGCGTGTGCAGCAGCCACCAGGACCAGGGTAACAGCGCTGACAGAACAGAGCATGGAAATTCATCAAGTTATGCATGCAGAGGCTGCTTGAATGAGGGCTACCTATGCAAATAATGCATGTCTCTGTGCTGTGGACGCGTGCCGGCACACGATACCGTGTATTTTGTGGTTGAGGGGCCATGTTTTTTAAATTTATTCACGTACTGAAGAAAAGTAGTTTGACTTTTCTCAGTTCTTTTTAATGAGCTGTAGCAGTCCGTAAAGTGCAATAATGAAAACAAAATGTTCAGCAGCCTTCAGTTTAGGTATTACGTACCTGGAGACATTATTATGCTGAAGATAATTCCGAGAAATTTCGAACAAATTTATGAACGGTTGCTGTTTGACGAGAACTCCTTCCGTCGAGACATAACACATATGTGTGCAAAATTTATTCAAACTCACAAGGAAATAATTTCCGTTTCGGTTTTCGCGGTAGCTTAGGTTGCTAATGGTAAATTTGTCCCAGGGTGTGCTCCTGGACGTGCCAGACATGGTTGTCAATTATCCATCATTGTATTACTGAATAAAAGCCATTCTTCTAGCACAAAGGAAAAAAACATTATTTCTCTACGTGTTAATACTTATGAAGTTGAACATGATGCAAACTAAGCTAGTAGAGGGCAATTGACGTTCTCCAGTCAATTCAGGACTTGCATCATTGGCACCTAAAATGGTCTTTACGTTTTCATTCAAATTTATTCCAATATACATAAACTGAGAAGCACCATTCAAACAATTTTTATCGTTTTTACACCTGCGCAAGCTGCCGGCATGAAGAGACTCGTGTGTGCCTTGCGCTTCAAGACCCTGTGCATGGTGTGCCCCTCAACGTCTGAGCTGCTGTGGTCATCGCATCAATGACCCTTCAAAGAACAAGAAAAAATTGCAAAAGCGCATAATTCAGGAGGTGTCAGCAAAGCGTGCTCGAACAACCCCCGATTCAAGGAGGACGGAAAAAAGTCTGTCCGCAGAGCACCATTGAGTCTGGAGCAGCGGTCACCGTCCGTCGTCCGCCCTCAATGGCCCCGGTCACTTCATTCTGGGTATTTTTTCTCGTTGTTTGCATAGCTCATTGAAAAGATCACGTGGTCATTCTCTTCTCGTTTTCATTTTTGAGCGCTCTGAAGTTTGCCGAAAATGTCAGGCCACCCTTTAGTTTGGTGGATATCATTGACAACAGGCAACAGTAACAAACGAACACTTGAACCTCGAAAAAACATGAAAATGTGTATAGAAGTGAAGTCATAGATCTGAAAAAATGTTCATAGCAATATACTTGAATTAGGAATAAATATACAGTAGAAATAGTAAAAATTATTTACAAAAGAAGCAAGAGAAAGTTTTTCATTCCTCGTCATACAGGCATTGTCTCTGGACCGCACCGTGGGCGAAAACTAGCTTGGAATTTTAACCGACTGGTAAACATGGATTTCTGTTCGTTTTTAGCAGTAAACAAAATTCCATGCCTTGCATCTCAAAAGTAAACGTTTTAGAAATTTTTGTTCTTGCTTACGAGCACGTCACTCTTAATTACGGTTAATGTCAGTAAGGGACTTTGAACTGATGCTTGTGGTAATGATGTTGCAAGTTAAAGACCATCCCCAATGTAGATATGCATCAGCAGCTCACCAGGCTACGGAAGAACGAGGAAAAATATTCTTGAATTAATGCATGGGTTTCTACACTGACATGTCTGAAATTCCGGCGCTAGAGCATTTAACGCTTGTTTAGCAGCTGTTTTGCATAAATTTACTAACAATTGACAATGTTGGATGGGGGCTATGCAAATTATAGGATAATTCTGGTCAATTTGCCGCAATGCAAGCGCGTGCCATCTAAAGTGATCAGCAAAAACGTCGTCGAAGCTGCCTCCATATCCCCAGCTGCAGTTTTTTGTCCTTTAAATGATGTCAATACATTCCAGGACTCAGAGCATGGATAAATTTTGCCATTTACCCGGTGATGGAGAGCTGGTGTGTGAATGGAAATAATAACGTTGCCCCACAAATCTTGATTAGAATAATATATACAATTGATGTATATGATGGGGTATTTTAATACAGTCAATAGACATCACCATACTAGATTACCTTCCAATAATAAGCCATCGCTAAGCAAAATATACAGGAATTGTGCTCTATTGCCTGCAAAATTAGTGCGAATCAGTATCTCGTACAATGAAATCTTCTGATCATATTAGATCAAAGGTATTTGTTAGGTACACTATGACACTATAAAGTTGCACTGTCATGCATTAAGGAACTCAAAGAACAATCTCAGTTAAAAGATGACGGTACGATTTAGAACATTTCCAAGAGTAAAAGATTGTATTCAAGTTTAGCTAATTTGTAACACAACATCTTAACTGTCTTCCTTGTGACCAGAGATGCCTGTGCACTGAAGAGTCGTTTGACTGGTAAGTGTTAGGTTTGATTCCCTGCGCCGGCTCAATGATTTGCCTACTACTGCTAAGTTGTCAAAATGAGTAGCTCTCGTGCTTTCGGAATAATGGTCAAATTTTGAGAGCGAGAAAATTGTACAGCATTTTTCTGTAGCACGATATTCTGCTAAAAAACGGCTAACCTACATTTTTAGGGGAGAAACCACCAGTCTTTATCATTCATCCTGTTTTCAGATTATTAAGAACCGTATTCATTGCGTAACAAAAAGTTTTACAAATGGACTAATTTCAGTAGTTGAGATTTATTGCTACATTGGAGACACACGCTATGCATGAAACTGACCAAAATATATCGCGTGTAGGTTGAGAGAGTTGCAACTTTCAGAATGTGGGCACATGGACATTGTAACACAAAAAATTTTCAGAAAATAAATTCAACATTGTTTTTACGCTAGCTGAATTATTTTACTGTTATCACGCGATACTCCTCAGGTAAAGCTTCAAGCACTCGGAAAATACACCAAAGCGACGCCAAACATTGACCTCAAATCGTGCCTCATGCTAAGAAACAGTTAAGTACAGAGTGCAGTCATGAACAATCTTTTATCCTGGAAATCCTTAGGGGTGCATCAACTTCTTTGGAATCATCGATAAAAGTTGCAATAAAAACTTTACTAGACGAAGTAAAGTTTTAGGGTCGTCAGTAAAAGCGCTCGTTTTGAGCGCCTTTGAGTGCTGGTTTGGTGCATACGCACCATCACAGAATAATTTTTCCCAGTTCACATTTGAAAAACGGAACAGGCATGTAGAACCGGTGTGGCAAGTCGAAATAAAATGAGGGGCGTTACTTTTAGAATATCAAGTACATGAAAACGTCCAATGAGCGGTGAATAAACTTTGAGTGAACTGATACAGAGTAGAAGTAACCAATCCCAGTTCATCAAAATAAAAATTTCAAGAAAACGAGTACCTAATGAAGGACATGGAGAAGTATAGAGCAGGTTGAAAACGCTCTGCTAGAAGATATATATTTATTTAATTAAATATACTGTAACTTTTATAAAGTATAATTCGCAACTTTAACTGAAAAATTTGCTAAGTGTACGTGCAACATCATCCCAGAGGTTGAGATGCTAGTTCTGACAACCTCAAAACACACTTGAAATTGTGGCCGACATTTCAGCAGCTACTATCGGGTGAAAACTGTAGTGCTGCAATAAGCATTACTGCAACATCACAATACGTAGTATACAGTAATACTCGTGCTGAAATACTGCAGTACGCAGTACAGCAATACCACACTGCTGCAGTAAACAATACAGCAATACCACACTGCTGCAGTAAACAATACAGCAATACCCCACTGCTGCAGTAAACAATACAGCAATACCACACTGCTGCAGTAAACAATACAGCAATACCACACTGCTGCAGTAAACAATACAGCAATACCACACTGCTGCAGTAAACAATAGAGCAATACCACACTGCTGCAGTAAACAATACAGCAATACCACACTGCTGAAGTAAACAATACAGCAATACCACACTGCTGCACTAAACAATACAGCAATACCACACTGCTGCAGTAAACAATACAGCAATATCACACTGCTGCAGTAAACAATACAGCAATACTACAGTGATACAGATCTGCAACACGCAATGCTGGACTACGTAATGCTGCAGTACGCCATGCTTCAACACTAGTGTTGTATTGCTTCAGTACAGTAATGCTTCCATATCGTAAGGCTACAATGCTTCAAAAATTAGAGCAGTGCAGTGCTCAAGAGTATAATTATGCAAAACCACAACACGTACCACTGTAGTACTAAGCACGTACCACTGTAGTACGCAACACGTATCACTGTAGTATGCAACACGTACCACTGTATTACGCAACACGTACCACTGTAGTACACAACACCTACTAAGCACGTACCACTGTAGTACGCAACACCTACCACTGTAGTACGCAACACGTACCACTGTAGTACGCAACATGTACCACTGTAGTACGCAACACGTACCACTGTAGTACTAAGCACGTACCATTGTAGTACGCAACACGTACCACTGTAGTACTAAGCACGTACCATTGTAGTACGCAACACGTACCACTGTAGTACTAAGCACGTACCATTGTAGTACGCAACACGTACCACTGTAGTACTAAGCACGTACCATTGTAGTACGCAACACGTAGCACTGTAGTACTAAACACGTACCACTGTAGTATGCAACACGTACCACTGTAGTACGCAACACCTATCACTGTAGTACGCAACACGTACCACTGTAGTACGCAACACGTACCACTGTAGTACGCATTACACAGAATTTCAGCAATACAACGCGGATCCACACCCTATGAAAATAAAAGTATGTTGCTGACGTGTTCATCAATAGTGAACAAAACAGTACACTGAGTTTATGCTCAGTGGAAATAGCGATTGAAATTTACCAAAAGAATGAAAAATAAAGAAAAAAGTAAAACGTGAATGACGTGAATTTAGTGATTATCGTACTGAAGACACATAATTAACATTTAAATTAACTTTTATATAAATGGTGCGAGGACAGAGTCAAGTCATGTTTTAATTCATTGGCAAGTTATAATTTCAGATTTATCTGAACTTAAAATTAACTAAGATTCCTTACATATGGTCCGACAAAATAAAAACATCGAAAAGGAATTATAATTCAATTTTCCTGATTTTAAATATTACTCCCACCTATTACACATGAAAAGTAGCTCTCAGAAGTAACACGCAGAATTCTAATTTTCAAGTACAAAATTGATTTTGTACTTGAACATTTCATCTGATGAGTTAAAATGTATCTACGAGCTTACCACGTTGATGCAATAATTAGGTAGTAATACTAAAGTCAGTTAGGCTTTCGTATGTTGACAAATATTTATCAAATTTCTAGCCTTCTATTGTTGGTATTCACTTCTGGCTGCTATTGAAACTAGACACCTATAATATTTTAAAGAAAAAACAACCGATCACAACTGGCCCAATGCTCTAATTTGCCTTGGTAGAGTCAGTGAACACAAGTCTTATCTCTTACGAGTATACAACAACTTTTCCTCTCGATATCAGTATGACAGCTTCAAAATTCAAACCTAAACAAAAAATCTTTTAAATAAATACGACTAATACTATTAATCCGAATGAATGTGAAGCAATTATACTCTTCTTAGCGAGTAAATCAAGAAATTTACGCTCTTAGGAATAAAAGAAAACTAACATTTCTACGTGTAAATTTAAAAACCGCTCAAGCCACTCGGTAGAGAGGACGGCCTTTTTCCAGAAGCAACGTTACCATAGTCCACTATATTCAGTCGAAGTAGCAAATAGGCACGCTTATTTTCCGTAAATTTTCAGTCAAAACACAGTTCTTCTCAACAACTAATGCAAGAATACCTTTACTCCGGGGAATAAGTTCAGGACAACCCCAAGCAGCTCCGTTTAACTCCGTAGCCTCACATTTCCCCGTAGGCAGCGGCTGCCGTCGTGGTGCGGGTATGCCTCGGCGGTGACCAAGCTCTTTAGCTTGAATGGTCTTTTTTGCGCCTTTGTGACCGCTCGGCCGATTCCATTATCAGTCCGTAACCAGGAGTGATATAAAAAGTCCCATTCCCAGGAGTGATAGAAAAAAAGACCATTCCCACTACCGTTGCACGGCACACAAACTGCCTACAGGATATCTGAAAAAACGCACAGAGCAGCAGCGATCGCAGAAAAAAACATTAGGTGCCTCAGGTAGGGGGAAGAGCTCGGAAACACGGAGAGGAAGGGGTGCTGTGACAACGCTCCCGGCTCCAGCTTGGCCAAGAGAATAGGTAAAAACTTTGTTTTCAAGAGGAATTTTTAAGTGAAACATTAGGAATGCAGTATCTCCCTCTAATAAGAATTAGTTAAAGATTTTTTTTCGTGCTTGAATTAAAGTTTTAATATTTTTCACGCGTTCTTCGCATTGTGTGATGTTCCTATTTTTTCGAGTAGTTTTTAGCACCTCACTTTGACTGGGTAATTTTAAGTTCGATTGGCTGAAAGCTACACAACAGAGAAATTTTTACTTTTTTGCACAGAGTTTTTAATGCCAAAATGCATTGCTAAACAAAATCAACAGATAATTGTTAATAATTAAGTTATTAAAAGAACAATATCTTGAAATACTTCAGAAGTCAACGGATAAAAAACAATACTAAGTTTCAGAGGTGCAGATCTCTAATTCGTCAAAATGCATTGAACATGAAAACTTAATTTCTTCAGCGACATGAAGAAAAGACTCAATCAACACATAGCTTTGAGCTCTACTTCATAAATTTTGGTGAGTAGTTTATCAGGCCTCTGGATAAACAACTCTAGCTTTATATTAATACAATATAGTAGAGTAAGCCGCTACACAGCGATGTGTTGATGTACAGCTGAGTGAAGAGCTATAGGAAGTAGGCCGAGAGATGGAAAGTGAGCTCGCAATCATGATGAATATCATGAGAAACCCAATAAACAAGAGAATAAATGTAGAGAAACGCACAAACTTCTCAATATATGTACTACTGGCAGATTAAATTTTACAATGAAAATGATGCAGACATAATGATTTGTAAATAATGAATAAATTACGAAAATAAAACAAAAATGTGCCGTTGTACAAAGATGGTGCGGTAAAACCTAAAAGATTAGAATCAATTAAATGCATCTAGATGAGGAGAAAATAATTTATATTGTGATACGATTCCTAGCCGTCCATCAGAAACGAGCGAGGGACCAGTTGATGACATGCCTGCCGTCACCCTATTCCCCTCATCATGAGTCACGGTCTCGTAGTGAAATGAGCAAAAAAGAGATAGTTATTGTTATTATAATTAGGCTGACCATGAACTTTTCTCAACACATTTCTTGGTATTAAAGTCTTTATTGATAATTTCGTGCATGAGGTAATACCATGTTATTGAATAAATCTCACTCGTTTTTGTATAAAATGAGTGGCAAATGAATTTTTAAGGTTTAAAGGAAATGTCCTCAAGGTGAGAGACCTTGAAGACTCACAGTCAACGTCTTCATTCTATATATCTGTGTTTCTTGCAGTTATTTTCACCGCACATTAAATAATTCATGGGAAAAGGTGTGACAAGAGTCGTCTGCGTTCCAGCACCCCACAAGAGTGTGGACAACAGCTCGCGGAATGCCTCCGAGTGGTGGAGGCTTTATCAGCTTTTTGTGATGCCAACATCGCTTTAAGTACCCGAGTCAGTCTAAATGTACAGGGCGGGTTACAATATTCAATTTATATTCAGTTGATTATTTGCTAACACCTTGTAAGTCAACGCATATTCAATGGATATTCAGTGGCACCCAAAAAAGTGCACGACTTTTTCAAAGGAAAAAAGTGACAGATGAAGAATACACACCTGCCGTGCATAACATTCTACTCTTTTTAATGGAGTTTTTAGGCCACCCGAGCACGACTTAAAAAATTGAAGGCCTACCGAACATGACGTGTAGTGTTTTTTGTTGAGTTTAATCATGGCCTGGAAGTTAGTTATTTAACATAATAGAGTGCCCCAATTATTGAGTTACCTGATACACACGCGAGCGCGGAATCATCTCTGAAGCATGCTAGCAACTTACACTCGGACCAAAATTATTCATAGAAATTTCTTGCAACCTGCAAAGCAGAAAATCCCCTGAACATGTGTTCTTACCACTATTTAATAAAGCTTAAGTGATATAATCTAAAAAATCTATGAGCAAGCTTACAATGAGTATATGAGCACGTACGAGGAAATGAAGGGTCCGAGCTTCACTTGTATGCATACGTACGTAGACAGCACGGCATGACTTGCATTTGGTACAACAGACTTTCCTTCTCATTCCCATAAAATAAATTATGTTAACGTTCACTGATATTTTTTTAAAGGACTCAAAAAGAGCTGAGACGAAAAGTTCAACCTATCAGTGCTATTACAACCACGTAATTCTTACTGTAGAATGAACAGGAAGGTAGAAAAGCCATCACAAAAAATACTCTGGTGCAACTTCATGAACGAACGTTACTCTATTTTTAACACAGAGATAAAAAAAAATTTCGACGGTAGTAGTGTCGGGTTATTATTGAAGTGCGAATCAAAGAATCACCGGAGTCCATCTTTGAAGTACCATTAGTGCGACATCATTGAGTTGAGCCACAAGTGAAGTATTGTGCGCTCTAAAAGTGCGGTGTCACATTCGACTCACAAGAAGACTCTTCCATTTTTAGCCGATACCTAAAAATGCGCTAATATTTCCAGAGCCGTTAGACCATCAGGACACTTACGCTCAGAACTGAATTAGAAATGTTCTCTCGAGGTTAATGTCGATTATTTTAGTAATATTGTCATGAACACGCAAACACAGATTCTAAATAAAAGAACTTTGAAATATGAATTCGTTTCGCAAGCGAGGCCGACTTGAAAAGTATGGTTGAGCAACATCGTTACAGCAATGGTTATCACTACATACATGAAATGTTCTCCACATTTTATGAGCATCTGTAAAAGATTAAATACACATACATTAAATTTATTATATGTTTATTAGGGAATGGTTTAAAAGACAAGTAGTGTACAAAAGAGTGTGATTGAACTAAATTATCCTCATACGATAGTTTTTTATGTCTGCAAACATAGTTAGAGAGCAAAAACTTGAATTATATAATGTATTCGAAAGACATGGCTTATTTTGTAAGGGTTATAAATACTCAGAAACACTGTGGATGACATTCACGCTGAATGAATACGCTCGCAATTTTTTCAGTTTAAATAAAATTTTAAGAGAAGGGGACAATATATCATGAGGACCAAAAACTGACAACTGAATAAAGAAATGAAGCATGCGTGTATAGCTGAGAGCAACAGCGAAGAGCGAGATTGAGGAGATGACAAGGAGCAGCGTAACCGGTGCACGCTAGCTATTAAATTACTGGGCTTCGGTGTCTCGATGTACAGCCGGCAAAGGGACGGACAAGACGAGCTCTGGAGAAAGAGGATAGTTCGAAAAAAGGAACAGAGGGAGAGGCACTGAGCGAACGATAAAAGTTATTTCTACCATCAAAGGCTTCGTGAAGTAACTTGAGCGAATTGAGCCTTCTTGAAAGAGGCTTCACAGAGAGAGATAAATCGTCTGTGCTGTGAACGAACACAACATTGAAACGGAGGTGAATGAAATGAATCTTTTTACTTGAAACTGGTATCTCATGTATATCATCTACAATGATACATGGAAAATAACAAATTATAGGCAGCAAAGGTGTTAACATCGTATGGCAAGTTATCTAAATTAGTTCAAAGATCAACACAGAGAGAGGGAAAGTTGCAGGTAAATTAAACTTAATATTAAAGAACTTTTCTCCCCCTCTCTTCCCCCCTCTTCCCCACCACCTGCGCAAAGCAGAGCTCCGTTATGTCAGCATCTCCGCTGCTCTGTCTCCTACCTCCAGTGCTATGCAAGGAGTTCTAGGAACAAACCTTAGCAAATTGAAGAGTAGATTTTATGAGTGGGACATGGTAAGTCTAGTTGATTAATATAATTTAACGTCATAGTGAAAATAGAACAGGACGTAAACCGCAAAGAACAAGAATTGCTTGCCTCAGCCCCTCACACGCATCTCTGTCTTCAGTGCATGCGGTATAAATTACCATTGTTGACCAACTCCAGCGTTGCAGCTCTTTCAGGTTTCGAAGAAAATAATATTCTAATAATATTGTAATTCGATAATTTTATATTATTAAAATAAATTTTTAAATCGGTCTAGTTCTGTGGATGCGTGGAAGCTTGAATGAGATCTTGCGATATCCAGTTCTACGATAATGATACAAGTATTTCTGCTTTATTGAAGAACACTGGAAAGAGAAAAAGGTTGTTCGGCAAAAATGAAGTGAAACTCTTTCACCTACTGAATTGTTAATTTATCACTAAGGAAAAATTAAAATACGTTGCTACTTCTAATAATAAAATTTTTGTTCTGAATACTTCTTCCATTCGTTGGTTAGGAAATTCGACGCAGATCCCTTAGAATTACTGAAATATTTTTTTTGGTCAGTAATAGATTGCACACACGGATGAGGCACCACATGTTCAATGTTGGCATATTTTTCTTTTTCCTAACCAATTTTTTAGAGTCCAGTTCACTACTGTAATAAGAGTTTATTGAAACGTAGGAAGTTAAAAGAAAATATTACTGAATTTGATGTATGATTTTCATCATAAATCAAGACCGAGATATGTATCCCAATAATATTTTTATTTCTATGAAGAAAAATCAACAATGAATGTAATTGCTTGATAATCTTTCAAGTAATATAAGCAAGAAAAAACTAAATCAATATGATTACTGGGTATCAGTTCTAATTGATACGAAAAAATTATTTTTCCCTCTCTCTGACTCTTTTTTTTCCCCGAGTTATTTTCGTCGGCTTCTGTGTCCCGTAAAGGAATGTATCCCCTGAATTTCAGAGAAACGTTTTCTTCGTTTCATCACCAAATTTTCAGGGCAACTATTTTCATATTGGGCAATCGTTCCGTTGGGCGCCGTTTAAATGTTTTAGAGCCTCTAAAATCTATGGTTAACGAGGAATGTGACTGCTAACGCCTAAATATTATAAGCGCCAAACAACGCATAGTTTTCAATTCATTACTCAGCTCTCTGTCGCGACTTAGTTCAGAGACTTACGTAGTTTTTTACCTGTAACCATAAGTTTCATCTAAAACATTCTAAAATAATTTTTTCTAATTCCCTAGAATTGGTTGGTGATGTGATAATTAAGGGGTGTATTAAAAGGAAAACAATTATGGGGGTTTCAAAAGGTTTTACAGTAGCAAATCATACCTCCATAAGTGAAAAGTAATATCACAGGATATCAACAGCTGACATCATATTCAATCAAACGTAACCCATCATCAGTTTAAAACTTTTATTTGAATGGAATGTTTATCTGTTACAGAACGATGGCATACACTTTAGTGGTAAAGATATAAAGTTCTTCACAAGGCGTCTTTGTTCTTTGCGACTTTGTGTGTGTGTACGTAGTGTTATGCATTTGGTCAGTACAGACATCTAGTGTTACGTATGTGTTCAGTACAGACGCGTAACGCGTAATGTTATGCAGACGTTCAGTACAAACGTGCAGTGTTATGCAGACGTTCAGTACAAACGTGCAGTGTTATGAAGACGTTCAGTACAGACGCGTGGTGTTATGCAGATGTTCAGTACAGACGTTCAGTGTTATGCAGACGTTCAGTACAGACGTGCAGTGTTTTGCAGACATTCAGTCGAGACGTGCAGTGTTATGCAGACGTTCAGTACAGACGTGCAGTGTTTTGCAGACATTCAGTTGAGACGTGCAGTGTTATGCAGACGTTCAGTACAGACGTGCAGTGTTATGCAGACGTTCAGTACAGACGTGCAGTGTTATGCAGACGTTCAGTACAGACGTGTAGTGTTTTGCAGACATTCAGTACAGACGTGTAGTGTTTTGCAGACATTCAGTACAGACGTGTAGTGTTATGCAGACGTTCACACACTCCATCACTCGCCGTCAGATCGTTAGGGGCGTTATATAGGCAGCGAGCGACACTGCACTGGTAGTACAACGGCCAAACCTACCTTTAAAAACGCCAAAGCCAGCTTAAAATAGGAATAAAAGGTTACGGCAGCAGTTTCAAAGCCCGTCTCTTGAAAGCTGTGATAACAAGCGAAGGCAATAGTTCTCATGATCCATCTTAATTTCACGTGCGTTTCATTGACCCTCACGCCCTGAGATATCTGCCTAAAAAACCTTTATGCTACTTTCCTTGTCGTATGGATTTTTAGCACAAATAATTTCAATTTTCAGTCAGCGTCGTGGGATAAATGATGCGTCACAAAAGTAGTAAAAGGATGTTGATGAGTCATGTGAAGCACCGTGCATGTAATTTGATTTAAAAGCAAGCATGTTTTAAGTGTTTTCTTGTGGGAGAGAGAGAGAATAATGTATTTTACATCACCACGAATTAACAGATTTTTGTTAACTTGTTCTAAGATAAAATCTAAAGAGTTACAAATAAAAAGTAAAAATTTATGAAAGTTACAAAATGAAATGGGAAATCGAGATTATAATTCAAAATATCAGAAAAAGTAGTAGCTATCGATGTTCATTAATCGTTTGGTAACGAGCGAGAAACAGTCTTACTATTTGTTTTTTTGTGCTAAAATACGAATTTTCCTGAGTACTTTATAGGGCATGCTGACCGTGACTGACACCCTGCAGCGGATTAATGCTACAAGACTGACGCACGCATTTCTTGATGAAAGTAAAGTACTTGATCAAACATCACACGATTTACCTGATGAGCGGTCCACACGCTCATTTACATCAGTGTGAGTTTCATGAAGAGAGTGCAAGATTGGCATTTATTCTACCAGTGAGAAGTCCATCATGCAAGGGTCCAACACGCACCATGATGTTCTAAAATACGAACTGTTTTTGGGTACCAAAGCATAACACTTGTGAATCTTCTTTGTGTGTACATTCAGTAGGAACTGTTAAGAGAGCCATACATATTATAAAATAGATGGGTAAAATGTAGTTTAAAGACAAAATTGAAAGAACATGAAAGTAGTGTACATTAAAGTGTGATTTTCACATTCAGAACGATAGAATACGTGATAAAATATTTTTTCTTTATGAGTCGAAATATCGCATAATAGTGTCATATTATTTAGATATTCTAACACCCTTCAGCTGCCCCGGAAAAAATACAAATGGTAAAAATGCAGAAAACGATCAATACTCAATATTGAAGTCAGTCTGACATCCCATATTCCGCAGAATGAGTATAAAAATGTAACCGTATCACACCATCAGGCAGGTAGAGAAACGGCGCAGGAGCAAAGTGAAATAGATGTCGAAGCAAAGTAATTTTTCGCTAGCCTAAATTACTTGAAACGACGATATTTCACGGTGGTGGCAGCGTCGTTTTGTTGCGTACAATGCACAGTTTGCATTGGGTGAGTACAGCATTCTGGCTCCAGACCGCAACTCTATTGTATGTAGCTATTGGTGTACTGCTAACATTGTGAGGGTGGTGTTGGGGTGGAGGTGTAGTTGATGGAATGGGTGAGGTTGAGGTGGAAGGGTGGTTGATTGTATGGGTGGTGTTGGGGTCGAGGGTGGTTGATGAATTGGGCTGTGATGAGGTGGTGGTATGGTTGATGGAATGAGGTGGGGCTGTGAGGATGGTCGTGGGGATGGGAGCATAATCGATCGTATGAGTGGTTGTGATAGGTGATAGGGGTGGTAAATCATGACTGTGATAGAGAATATAGTGTGCTCGTAAGTAATGGTATCCAAGACTTAGGGTGAGAGTGAAGTAATCGAGATGAGCGGTTTGGTTCGGTTAAACTTGTGCGAGGTAAGATCTCGTTGATGTGATGAGTGTGTAGATAACTTGATTTCTACGAATATTTGCTATTTTGCGGTGCGTATGGAACTCAGTAAACATAAAAATTAATATATCAATGCAAAGTTGACCATTATGTCATCAGATTACGCAGACAAATGTACATACATACATCCGTGAATGTCTGGTGTAAGGAAATGCCAGTAGACAGGATCGAGGTGAAAGTAAAAATTACAACGCAGTTTGATCATTCAAAAATTTTTCCCAAGCCTGAATTCTGAAGTCGACCGGATCGTTGTTGACAATAACATGATTATTCAAAAAAATTAAATAAAATGCTCAAGCGTTTAGGAATCTGTATCAATTTTCGTACATCTTGCTTCATCAGCATCGTGATCAGGATTCATAGATCGTGTGTCATGAATCAAATACTTCAGCGCAAATTTGAATTTACTGATTTAAATTTGACTATTTTGGTACTGATTCACTTATGCCGTTTCAGGTTAGCCACGTACCTGGAGTAGGTCAAGGAAGGTGCCCCGCCTGCCGTTCATCCTACATACCTGCGAAAGAAATAAAAAATCCATTAGACACCACTATTATATTGTTGTCCTAGGTTGTTAAGGGTTACAGAAAACACAGGTAATGACCTTAAAATGAAAAATAGAATGGAGTTCATGTTAAAAAATGAAAAAAATTAAAGGAGATTAGGTGATCTAAATTACGTTACATTGCCGTTCATTGTATGCATCATTTTGTGTTAACGACAGTTACCTGAAGCTAGGGAAGTGAGCACACCTTTACTAACTGCACAAAATCGCTCACCAAACAACATTAGCCCTTCACAACCTGGAGATTGTTTTAGTTTTTACAGATAATTAATACCTGTCCATCAAATTGCAAGGCATCATAACACGGAGCCCATCAATTTAGGAGAGAGACGCGTTTAAGCATATAAAGTTATTAAATGCGCTGGTTCGGCTATCCTCTTTCGGAGGGTTGCCCCGCTGAGAGCAGCAAGGATGTGGCGCTGGTGCATGTGTTCCCAACACCCGTCGTTGACGGCGTAATTGCATATCACTCTGACGGCCGCGAGCTTTTTACAAGACATATCCTTCCTCCCTACGTTTTTTGGCCACTTTTCTACGGAAGATTTTTTCGCTTGTTTAATTTTAATTCACACCATCTGAGGCAACCGCCTGAGTGTTTGCTCAGTGAAAACTTTCGATTGTTGATCGATACGATCCTGTCAAGGGTCACGCGATGTTACGATTACCTTGTGAGTGACAGATCAGCACATCCTCACAGCCGCTGCAATCATAACGGATGGAAAAGATGGACGTTTCTCAATGCCGTAAAACCCACCTTTCATTGAAAATTATAACCTATTATAGTAATTCTCCGATATTCAATACGCTTAACAAGGATTAGAATCTATTGCGCCTACGCGCAACTTGTAATGAGGTCAATGACAAACTTAATTTCAAGTTCTCGATAACGATCTTGTACCAACAAGATATTAGGGACAGAAATTTAAAAATAAATCAATCAATTGAGACAATATTTTTTGTAGAATGGCACACAGCTTTCCTTTCGGGAATCAATTTAACAGAAAAGTATTCATTCTACGGGTTTTCTCGCTGAGAAAATGAATAAAACGTTCTGATATCCCTATCCTTTTACTATCACAAAATATTAAAAAACTAAAAAATGTTTTCAAAAAAATGTACAGTAACTTAACAATCTAACAAAAATCTAAACGAAGTAGACTGTGTTGCTGTATATATTCATTTACCATACGTTGTTATATTAACGTTCTCATAAGAGTGGGATGAAAAGTATTATGAGCTAAGTGAAGAGTTCATAATCCTTTGTGTTCTATACTGTCATAAATGATGTAAAACATCAATTTTCATACGCGTACCAATCGCTTCACATGGGACTTACGTATTGTTTTTCACTTGAATTTCTTTCGTCGTTCCTTCCGGTTTTGGATGCATGGCTTCCTGGGAGAGTTTTTGGGTGTAATTACAGTGGCACTTACAGTCATCTTTGTGCTCGCTTCAGAAAAACGGCGTTTTTTGAGCGCTTTCCTCCTACCGCGGGCGATCTATCAACCCTCGTAATGGCGGGGTAGCAAGACCAGTTCATGTAAGAAGAGATCGAGCGCAGGACAGCCAGGACTTTCAGGACAACAAACATAAAGTCGTTTGAATTTTGAGATGCACAGCTTTATCTTATAAAGCGACACTATTAAACAAACGCCGTTTGCTCCAAATTATTAAAAGCTTATTAATATAAGACTTGTTGGGTGTGGTTCCAACGAAACAAGCGTAGTCTATGAAAACCGATGTTTTCACCGTAGGTTGAAATGATTCAATTACGCTCTATTCCAACGACTTTTTTGGAGCAAGTCTTTGAAATTTATCTGAGCAGATTAAAAAGAAAAAACTAATAATCAAGTATTAATAGGTGAGCTTCCAGCTGTGAGATGACGATAGAGCAGTCTGACGGAGTAGTAAAGAATGAAGACTTGATTCAAGCTCGGACGATCAGCGTGAAGTCTTACGAGCATCGCAAACTGCAACGCTTTGCTTCCCTGTGTTCTCTGTGCAAAAATTTCCAATACATTGCAGTGAGGAGTTCTATCTGGATTATTTTCAGTGAAATGAGAAGCCATTGAGAAGTTAACTGAATTGTATACCACATCTAAGAAAAGTTTAAACGCTTCCCAACTTACATAGAGTGGGGGAAGTAAATAATCGTACATGTTAAAATTCCTTATTTATTAAATTTCTGATGAACAAAAATGGGATAAAGCGATATTATGTTGGCACACATACGCATAAACTAACAATATCCAAAAGAAACGAATAAATTATACTGAATAATGAATTAATATACAATTTTAAATAATTAGGGGAGAAAAAAGTATTCGTACAGAACAGATTTCTGATTTTAGATGACACGAAACACAGTTTGGAAAAGGTTTCTGCTACTAGAACTTTCTTGTTTGTTCCAATAATCGTTAGCAGTAGTCACCTTGAGATGCAAAAATACTAGCTGGTTCATTGAACACTAATCTATCAAACAATAGTGTCGTAATATTGGTGAAAGGTGAAAAACTCACAAATTCCGGTAAAACTTTGATTATTAAAGAGTGAAAAACTGGCAATAGTTACAGGAAACTATCAGAGGACTTTCAAGTTTCATTTTCTACTAGCGCTTCATTCATTCAAAGATATGAAATATCAGCAACTGTTGAAAAGAAATAAAATTTGTCGCACCACGCGATATTTCCCCAAGATCCTTGAGAAAAATGAAACGAAGAATCGAAAATGACGCAATGCTCACCAAAAAAGATCACAAGAAAATTTATTAGTTTCAGTGACTAGTGTTATACTACGAACTATCAGCAATGAACTTCATACGAACCAACTGAAATCACGCTGTCGTCGAAAAATTTCACTGTTGACTAAAAGGTATAGAGATACCAATTTCAAATTTGTTTTTGAACATAAATCTAAACCTGATACATTCTGAAAAATGCTCTACGTATGGACGAGACGAAAATTGAATTTTTTGGACGAAATTCACGTAGTCATGTTAGGAGAATAGATGGTATAGCCTATGCGCTGAAGAACACAATTCTTACGGTAACGTTTGGAGGTGACAACTTCATGGTGTGGGGAGTGTTTTTCTGCAAATGGCTTTGGCAATATACATGTGATAGTAACATGAATGCAGAGGTGTAACAAACTATTTTGAACAATAATTTACGTGATTCCGTAGAAAATCTTCAATTTCATGAAGAGTGGGTTTTACAACAGGATGACGATCCTAAGCACACGGCGAAGTCCATAAAAAAATGAATCGTTAATCATAATCTAAAATTACTATGTAGAATGGCCAAGCCAGGTTCTAGACTTGAACTCCATTGCAAATTTTTGGCGTTATTTGAAAATTAGAATTCATTCGTGATCTCCAAAGTGCATTCCAGATTTGAAGAAAATTTGTAGAGGAATGGGGAAAATTCCTAAAGAAACAAGTAGATCATTGATTGAGAACTAGAGAAAAAATTGATTGAAGTCGAACTTAGTAATGGTTATGCTACGAAGTATCAAATGAGAATTATCTATTATTTATGTCCTGTGCGAATACTTTTTCGCCCCTAAATATTTATAATTGTATATAAACTCTTTTTTCACCATAATATATTCGTTTCTTTAGTATATATTCTTAGTTTGTGCATGTGTGTGCAAATATGTATAGTATCGGTATGTCCCATTTGTTTTAATATGAAATTTAATAAATAATTGATTGTATTATATTTGAATATATGTTTCCCCCCACTGTATGTGTTAGAACACCAGCTAAGCATCTTTAGGAATCTAAACTGCAGATGAAAATAACTTGTAGAAATTAATTCTTTTCATTCTGGACAAACGGCTGAACGAAATCATTTAAATACTTCTACGAGTCATGTTTACAGTTTCGTCGTTCATAGCAGTATATTTTTTTCGAAGAATCTACCAAGTGAGGGTTTTTCGCATTTCTATTTAAACTAGTTACATGGAATAACACAATCTTGTGAGCTAAGCTTCACGAATATATTAAGCTACTACATTATTGCTGGACTTCTAATTTTGAAGGATTATCACGGGTCTAAAAATATAACTCGTTTAAGATTATATGAAGTAAAAATGCGCTTTCAGCTCAGAATAGTTTGAAATTGACGAGCAAACATCATGATGATTGAAAGGGCATGATCGTTATCAAGAAATTCATCGATTGTTGTCAAGAAGTTTTACATGAAAAAACTATCTCGCCACTTTTCCATCACAAAAATGTCTACTAGGTGCCAATTTGTCGGAACTCTAAAAGTACAGATGAGCAACAAACGTTTGCAAGGCGAGAAAAAGTTCAGTAACAAGGAGTTGCCGGTAGCGTTTAGGACTGACTGAGGAATAATTTGGTACCATTAAGTTCGCCTATGCCGCTCTTAGCACCTCTAAAGTGAGGGTTGCGAGGTAGATAAAATCCAAATGTCTGAAGAAAGCCTTGTCTTGCTCAAGATTGCGCGATGAGGATGTCGCTCAGGTATATTTTTTTAATAAAATAAAGCACAAAAACAGAACCCATCTGCTGCTCCGAAGATAAAAAACTACCCGGACGCTATACCTTCATTCACAAACCGTTCCTAAAATGCTCGAATCTGCAAGTTTGCTTGTGTGTGTGCTGTGTACTTCATGACTTGCACAAGTGTTCAGAGTCAATTAAAGTGAGACGATTAAATGACAGCTGAATAAACGAGCTCTTTTAGCAGATTAAGTATAAATTTATGGTGTGGTATTTTGAGAGTGAGTTCATTCGCTGAAAAAAGAGACAACATTTTTGCTTCACTGGGTAGACAAATGTTTAAACTTAAAGAAAAACTAGATTGTCTATCAATTGTAAGTTATTTGACTTACTGAAATTTTACAATGCTGTTTGACCATTCATTTTTATACAGTTCCACTGAAAGAAAGATCAGGCACGTGAATGTCATTGGAACTGTGCAGACGCATATACTGAAGAATTTTAAATTCATTTCATCACGTGTACATTTTTTCTGTTTTGCTTTAAGAAAAAGTATTTTTCGTCTTTATTGTAGAAAAATAAGTCACATATTTCGGGAATGGAATTTGTTCACGCAGCTCCATCTTATTCAAAGATAAGCGACCGTCCAGGAAAATACTAAAGTTCCGTACAACAATAACAGTTACCTCAGAAATAGGGAAGTAGCTTGAGTTTCATGATAGTGGCTTTCTCACACACGTTCACTGTTGATAGTCATTAACAACTGAACGTGCATCTGAGCAACATTCAAAATCTGTAAATTTTACTCTGAAAAATTTAGCTTGATTACTTTTCTGTACAGCGCTATCAAACAAGTTTATTCGGTGACAGATTTTACAAATACTACAAAACTTGCAAGAAAAAGGTTATGCTCACGGAATTTTTAGCACAGTAGTAAAAAATGCATTTTCAAGTGAATGAAACTTTCTTTACGTTTTTGCGCATTGTCTTTCTTATTAATAGACCTTTTTCCAAGATTTTTATCTATTTATTTCTGCATGGGTTTGTCGTACTACACAACGGACTAACGTTGCTCTACTATCATAAGACTGAAGGGCTGCAGGACTGAGTTACACCGCACAGTCACTTCGATGCAATGAAATAACCACATAAAATAGGAATGATCGGAGATCTGCGCTTCTATGTAAGGACATCTCCTGCCGAAGGATTCCGAGGCTTTCAAGGAATCTTATTTTTATGAGCTGTTTATTTATTTTACTTGTGTTGGCTGTGGTCCAGTAGGGGGGGACGTGCGAGTGTCGACCCCTCCTACAAAGACCCCCTCAGCACCGGTCGATGAAGTTTTTCTTATGCGCGGCAAAACGCTGCCATCACGCTTATGGTGTGTTACTCAACATTTATTTAAGAGAAATAATAGCTTTTATTCCTCAGGCAAGTCATGTGCTGATTTTTTGCCAGCTCTCTCGATTGTGAAGTGTCATTTGGGGGGGTCGGTCTCGATAAACGGGGAAGTAAAACAAACAGCGGTTTTAATTCACATCACTTGGCAATTCTTTTTCAAAATTATTGAGAGCAAGTGAATTCATTTATGCGGGTAAATCCTAAAACATAATCACAAAAATCGAATTATTTAAAAAGTACATTTATAAGAAATATTCCAGAAAGAATATCCTTCCAAAAAAGTTCCTACCGGTGCAGTTTGAAGAACAATTAAGTACCTTGGAAGATGAGGCCTCGTAACACATCGTAAAGCGTACGACAACGACTAATTTAAACACTGAGCAACTTAGGAAACAAAAATTAGAAGTATTGGACGATAACTATTACTTTGACCAATACCTCGCACTTCTAGTACGAAGTGTGACGATTATTATTGCTGAGAAGAAGAAAATAGCATAGGGCTCACTATTTACACTCTTGCTCATCCGTCCTACACGAAACCGTGAGTAGTCCTCGCACAGGACAACATCAAGTAGTAAACGAAGTCAAATTTTAATTTAATGTTCATATCTGATATTAATTCTGTCTCGCTAGTTTTTGGTATTGCACAACTTTGCTGAGCTGACGCACATCTTTGCTCAAGAGCTTTTTCACTGATGAAAGTATACAGTGAGCTGTGCTAGCATAATTGTCTATGTTTATTATGTTTTAAATATTAGTAATAAATGAACGTATTAGTTATCAACAAATGTTTATCATGTCAGAAAAACAATCGAAAAATCAAACAAGCACACGTAAAAGTTATTAAAAGTAATTCGTCAACTCAAGAAAGTAACTACAAATGTAGAACTGCGAAACTTGAAGTGATTCGATTAAATTGATTCAAATAAGATAAAGTGAGAAGTGATTTACATGCTTTTAATATTTATTTCTTGTGCACAGAATAATTGGTTATCGGTTGGCGGTTGCAGGTCATTGCTCTGTAAGGATGTGAGCCTAAAACTTGAACCTGACAGACGGACGGCCTCTCATCCGGCGCAGCATTTCACAAATATGCTAATGTATTCATCACCCGCTCTGCCTGATAGACTCTTTTACTATTTCCATCGACTGGTGCGTGCAGCCGAGAATATCATTTATCGTAATCCACTAATGTATACACAGCACAAAGGAAATGAAGTTAAACAAGTGCTACATAAATAACTCAGGTCTGTGCATTTCTCGAGTTAAACACCTGTGGTTTCTGGATCTCAAGTGCTGTGATTGCACTGCAACAGCTCATTTAGTGATGATCTCTTGTTCAGATATACCATAATTTGCTAGTCTACAGATTTCCTCAGATACACGTTTATGTGTGCGATTGTAGTCAAGTTATGCATCGCTCAACTCAGAGCAATGATATATGAAAAAAATGAAATAACTGTTTTCAGTATTATAATTCTGGTACTTCATGCACCAGTTCTTCATTAATTTCTTGACATGCGTTCACAGTCAAAAACGATGTACTTCCCATTATGAGTCGCTCTAAAAATTCGCGGCAAACATCAAAAAATGTCGTAATGCATAGTTGCGAAGGACAGTAAAACAAATACAATCATTCCAAATCAAAGGCAAAACTAAAATCTATCAGGGGCATGTCCATGTACATTTACAAATCAGGCTGTACGTGAAAAACTTTTGAAATTGAGTTAGTGACATTTAGTGTACATATTTGCTCCATTTATTGCACCAATTGTTGAGATTGCGTCAGTTATTGCTTGCGTTGCAAACGTCAATGGGCTTCGAAATGAGTTTCCAAAGACAATATTTGCGAGCTTGAATGAAACAAAGGGACGACAATTTGAACGCACATGTTCATATTTTTCAGCAAGAATATGTCTGTGAACAGCTTGCATTTTGGCCGAGTTGAATCAGAACAAAATTTTTTTCATTTGAGGTTAATTCAAGATTTTTGGGGATCATTAACCTCGACTCATGATGGATAGGTCTAAAACTTTCTGTAACCGTCTTTTGTTGACGACGGCGTAGATCTAGAAGCAGATTATAAATAATTCTCAATAAATCGTGCGATGCATTCATTGCATGTTTCAAGCAACGGCTGTTGTTCTTATTGTTCTTGATTAGGTTTGGTTTTCAGCCTTCACAATAAGAAAAACAGTTTATTTCCCTTCTACTTTTGAAACCGACGCAACGTTGACAAACAATGAAGTAACGTGTTTTCTAACCAGAGCGAAAGCTCTATCTGTAACCAAGCAATCTTCTACTTGATTTTGATTGGTTGTTTAATGGGCTTTAATTTTACTAGTGTTCTTATGATATTGCACCCACTAATCCTTAGACATACACTGAAATCAAAAAGTCGGGTGAAGTAGGAAGCTAAGCGTAATGTTTTACAAACAAGGTAAGGTTAACAATTGCAGTATATAATCTACAATATGACAAGCAGATGTATTCTACTGTCAGTAGAACTAACGAATTTAAGGAAAAAAATTGAAAATAATGTTAAATGGAATAATACAGAATTCAAGTTTAACACTTATCTGATATTTATTGGTTATCATATATGTTGTAAACAAACACTGCGTACAAACGTGAGACAAGGCGTAGTTGTTTCTCATGTGTCATTTTCTCTAACCTTTATAATCAGAAAAGATGTCCCATGATAATGTTTGTACTGGCCAGCATTTTGAAATGAATTCCACGGATATCCTCGTACAAGTGAATTATAAGTGATGATTGTGAAAGATTGGTCATTATTCTTGCGTAGGCAAAATCTACTAAACATAATTTTTTATTGCTCCTGCTAGGAAGCACAAGTATTGAGCACGCGACATCCTGCACTAGAGCAGGGTTATATATTTCACCTTAGAGTTACCATGCTTATCAAGCAGCTGAAATACATCTAGCGCTTAGGGTCACCTGGAAATTTGTACATAAACACACAAAAAATCCTTATTGATGACACATATCATATGCAGTACACAATTAATAGGTTACGTTTCATGTCTGCGCACAGTAACTCTATTTCTCCGTTGATGATAGCAGCAACTTTAGTTCCGTGATTTTCGAGCTAAGCAAGCCATCAACTTTCCATTTGTGCGCCTTTTCATTCAGTGTAACGAAGTTCATTGCGGACACCACGCTGTCTGACCTGCAACTCAAGGCGGCAAACAGGATAATGCTGGAGCCACACAATATTATCAGGGCTGCGTGTCAAAACTTTCACGTCTCCTACCAAAATCTTACAAATTTTGCACAAAAGTTAAACAAAGATAATTTTAAAATATTTATGTACAATGAAGCGATTGTTTGCCTTTATTTTAACGTAAAAAATTGCCAACAAACTTTATTTGTTACCATTTGTTTTTCTCGAAACTGAAGATGACTCTCGACAAGCACATAATACGAGTAACCACAAATTATGTTCAGTTAAGTAGATGTTGCAGTTATTTCAATGAAATTTAATGCATATTATTATAAATATAAAATTAACACAAACGTCCTGCGTATATGAGCGTTGTATGTCGAAGTAAAAGACACTTCACATAGGCTTCTATTGTCAGTGTCCTCATTTTCTTAAATAATTAAGGAATAATGTAAGGGAAAATTTGAAAACTAAATTTGACCTAAACGAGCGTGTAATTCACCCTTATTTTGCTACCTTAAAACTGTGATGCTTGTTTTACTGTTCAGAACTGCAAATTTTGTTAAGTTTAGATAGCATGAAAATGTAGTCCTAGCAATGCAGAGGTCTCCTGTAAAGTGGCGTAGGAGCTTTAGAAATCAATGAAAAGAAAGGGAGTTAGAATGAGCGAAGACACCATGAAAGCTGCTCAGAGAACAATGAGCACGATCATGGAGATCTGACTGAATATTCATGATCATAATCCATGTGATCCATCAAAGCGTAATGAGAGGACGATCAGCTGTGCGGCGGTGCCTCATCGGTCACCTTGAAAGATTGTCGGGCATGACTGTACTTTTCGTCCTCACTCTCAGATATTCAATACATGGTTGAAAAAATCTACATGATAGGCTAGGGTCAGCCAAAAGTGAATTACAAAAGACCCATACTCAATAATGTGGCGCGTAGGCCAAACGTTGTACTCCACATGCAATTAAAATCCTGTGAAATGTCGGCAGACTAGTTCAATGTACATGTGAGACAGCCCACTACATTTATTAGATCAGTGAGATTACCCAGTAATAATTTTGACGCCTTTTCTTTGAAACCGTAGAAGTATCAAACATACTCATTTAAGCGCACGTTACAAAGCAACAAAAAAGTCATTTTTTTCACATAATTTCTTGCTGTGAAAATAGGACAATACCTCATACATCTGCAACAAAGCAACGATCCCCAACTAGCTTGCTGAAAAAATTGATCACTTTTCCCAAAAAAGATTCTTATTTAAACCTAAAAAATGCCGTTAGGAGTAGGAAAGAATGTCAGCGAAGAATTTGATGTAAGGCTGCGTAAGGTAAATGTTTTAAACGAGATCGTGAGACACGAAACTATTGTCGTAAAAGTTCATTTTTTTCAGGCCCTGGCAATGATTGTGGAGAAATACTTTGACAATCAAAAGCTTCATTGACCAGCGATGAAGCAAATCACAGAAAGATGGGAACAAAGAATAGGAAACATGGGAAACTTCGTTACAAGTTATAAATTACTCGTAGTATTTTAAGGAGCCCTACAAGTAAGGTAACTCATACTCTTACAAAACGACGCCTCTAATTGGAAAAATTTCCATGCGTAATTAACATAAGTTGAGTAATCAAATTGAGTGATATTTGATTCCCAATAGAAAATTTTGTGATGAATGCAACTCTAACTTAGTGCAGGCTACACAGATATTGTTAAAAAACGCTCACTGCTCAAAAGGGTTCCTTTATGTTGAGTTTCCCCCTCGAGAACGAAAACAACGATAAAGTCTACGGATTCTGATATGAAACTTTCAATACCTTCCACACGAAGATAGTCTGGCGAAGAAAAACTGCGTGTAATATGAGCAGCTTGCCTTCCTTATTTTGATCACTCAGTGTGTTTCATAGATCTGAGTTAATAGCCTACGTCACGCTACATTTTTGGCAGTGCACATAACATGAAAATTTGAAAACATCCTAGGCGAGTTTGAATGTGATGCTCTAGAAACTCAGTTCCTCAGGTGCTAGAGTCAAAAAAATTGTGATTTGCTCGAAGTGATGACACTTGTGATCGGTTCGTAAATGCATCACTGGTCAAATCTGGAGCCCAAACATCTACTCCCTCTGCTTAACTTCAGCATCCAGCGCTCGTTTTGAAACAACTTCCTTTTTTCTTAATAGAATTTCTTACTTGTTTGTAGCAAATTTTTTACGACTATATTATGTGGTTTAATAATATACATTCAAATTTATAGCATCACTCAGAGCATTACTTGGGTCTTGCTATTTCCATGTTTTGTATCACTCGAGCTATTGCAGCATCGATGCTTTTGCTTATCCATGAAGCTGCGCTGTATTTCAGCCCTGGCTGGGTCAGTGCCCGCCTCCTCTCCCTCCTCCCTTTCTTGGGTGCTATAAGAAGCGTCTTTGGGTTAGAGTCATCTGCTTTAATAATATAACGCTCCTTAAAATAGGTATAAATCCCACTCAACTTATTTCTTTCATATTTTGCTGCGGTGTGCAGGGTCGTGGAGGCCTTCAGGGGCATTTTTGCCAAACTTCTGTGAGCCTCAGAATAAGTCGACCAGAAAAATTGCCCTAAAATGCCATTGATTTTATAAAATATTTTACTGAGAAAAGAAGGACGGCGGAAACTTATCGAGACAGTGGTCGTTCAGGGACGGCGGAGGGAGGATGTCGACGCTCCCCACAAAAACAAGACTGCAATTTAACGCCGCTTAATTTCTGTGACATCATAAGCAAATGTAATTTTTTCATCGTTTACCTTCTGACACAGTTCTCGGAAAGCCTTCTTTTAGTATTTCACTTCTCATTAAACATAAGAAAAATCTGGTCACTTTTGAGGGCTCAATTTTGCAAGCAACGTCAAACAATTCCCTTCTAAAAGAAATACTTAAAGTAAGTAGTCATATATTATTATGAAAAGATTAAGTGTTATATAGAGCTCAGTGACAGGCTAAATTGATATGCAGTTTCCTTTTAATAAATACAGCGTGGGAGCAAGCGTTCAAGAGCTTCACTGCACAAAAGCTGGAATTTTTTTGCCTGATTCTTTTACTATTATCAAAAAATAAATCAAAGCCTAATCATCTGCTAAAAAAACGTTTTAATATTATAACATAAGTTCTAGAAATTAACGATTTATTGCTATGGAAAGAAAATATAAAGTTAAAGAAGCACGAACAAAACGTTTGGAGTGTGCAAGAATAATTATGAGGCACACAACCTTAAATGGAAGAAAAAAATGAGGCACAAAAAGAAAGAGACGCACGACGTAGCTGCCGTGAGTCACAACTCGCTGTGGCACCAACCGCTCCACAGCCGTCACTGACATCCAGGCCTCCTGGAGACTAGGAATAATTTCTTCTCAAATAGGTAGAAATATTGGCCAAAAACTCATAATTTTCATCCTGCACTGATGACTTGGTTAAACTAAAACAACTAAATTGACTAACATTTTGATGCATCTCAAAAAAGCCAGACTTGGAAATAATATGAAAATATTATTATATTATAGGTGAAACACTTGCTAGATTTGTGAGTGTAGAGTGAATGTTTTTGGTAATTTTATCTCTGTAAAGAACAGAGGGATTTTTATAAGCAAGTGAAGCCTAAACTATCAAATGCAAGTTAAAAAAATAAAATACAAAGAAGAAATATTTCGTGAAACAGCCTATGTCAAGAAGCTTTACGCAGCTTTGTTTTCATGCATTTACACGCATACCTGTGCACAGATCACATGAATCTTATCGCTTGAATTCCGTAGCAAAATAACGTTAGATATTACCAGATTAAATACTAACAAATATCGCCACAACTCGATTAATTACTCAGATATTATCGAGAGTTCAAACATCTGCTTCATTATCGAGCTCCAGGCTGGCATTCTAATCTTACTGAACAAGCTAGTGTCCTCGAGGTGCCGAAAGCCAATGAATTTTCGATTCTGAATTTCTTAACAATTAGTTTAAGTGAAATTTCTGTAACTGGTTGCTGAGTACTGAATAACTCTGTCATTGAGGGCCAAGAGCCCGAGATTGACGTGTTAGAACTGACTGAAGCGACTAGGATGTCATTTGAAGTTAGACATGTTTATGAAATCAGCGTATAACCTCCAGTACTAGCTTTATTTTCACTATGATTTTAGATATAATCAACCCTTTCATGGTATTATTTTCACAAAATGGCTTACACAATGGGGCACAGCACGCTGACACAACTGAGGCCCGCTTGCAAACAAGTGACACACATTGACACACAAGTGACACATGTTGACACAGAACGGGGACACGCTGACACACAACTGAAGCGCGCTGAAGCTATTGCCTCCCTCTGAAACTTCTTCTGAATTCTTTTACATCAATTTTTGTCAAACAAGTAATTTCTATAGTCATTTTTTTATACTTTAATTTTCCTTTATTATTTGCATTTTCCTCCGACAATTATTCAAACAGAAATTGTCATTATATGCATAAACATACAATTTAATCTGAGTTAAGACACGAACGTCAATGGTTTGAGTCCATGGCTTTTAGAAGATTTAAAAACGCCCGAGTAAAATTTAAATATAAACATGAGTTTTGCCTCTTCAGATTACGGCAATATGAAAAGAAGACTCTACTTTGCTCCAAAATATTAAAGTCCTCACTCGTATTTTAGAAGAGAAGACAGCGTCAGCGTACAACAAGTGTGATACTCACATGACGAACTCCCTGCAGCTCGTTGCCTCCTGCAGCAGAGGGTGTGCGTGGGGCGCACGGGTGCCCTGCGAGGGCATGAGGGTGGGGCGTCTACCCCCACAGCATGGTCAGGTGCTCGTGCCGTGATGTTAATAAAACTAATGAAATGTTTGTGGTATGCATCAAAATGAGTGCGAGCAAGTTATCTCATTGAGGAACTGAAGAACAGTTGTAATACACAGATCACCTGCGTATGAACACTGAACGCAGCCTCAGCATCATCGGCCGACAGTCCTCAACTCACACACCAAATTTCCATCGCAGTCGAGCAAAAGCTTAGTCTTTAAGTTTTGTCTAGGATCTTGCTTTTTCTACGAAGTTGTGACTATTTTAAAAATTTCCCAAATTGTGCTGTGACTGATTTGCGTTTGGTTGACTGATTGCGTCAATGTGATAAAAAATCCCTGGCACACTCACTTACCACGCTTGACAGTAGATGAAGAGGATCGACAGGTTTGTCGCACCAGTTCAAGTACACAGCAGCAGCCATCATTTGAGGGTCCGAGGCTCAAGCAGACAAACGCTGCTCATGTTAAAGATTTTCACGCTTTTTCCCCTCGGAAGCAGCACCAACATTCCATTTCAGAAAATGAGTTGAAACTTTTTCTGACCAAGTTAGTGAATATTGAAGTAATTATATTATGAAACCATTTCAATACACGTTTTAAAATTATACATGTGAACTCAATGATTCTATTTTAGTTTTATAATTCAAAATACACGAAGTGATTCCAGCAGACATCAACCTCAAGCACATAATTCACCTTCACAAGCCTCAATCAGGACCTTCCATTGCAAGAAGCCCAGATACTACAATTTGTTAAGAATTACGTACCACGAAGTCTTTCGAATTCTTGGTTTTCAGAACAAGAAAGTAAAGTACACAATATCAGCAGGCACTGTAGGCATCACGTCAAAATTACATAAAACGAAACCACTCGTAGAAAAGCTACTGCGTTTTTTGTAGTCTAAAAATATAGGAACACACATTCAGAGTTAAATTATTTTTGAAACATTGGTTTATTTTATGATAGTACAGTAAAATTCGTGGGAGGCGCTAAAGTATCTTGTGATTAGCTAGATAAAGTAATGAAAATTTTACGTGGTTTACGTTTGAATGACGTCCACCACATCACACAGTGCGCGAAAGATGACCGTAGTCATGAGAAGGATATCAAGGTCTCATCGCTGCATGGCTTCTGTAGAGCGAAGTCATCAAGAGCTGATGCGTGTCCCAGCCTCAGCTTGCGATGGATCAACCCAAAGTTTTGAATCCCGCTGAGATTAACACGTTTGTTGCGATGCGACCCACCGGTGGGTCACTCAGGTTAGGTTCTGTAATTTTTTCAAAGCTTTCTAGTGACTGTATGTACAAAGTAAAGATTTGCACCAGCTAGGCAATCGCAACAAACGTGTTAAGTCAGTAGTAAATCGAGGTAAATCATCATTGAGCTCAGTCGTCGAAAGCCAAATCGACTAATCTCTGCCTTTTAACAAGATATTTAATGTAAATGTACACACAATACGCAATCGTGTCTGAATTACACAGAATATCTGAAATTACCTTCGTGATTTTGAAAAGGGAAGTTGTCAGAGACGCCTCATCAAATGCAGACCAATGAAAAGACACCCAAAACTGTTGAGTGCAAAAATTAGTTTGTTCAGTCAACAAAAACTCGAAAAAAGATTTTAGATAAAGAGAAAACATTTTTTTTAAACTGTACAATCCTGCATAGCTAAGGCGGACGGAATACAGAATACATGGAAATGAGATCTTACGGCCATGTTCGGCTCGACGATCTAGCAAAAGTGACCGAGGGACAAATGAAGAAGAAAATTAGACCAATCAGTTGTGCGCCAGTGAAAGTCTAACAAAAGTAGACGACATTGGTTGGACCTCAAAGCCAATGGCCACTGTATTGGAGCTCGAGTAAACTTACTATATATCACGGGTCAGCTTACAGCAAGAATCTGTTTATCATTATAGGCTGGAAGACTCTCCGATAGAGGCTCAATGATTTCACTGCCTGGCTGAGGTTAAAATTGTCATTGACACTTGGTCTTGCACAGCAAACATGATAGCAACGACGCAGGTGTGCATGAACTCGTTGAGTTCTGTTAAGCTTTCACTTTCTCATGTCACTTTATATTGTGATCTACTAGACAGCATTGTCCAATACCAGACGGTATTGTGCTCTATAAAACAGGATTGTCCAATACCAGACAGTATTGTGCTCTACCAAACAGTTTTTACGTCCCTGATACAAGTTAACCACATTTGAGAACATGTTATCAACTGATAATTTACTACCAGTATGAAGCAGCTGAACTCATGCAGCACGTACAGAATCAAGCTTTGTCCAATACTGCAAAACAAGTGACATAACACTGATAATCTCCCAATAATTATCCAGCTCTGTTGCTGTGATGCACAAATTACGAGCTAGAAAATGACAGAAATTGCTATGCACTTTGATGGGCATGCGTCACCAACACCGAGCTGAGACCAGTGATGATGTGTGCGTGTGAAAGTCTGGAGAATACAAAGGTCTAGATTTCCGAATGAAATATTCCAGTCGAGTGTAAAGGTAACTAGAGCATCCCATGACGGTACTCAACTGTACGGGAAGTACACCCGTGCAGGTGTAGTGTACCAGTGCAGGTGTAGTGTACCAGTTCAGGTGAAGTGTACCAATTCAGGTGTAGTGTACCAGTTCAGGTGCAGTGCACCAGTTCAGGTGCAGTGCACCATTGCAGGTGCAGTGCACCAGAACTGCAGGTACGCGGGGCCTGCGGTCTCTGTTTTTACAAGCTTCAGGAGCAACATGGCGGCGGGTCTTAAAAAAACAGCAGCGAGCTCGGGCCGTGTTATTTTTACCAGGCCTCGTTATTAACAGCTCGCTAGACCGCTGCTAGCTCTGCTGTGCAGCCTCTGCGTGGCACAATGTGCAGCCTGCGTGGCACAATGTGCAGCCTGCGTGGCACAATGTGCAGCCTCTGCGCGGCACAATGTGAAGCCTCTGCGTGGCACAATGTGCAGCCTGCGTGGCACAATGTGCAGCCTGCGTGGCACAATGTGCAGCCAGCGTAAGCACAGCAGTTCATGGTCTTTACGAGCACCAGAACACAAGCATCTTGTTTGTACGTGCACCAGAACGCACGGATCTTGTTAGCACGTGCACCAGAACACACAGATCTTGTTAGCACGTGCACCAGAACACAGGCATTTTGTTAGCACGTGCACCAGCGCACAGCGTGCGAGTTGACGCATTGCGAGCGCGTGTTCTGAAGTAAGTTGTGCCTCGCGCTGATTACTGAGACAGCGTCATTTGAGGTGTTTCATTGTCAGCTACAGCAGTGTCAGCTACAGCAGTGTCAGCTACAGCAGTGTCAGCTACAACAGTGTCAGCTACAACAGTGTCAGCTACAACAGTGTCAGCTACAGCAGTGTCAGCTACAGCAGTGTCAGCTACAGCAGTGTCAGCTACAGCAGTGTCAGCAACAGCAGTGTCAGCTACAGCACAATGACAGTATTTGGAAACAATGGTTTCCAGAAAGTGTTAAAGCCACTTGCGAATTTTATGTATGTGAATTAAATAAGGTGGACATACATATTTATTACTCAATAAACCGATCATACGAAAGACTTTGGTAAGAATCTACACGTTCTCATCTCGATGAGTATTGGGCGTGAGTATTGGGCGTGAGTATTGGGCGTGA